>WBND01000110.1:719904-742444 GCA_013398595.1 Tychaedon coryphoeus
GGAGGGGATTGTGAAGCTGTAGGCGTGGGATGCAGCCAGCCTGCTCCTGGGACAACCAGAAAGCATGACTATATACATATACATGATTTTTAGATCTATATCTATCTATCTATCTATCTATCTATCTATCTATCTATCTATCTATCTATATCTATATCTATATCTATATCTATATCTATCTATCCATCCATCCATCCATGTGTATGTATATATATGTGTATATATGTTCATGTGTTTATATGTGTATGTGTGTGTGTATATGTATAAATATGTGCATACTTATATTTATTTATTTTTATTTTTATTTGTTTGTTTGTTTGTTTGTTTATTTTTATGGATCTGAAGAATTTCCTTTAAATCCTCAAGGAAATCCACCACACGAAGAGGAGATGGAGATAGGAGGGAGGGCTGATCCTGATTCAATGTGTCCCTAAAGGCAATGATTCCCTGAGATGTGGGAAAACAACCTTTGTGCAGTGCTCTCTCCCTCTCTGCCCACAGAGTGACACCACACAGTGACAATGCCCACTGCTCTTTATGGGGTCACCCCTGCATCCCCACTGGAGCTGGGGAGCCCTGCAGGAGAACCAGAGGAATGGTGTCCATGCAGATGTTTTACTTCACATGGAAAAACACTGATTTTTTTCATGGAGGTGTCTTTCCCTGTGATCCCTGCGTATTTTCTAGATCAATGTGGCTCACACACTTCTCTAAACTTCACTGCTTGGCCCAGCCCACAGCATCCCAGCACTGTCCTCTGCCTGTGCCCACACTGAAAATGAGACACCCAGAGCCTGGCAAGGGAAAAGCAGCGAAGCAGGATACGTGTCTTTCCCACTTTATCCATTTTATTGTTACATAGGACACCACAGGTTCCCACCTGAGAAACACCAGACAGCCTGAGTCCCCTTTGCCCCGTGCACAGCAGATGTGGGCAGCAGGGCTGCAGGGTGCCAAAGGGAATTGATTTTTAAGCAAAGTCCCAGGGATACCCAGGCTGGGGGCAGGAGCCAGGCAGGGCTCAGGAGCTGCTCAGCCTGGCCAGGAGGGTCACAGCTGAAGGGGCCACAGTTAAACAGAGAGATGGCCAGTTTGGAACAGGCTCCCTGAGCTTTCACAGCCACCAAGGCTCCCTCTGAAAGGCACTGATTGAAGTGGTTTGAGGTCAGCATGTTGGAGGAGTGCTGCTGTTCAGGGAGGAATTGCTCTCTGGGACTGGCAGAGAGCAGCAAAACAGGGAATTTGCATCAGCCCAGGGCTTGTTCTGGGCAGCCACGGCAGAGTCCTGATCATGGCTACCAAGGAATTCCATGGGGATGCTCAGGGGATGAGGGCTTTTCACCACCATCAGTGGCAGACACTTTGTAGGTTCAGGTCTTCAAGTCCACACAGAAATCCTGGACATCTTGGCAATGCTGGAGAAGGAAAAGGCTGGAATGTGTGGACTGTTTCACTTCATGGTGTCTGGAAGTTATTTAGTTCTCCTGTTTGATGCAGCATTGACAGCTCTGAGAGCCTGAGACCTCTGAACACACAAGGTGTCTGCTCTTGGGGTGCTGCTGCTGTCAAGGGAGTTAGAAGAGCTGACAGTTTGCATGGAAAAAGTGATTTCAATCCCAAAGTTTGCTGGAAATTTCCTTAGGGAACAAGGAGGGATAAAAAAAAAAATCTCACTGCCTCCAGAACAACGTGCTGGAGATATTTCTTTTGATATGTCAAGCCATTCTATGCTTCATGATTAGTTTTGAAGGGGAAAACAACCTTAACCCAACCCACACAGCAACCTGCCCAGCTTCCTGGACAACCTCTGCAGAACAGCATCATAAACACTTCTTTATCCAGTGGGCACGTTAGTGAGGCTTCATTAACTCCAAACCTCAATTAAAGTCTCTAAAAGGCTTTGAGCTGCTTGACCAAAAGGCTCTATGAAAATTAATTTAGTGTTTTTGTATCTGCTTAGCACCAGGACTGTAAAGAGATGCTCTGTTCCTCCAAAATGTGTACAGAGAGGTGATGGCGAGGGAGGGGATGCAGCAGGTGGCTTTTCTGAGGGCACATGGTAGCCAGAGGGCACGGGCTGGGTGCAGGGAGGAGGGAGGATCTCTGATTTTTAAACACTGGGTAGCTGCCTTGCAGCTGGAGGCTGAACACAGCATGCTCATCTCTTCCCAGCTGCAGCATTTGCCCAGCCTGGGAGCCTGATGAGACAGTTTGGAGTAGGAAGGGGGGGTTAATTGCACATTTTATGGCTGCTAAGAGTCCCCCTGAGCCACAGAGCTGCCTGCTGCACGGGCAGAGAGTCACGTCCAGGCTGAGCAGAGCACAGAGAATCCCCAGCTCGCAGGGGGACACTCAGATAAATGCCACCCCCGTGCCTCGGTGGCAGATTTACCAGGCTGTTTGCATCTCAGTGTAAATCCAGGCACTCAGAGATAAACTCAGTCCACGGCAAGGAATTGTTTCAACAAAGCAGGGCCTGTCAGGAGCAGGGTTGTGTTGACAGAGTGGCAGTCCCTGCCGTGCCAGCTCTTGGCATGCCCAGGCTGCAGCCTTTATTTACAGAGCCCTCTGCAAGGAGCACTGCTCATCCAGCACGTGTCACTCCCAGAGACACGGAACTGGGGGGAGATGTGGGAGAGCAGCAGAGCCCTCTTGGGCTTTTCCACATATCCAGGAGGGCCAAAGAGTGCCTGGAGCCTCAGAAATCCTCAGTGTGGTCATTTCCCCAGTTTCCCCACCTACAGCTCAGCCTCAGAGTCCATGCAGAAGGTGGAGGGTCTGGTACCTTTGAGTGCAAGCAGAGCTTACCAAAGAAGAGGGAAAGTAGAGGAAATGAGGGAAAGCACTGGGAAAAGTGAAAAAGAAAAAAGATGGGCCCTGGTGAGGTGCTCTGCTCTGAATGCACACAAAGCCTCATCTCTTCTCTCCTGCTCCCTGACAGTTCTGTCTGGAGGTTTGCATTCAGCACAGGCTCCTCAGCAACAAATACCGAGAATTTCATGCAACAGAATAATTGTTTAGTGTTGAATAATTCTCTCCATTTGTACCCTTCAAGCCTCAGACAACGAGCAGAGCTTGACTTGGCTCAGTCAGACAAAGGGAAAAGCTTTCAGGTATGGGGAGATCTGGGGGGAGCAGCAGGACCCCTCCCTCTGCCCACTCTGCCCCAGGTCCCCAGGCTGTCTGGCTTTGCCACAGGGGCACATGGGTTGCTCATGGTCATCCTGGTGCCCAGCAGGACCCTCATGTCCTTCTCTGCATGTGCTGCTGCCTGGGGTGATTCCTCCCCAGGGAAAGGTTTGTTCCTCTCCTATTTAGCTTCCTGGGATTCCTGCTGGTCTGCTCCTCCAGGTCCCTCAGACTGGTGCCACAACCATCCAGTCCATCAAACATTCCTCACAGCTTCTCATCTCCTGCGTGCTCAGAGATGCTCTCTGTGCCATCCTCCTGCTCTGTGAAACAACACTGACCCCAGGAGTGACCTCTGTGTCCTCTGCATCACCTGTGTGAGCTCACAGGTCCCACCCCTATCCCCTCACAGCCATCCCCATGGCCCCCCCTGGCCAATTTGCTGGAGATTCTCCAGAGGTAGATTTTTATTCTCCCCGTTGTAGAGACAGGGGAGACTGGGACCAAAACCTTCTGAAGAAGTGACTCATAACAAATAAGCAGGGGAGTTCCCACTGGGGCTGGAGTGGCTGTCTCAGAGAAGCAGGAGTGGACAAAGCTTGACACTAAATATCCCTCCTGGCAGAAATTTCTGCACTTTCCCAGAGGCCAGCAGCATATTAGTTTCACAGGCAAGAAGTTTCTGCTGTAGCTCACAGCTTAAAAGAGCAGGCAGAGACAGCAGCTCTGGAGACTTCAGCACTGTCTTAATAGAAGACACCGCAGTAAGGGAAATGTTATATTAAATCTCTATACTTATACGTGTAACAAAAGTGGTATCAGCAAAATCCTCCAGCATCAAAGCAAATCACTTACCTATTTTTAGCTGTGTGATTTAGTCACACACTCTGAGGAAATAAGGTCAGGTTCTTTGCGATGTCTCCCTTTCTCCCTGTCTCCTGCTATTTTTTTCCTGTCCTTATTAAAATTCTCCAGCCTGCAGCAGAGCTTTGCGAGACGGAGCCTTGGCGGAGCCGTCACCATCTGCAGGGTCAGGCTGTGGCCCTGTCCCAGCAGGAATCTGTCCTGCTGTCACCGTGGCTGGGCTGCAGCTAGCAAAGGCAGGATTTGCATCCCAGCATCTCCAACCTGCAGCTCTCCAAGCAGGGCCCCGGCACCGAAAGGGTGTCACTGGGAAATGTCACCCCGGTGCCACCGTCCAGCTGTGCCACTGCTGCCTCTGCCTGCAGCTCTCAGTCCCAAACTGCTCAGGGCCTCACCTTCCCCAATCCCAGAGACTTCCTTCGGTCTCTCCTCCAAAAATGGGCAGTTCCCAGCTAAGTAAGGAGAGAAAATTCAGTTTGGACTCCTTTTAAATGTCATTAGAAGAGCAATTCCAGCAAATCAAATAATAGGGAAGATATTATATTTCTTTGAATATTTTGTTTCACAAGACTTTTTTCCTAGAAATTCTTCTGGCAGATATTTTTTTTTTAATTAAAAAAAATAAATTATAATTTTTGTATTTAAAAGAGTATTGGCAAAACTCCCATAAAGGAAACACTGTTTTCTGCCCATTTCCTCAACATTATTAGGAGTAACAAACAAGTAATGGAAGTTAATTTAAGAAATTTAATTTTTTTAAATTTAATAAATTAAATTTAATAAATTAAAATGGTATTTATTTATTTATTTTCAATGAAATTTTATTAATTCTATTTTGATTTTCACCGCTACCAAGAGGTGTAGTCAGGGAAGCAATAGTTCATTCATTTCACGATGCAGCTGAACTTTGAACTACTTGGTCCAGTACAGAAAAACCTTAGGTTTTTTTTCAGTTTGATAATTCATTTTTATTTCTAAGTGCTGCACTAACTGCTGTCTAAAGCACTTTGATATTTTACCTGTTGATCACTGACCATGATTTAGGGCCTTACTGTCCTGTGAGAACAGCTCCTGACCCCCAAAAATTCCATTCTGCTTTGCAAGTTGCAGTAATACACATAAAACATTAAAATTGGCTCAGATTGATTTCTGTATCATGTAAAATCAAATTTGTTAATAAGAAGATATAAAAATCTTCATACAGTTTTTCAGTCTGTCTGAAGTCAACTGAAAACTTCTTCACTTTAATAATCTACAATTAAGAACAATTTTAGAAAAAAAAAAACTATTTGTTTTAAATTCTGAGGCCGTAAAATAGAGGACCCTACAAAATAAATTATTTCAGTTTCTCTAATCAAAATGATGCCACAGTTGCAAAGATAATAGAGCCAATTAAATAAATAATAACAAATAAGATATTTTCATGGACATACTAATATTACCAACAATCTCTTAGGAAAAGAGGAGGCTCAATATTGTTTCTAATTTTAGATGTGGGCTATAGTCCCTAGCCCTTAAAACGAGTTATTTTACAGCTCTCTATTGATATTTGCTCAAAACTTGCTGCTGTTTTCTGTGTTCATTATTTACCACTGGGAGAATGCATCTGGGTAGTGTAAATGATGTTGTTTTGGGTACAGCTGCAGAGTTAAGGTTATTGTTGAAACTTTAATCAATACCTCTGATGCTTTTTGCCTCTGTGTTTTTTGACCTGCTGCTGCTATATTTGTTTTAAATCTTGCCATTGAATAACAACAAAAGAAATCCAACTATTTCCATGAATAACTGCAAGGTACTAATTATGTTCTGTAAATTAATGGTCTATTTACTGCCTTAACCTATCTTAACAAAGATTTTGTTTGGGGATATATTACTAATGAAAAAGCCTTGACATCTTAATACTCTCCTGGGCAAATCGTTAGAATAGATCCCAAATGCAATTAAAGAAGGACTTTTTTTAAACCACTGTATTAGGAGATAAATAGGCACAGTCTCCTCTCTGAGTGCTTGTTTGTAAATCTACAGAATTGCCATTAATCCTCTGCTTCTTGCCTCAAAACTGGGCTGCTGCAGGTGGAGCAGGAGAAATGGCTGGGACAGGAGTCGGGGTTTGGTTTATTTTTATTTGTTGTATTTGTAGTGAAAAATTGAAATGAGGGAAATAACCAGAGGTGGCAGCAGAGGAGGAAACACTGGAAGTAGAAATCATGCCCTGGAGTGGGAATCTCCTTTGTTTGAGGATTATTTTCCTCAGCCATCAACAAGGTTTTCTCCAAGGTGTGGAATAGCCTCCCACTCAAATTTCCAAAACATGTTTTCCAAGATCGCTGCCAGCTCTGAAGATCTTTTGATAATTGTGTGATTAGGGGAGAAAAGGGGGATTGTCCTGCAGTTTCTGACCACTCACACTGAGCCATTTCTCTGTGGTTCTTGTGAAGCAGAAACTTTATAACCTTTGGAGTCTCCAAGAGAAGTTTTAGAAAACCAACCCTGAAATTACAGCTGTTTGAAGAAACTATGGGTTATGATTTAATCGATCTTAAATATTTTCCAGCGGAGACATGGCATTGGGAGCACATGACCCTTGAATTTGAAATGAAGGGAAATTGTTGTTTTTTCCTTTTGAGTAGTCCAAATCCTTTCCTGACAGTTTTCAAACCTGCAGCTCTCAAAAATTTAGCTTTTCTTTTTCTTTGTTTCACTGTGTTGATGGAGACAGGAATTTTTTTGAGGGAGAAAGGGGCAAAAGGGAGGGGAATGGATGAACATAGTCCATGACCCTGCTGAGATGAAGAGACATGGGAGAAAACAGAGGGCAGACAAGTTTCTGCACATCCCCAATGCCTGAAACACCAAGGAGAGGTTTCTGAGCACACAGGGGAAAGCCTTGGGACCAAAGCCGTTTCTTCTCTAGGTTTTTTTGCCCTTTCCCCTTTTGTTGTCAGGAGCAAGGCCAAAAAAAGAGCATTCAAACTCTTCCAGGGTAGGGGAGGGAAGGAGGAGGTTGCTGCTGCCTCTCTGCCACACACTGCCATTCAAGCAGCTGAATTAATCCATAGTTTCATGCCTGCTGGTCCCCCTGATTGGGCTTTTATAATTAGAACAATCTTGCTCCCCAGCGTTTATGAAAGGACTCCAGGGCTGGCTCCCAGGTTTTCATTACAGATGAATTTAAGGGCATTTATTTAGCTTATTGCTACCACTCCCCCATCCTTATTTGCTAACAAGGGTTTTGTTCCATGCTGGGGATTTCAGGGGGACAGAGGATTAGGGCAGCCCCTCCTGTCTCCGTCCCAGATCTGTCTCCCCAGCACTCCCTGGCTCTGCTGGATTATGGCACAGTGCTTGTCTGCATCCCTCCTTCCATAAAGTGAACTGATTTACCCCTCTCAGCCTGCTCACTTTCCCCCCACCTTCCTCCCGAAGAACAAACAGCATTAGATGTGCCAGAGCTCCTCATGTCACTGCTCAGGGACTGGGCTTTGGGGAACAAAAGCCTGGAACTCCTGGCTGGAAAGCTGGAGTGACAAACCAGAGGGTAAAACTGTCAGAGGAGGAAAGAGGGACAAATGATTTACAAGGGAAAGCTTTGTGCCTTGGAAAGAAGCAGAGCAACACCCAGCACATGCCACTCTCACACTCAGGGCTGGGAAATGTGGAACCACTTTTTCCTGCATGTTTTGAAGGTAAATGTCCAATCCCCATCCCATTTTGCAACTGTTTTGTCTCCTCAGACTTCCAGAGCTGTAGCTGTGCTGTGTCCATGGTCCTTAAACCACAGAGCACAGACCCTGCCTGACACAGCTGCCTCACCACAGCTTTGTGTAAATGCCTGCAGCTCCAGCCCTCTGTGGGTTGGGACAAGAGTGAAAGTTGTATTTTCTTTTAAAGGACAGTTTCAGCCTTGAAGACGGCATTAGGAATCTCCATTTGTAGCCGCTCACTTTCTTCTCACTTAAGTTTTGTTTTTTGTAGATTTATTCCCCCCTGGTGATTTTCCTGGAATTTAAATATGTGCCAGCAGTTTACAAGCCTTTCCCGACGCTGCCCTAGGCAGTACTGTGTGTTTTCACCTTCCCTGCCTTCAAGATTTAGCTCAAGGGTCCAGCCCCTATGGTAAAATACCTGGCCCTTAAAATTCCAGCCTGCTGCCATCGATCGCAACAAATCGTCTTGGGTTTACTGCTCAAACTGAACAAAACCGAGTCTTTAGCACACCAAATGCCAAAGCCATAAATACAAGAGCTGGGAGGGACAGGGAGGGGATGGAGAGGGAGAGGGAAATGGAGGGAAGAGCTCTGGCCACGTGCAGGGCCCCAAATTAGGGGAATGGGCACTCACCAGGCACTGATTCCCCCCAGCCTGGCACACGTGCTCACCCCACACCAGAGCTGCAGAGAGCTATTTCCAGCAGGTAGGTCATAAATCTCTTGTTTATTGCCTTTTATTATGTTGTTTCAACAGCTCTTAAAGCTGGAACAGCGACCGATTGATAGCTGCTTTAAATCTCTTTCATTTTCTACACATATTTCTTTATATTTCAGGGAGGGGGACATCCATTTTTTTTCGCACTTCTTCACCATCTCTTTCCCTTCAGGAGTCAAATGCCAGCTCTTTCTCTTTATGAGCCGTGTTTTATAGATCCCCCTCCACGCTGGAAACGCTGCTGGTGGCTGGGAAAGGGCAGCCAGGGAGCAGCCCTGGAAGGGAACACAGGGTTCGTGTTTTGCTAGGAAATGCATTGGATCTGGATTCAGACCAAGAGGGACAAAGTGGAGACAGAAAAGGAGAAGAGACAGCCTGGAAGAGAAGAATTGATTGTCATGGAATGAGGAGGAGAGAGCCACAATTAAAATACTGTATTTTATAGCAGACTGTTATAGCCTGGATCAATTTTCAGGTGTGCATTTGCAATTGCATTCCCTCCTCTTGAACGACTGTCCTACAGGTGCAGGACAGCACGTGCAGCCTCAGAGATGGTGTCTGATGGGGCCAGAAGATCTTTATGGACATGCCAGAGGAGAATTATGGATGGAATCCCATTATCACTGCGGTGCTCAGGGGAGATCCCACCTGGAGCATGGCTGGGATGCTCAGCACTGGAGGGACATCAGCCTGTTGGAGAGAGTCCAGAGGGGGCCACAAAAATGATCAGAGGGATGAAGCAGCTCTGCTGGGAGAAAAGGCTGGGAGAACTGGGGTTGCTCCCTTCTCCAGAGAGACCTTCTTGCACCTCCCAGTATGTAAATTGAGTTTATAAGAAAGCTGGGACAAAATCTTTCCCAGTGCCTGTTGTGATAGGACAAGGAGTGATGGTTTGGCGTGAAAGAGGGTCCATTTGGATTAGATAGAAGGAAATATTTTACAATGAGGGAGGGTAGAGAGGCCTGGCACAGGGTGCCCAGAGCAGCTGTGGCTGCCCCTGGATCCCTGGCAGTGCCCAAGGCCAGGCTGGACACTGGGGCTTGGAGCAGCCTGGGACAGTGGGAGGTGTCCCTGCCATGGCAGAGGTGGCACTGGATGATTTTTAAGATCCCTTCCAACCCAAACCATTCTGGATTCTGGAATTCCAAGCAGCCTCTGTGCAGCCCCTCTCACAAACCCCAAGCATAAGGGTCACGAGGCACCTCTGAGTGACAAAGTCACACCAGCAGCACCAGTAATGCCAGAGCTTCCTCCAGTGAGCCTGGAGCAGGGATATGATTGATGGCAGCACTGAAGAATCTCAGGCATCACTCTCCCAAAACCTCTATTTTTCCAAGAGCTGATCAAAATCTTATTACGTTGGTCAGGGTAGCTATCTACTGGAAAAATAGAGTTTTCCCATGAAAACATTTCATAAGGATATGTCCACAGCACCAAAATTTATAGTGGTGGTGGGAGGGCAGGTGAATGATTTCAACAGTGTTTGCTCCAGTTCTCATTTTGATTACCTTCATTTTGACAGGTATTTTAATATATTCATATTTTCATGCTTTGACCTTATCAGAACGAAACGTTTCATTCCATCTAAATGAAGGGATTACAAATGGGCTGGATGAAACTCTTGGCTGTTCTGAATCTGAAAAATGTGACAACTTCTGTTCCATACAAAAGTTCCAAATTTCCACATCTCATCTGCATTCAAAGCAAATTCCTTGAAGAGTGAAAAGGTCTTGTATGAACACCAATTAAAAGTCTGGGACCACTCACCACACAGTGGCCCTTTTAGGCAGGTTTCCAGCTTTCATTGGGACTTCTAAACTCACAACTAATTTTCATGCTGGATTCAGATTGGTTACATCTGAGAACTGGCTTTAATGGTGTTTTTTAAGCACCTGAAAATCCAGCCTCAGGTTCTCTGGGCACATCTGACTCCACAGCCCTCAGCAAATCTCTCAAACCTGCTCTTCTGGTTGGAGGTGAGGGCTTTTAGCAGCCCATCAGCTGAAAGCAGCCCCTTTGCAGGG
The DNA here is from genome assembly GCA_013398595.1 of Tychaedon coryphoeus. Taxonomy (NCBI): domain Eukaryota; kingdom Metazoa; phylum Chordata; class Aves; order Passeriformes; family Muscicapidae; genus Tychaedon; species Tychaedon coryphoeus. The sequence continues at coordinate 730,347 of WBND01000110.1, forward strand.
ATTTAAGAAAAACATGGAATACCAAAAGAACCCTGTGCTTATGGGGTTAAAACCCAAAAAACAAACGAGTCTCAGCAATGAGCATCCTTCACAGTCAGTCCCAGGGCTGTGGCTTGTGCTGTGCAAGAAGCCAGCCCAGCCAGTGGGGTCCCTCCTGCACCAGCTGGGAGAGCAAAAAACGCATCCTCAGGCATCAATGATTATGTATTTCCACCCAGTGCAAAGGGATTTGTACCAATCATTCCCAGAGGCCAAGTGTGAAATAACTTAATCATGTGCACATGCCAAAATAACTAAACCATGTGCCATGGGGAGGGGTGAGGGGGAGCAGGGCCTCCAGTCACTCCTTCCCATCCAAAATGGGAGTTAACTGCTTTATTTTCTCTTTAAATTGACATGAGGGCACAAACCCCAGCATTTCCCAGCGTGCAGCTCCTCATTTTACAAGAAATACCGACAGGTCCCACATCTTGACTGGCCCCACCTTTTCTGATTTATGTGACAATTTTCTCCTGGGAACTGTGACAAAACCTCAGCATTGCTGATGGATGGGATGTCACCAGAGAGCAAATTCTCACCTGGGAGCTCTGGAAGCCAGGGCACACCTATGGTCCAACATCTTCATTTCAACACTCCATTATTGCAGTTTTAAAACATTCTCATATAAAGGCCAAGTGGACACGTAAATGTTTGGCCAGTGTGAGCTGTATCAGTTAAAAAGGTGAATAGCTTTTTTTAATTATTTCATTTTTTTATGACTCAGATGTGCCAATAAAACTTTTGGCCGGTTTTCCATGGCTTTGCTGAACTGAGAGCAAATTAAACTGACAAAGCAATTTTTTTTCCCAGGGGTGGAAGAGCTGCTTTCGAGGACAGCAATCCAGACAAACTCTTACACATAACCCAGAGGTAGAGTTGGGATTTGTAAAACTGCTTTTCTTGCTTTCAGAGACATAAACTAAGATTCCCTCTTTCACACCATGTGAAGTAATTCCTTCCTGAGAAGCCCCATGCCAAGGAATTTACCAGATGATACAAACAAGTAAGCACAGAAATATATTCAAGAAAAGATGGGATCTAATCTAAGATAAATCTGCATTCAAACAGGAGTAAGGTGGTGCAGAACAACCAGAAGGTTCAGTGCTGAAACCATGCAGCTATGTCTTAAGTGAACATGGATTAAAATTCAGAATGAAAGGCAGATTCCACCCTGCCTTCCCATCAGACACCATAACTATCAAATTATTGCCCTCAGCCTGGGAAATCTCGCTGGGATCTGCTTGTGCTGAGCTGAACAAGGATGCTTCTAATCATGGCTGGCTCAGCAGGGCTTTTTTAAGGCACATGGAACAGAGTGCTGTCCTCACCCCTGCCTGCAGCCTCATTTACACTTGACAAGAGCTGTGCTGATGGGGCAAAGTGGGACAGCTCCAGGGCCAGCCAGCACCTGGCTGTGGGCACCTGCATCCCAACCCAACCCCAAAACACAGCAACACATCCCAGCCAGAGCAATAACAAACCCGAGTTTCAAAGGTTTTGGGGCTTTGGGGTTGTTTTTTTTTTTTTTTTTCAGTACCATCAGCAGCAGGGAAAAAAAAAAAATCCTTGTATAAGGGAAAAAAACCACACAAGGCAGGTTAGAAGGTGTCTCAGTCAGGGATGGCACATTTGCAGATCTACCTGTCCTAGGCACTGCCTGAGCAACCTGGCATCACAGTTTGAACCCCTGTGCCTCAGTTTCCTCCTTTGGAGGTGTAAACAGCAATACTCCCCCCACAGAAGCCTCTCTGCCTTTGGGAGGTGACACAGAGGCCACTGGTACCAGAAAGGTTGCAAAACTCAGACTTGGGGATCCAGGGTTGTTTGTTTTTTTTTTTTCAGTGCCATCAGCAGCAGGGAAAAAAAAAAAATCCTTGTATAAGGGAAAAAAACCACACAAGGCAGGTTAGATGGCACATTTGCAGATCTACCTGTCCTAGGCACTGCCTGAGCAACCTGGCATCACAGTTTGAACCCCTGTGCCTCAGTTTCCTCCTTTGGAGGTGTAAACAGCAATACTCCCCCCACAGAAGCCTCTCTGCCTTTGGGAGGTGACACAGAGGCCACTGGTACCAGAAAGGTTGCAAAACTCAGACTTGGGGATCCAGGGCACTGCTGCTTTGCATTAGCCAACTATTTATTAATCACCACTGGCACAGCAATCAAATATTGTCCACAGCAGCTTCTGTGGCTCTCCACAAACAAGAACAAGCCCTGACAAAACTTCTGTCTAAATCCAAGTGCCAGACTGCCTGCACTGGTGACTCAGTTCCTTACTATTTCTGCCTTTAATAGCAGCAGCTCTGATAAGATTGCTCAGAGTAGCCCATGTTCAGCAGTTTAATGGGTACCAGCCCAGACAGACTAATGGATCTGGAGACCAGGAAAGAGCAGGAAGGTGAGCTGAGTGGAGAATATTGAGGCTTTTAAGGCAGAAAAGTAGCAGCTAGACATGGGGTAGCTGACTCACAGAGCCTTGGTGGAGACAGATATCCTGGCTGGGCGTCCCCAGCCATCCATCACCCCCGACAGCCCCATGAACACCGGGCATTTCTTGAAACAATTTGCAAAATGCAAAGCAGAGCTGGGAAGGGATCCTGGGGCGCAGGGCCAGACACACAGCCAGGTGAATTATTGTCAAGTCTGAGCTCACAGGCTTTTTTCCCTCTACAGGAGAAGTGTATTTCCATTCCTGTTGCCTCATACAACCACCAAGGCAATGCCAGCGCCTCAGAGGAACCAAATGTTCCATCCAGCACCATCCATTTCTCTACCTCTGAGGGGTCCAGACAAGAAAAATCTGCTCCTCCTCCTCATAATTCTCAGACCTTAATAAACAAGTTCTGCCAGGGAGTGGGAGGTGTTGATTTCACCCCTGTGCAGGGCCTGGCCCAAAAAGGTGTTTTACCTGCATATTGTCACTGGTGGGTGACTTTTCAGAGTCTGAGCCACAGAGGATGAACTTCAATCTACTTCAAGATGCATTTCCAGACAGTGGGATCTGTGAAAAAAACAAACCAAACCAAACTAAACCAAACCAAAACAAAACAAAAACAAACGAAAACATTTAAGGCATCTGCCATATCAGAAACTGAGTAAATAGGGAAGGACTGGATAAAAATTGTTCCCATGCTCCTCCAGTGAAACCTTTAGGATTTTTGTTTTCCTTTTTATCAAAAGAAAACCCTGACTACATAAAAGAGGAAGAAGACAGAAATCGTGGCCACTACATTTCCTTCTGCAAAAATATTTGTAGGATGATATTTATTGTTCCCAAACTGCCTGTGCAGAGAGGACCCTTTTGTCTCTCCTCACAGGTGTTAACTTTCTGAGCAATGAAGAAGGGCTTGCACCAGCAGGAAGGTGAACTGAGAACATCCAGAAATCATTTGAGTTGCCAGCAGAGAATGAAATACCTCCTGGCCTCGTCCGGGAGGGGCAAGGGACTGGAGAGAGAAAAGGAGTGATCCCATAATTAAACAAAAGGCGTTCTCTAAAGCCCCCGTGATGGATGTGCTCCTGCAGGCTGGGAAACAGCTGGTGTGGCTCAGTTTTGTTGCACCAGCCATGAATAAGAGCTCTCCCGGGACGTGTGGGGAGGGTAAAAATGGCATTTGGCAGAAAAATTGTGACGGGGACAAGGATGCAATGGAGACCTGAGTAAGGGATGCAGAATCCAAGGCAGAGACAAAGTGCTGATTTACCCTGACCCCTTCCCCAAACCCATGGAGTGAGAGAGGCAGAAATCAGCAGCTCAGCACAGCCACAGAGAGAGGAGGAGGAGGAGGAGGAGGAGGAGGAGGAGGAGGAGGAGGTGGGAAATAGAACATGCACAGGGTGGTAGGTAGGAAAAAAAGCCTGGTGGGAAAAGCAGCTTTTTCATCCCTGGGAGGGAAAAGAGTAGCATCTAACGTCACAAAGAATGCCACTGATGTCTTATTGGGCTACCTAAAAACAGAGGCCAGACAAAATTAAGGGAATAAACAGCAGTTCTATTTATTGAAGGACCTCCAGGAACGTTTTGGGCAGATGAAGCTCCCCAGGGGCTACACCCAAAATGGACAATGGGTCATGGGTTTTCGCACTTTTATAAGTTTGGTCTATTTGCATATTGGGGTGTAATCTTCCAATTACAGCTTCAGGTAATGAAGTCATTTATCCCAGGTTTGCTCTCCCCAATTCACTTTTGTTCCCATCTCTCAGGGCTTGAGGCAGTGAGGTGTCCTTGATTGCCAGCCTGGAGAGGAATTGTTGTGTCTGACCAAAATGGGAAAGCAGCAGCTCACACTGGGTATGGAGTTTAGAGTTACACACTAAAGAAATGCAGGATTACAAATATATATATATATTTATATATATTTCTGCAATAAAGCAGGAATTGGTTTAGATCATGAACTGGGCTTGAAATCTTTATCTCAAGCTAGAGGGAAAACCTTCATGGACACAAACACACACTCTACAACACACCCTACAAGAGCAGATCACAGATGCTGGGGGATTTATCAGACCTTGCTGCCACTGTGCTGTCTGAGGAGGTGGCTTCCCAGGAAACCTGTGTTTTGGGGTTGGAACCCCTGGATCATACCTGCAAACCTGAACTCAGCCTTGCTGATTGCACCCATCTGCATTTCTGAGCAGTGGTTCTTTGGACAGAGAAGTGTTCCTCCTCCTGCAGACCTGAACCTCTCAGCTAAGGCTCTACAACAACGTTGTGCACCTTTCCACGTTAGTTACTTAAACTGAATCTCATCCCTGGCAAATTTAAAAGGCAGGCAGCAAACCCTCAGAAGAAGAGCCATGATGGAATTCAATTTGTGTCGACTCCAGGCTGGCAGGGGTTTACAGCCGAGCTGGATCCGGCACAATGCACTTTATTCTTTTATAGAGCAGCCTGAATGCAATGGTGGAGCAGGCACGATGACAGGAGCCAAGCAGAGGCTAAAGAACAGGAGGCATTTTATAGGTTCAATAAGATTTATGAAGAAAGACATTTCTCTGGAGCAGGAAGCAAAGGAATTTCCAAAAGCAGCAGAACACCTCTGCTCTTCTCCAGATGCCTTTAATGGTGAGAGGAGTCCATCGTGTCCTTGAGGGTTTTATCATCAAACAGAAAGGAACACAAAGTCATGCTCCAGTGACTCAGTGGTTGCCCAGGCATCCTCAGTGCCTCTGTTCTCCACACCAGACACTCTGCTTTCATGGGGCACAATTGTTTGCTGGCTTCAGGAATGGTGAGGGCAAAGACTTTAACTCTAGAAGGATATGGTGGGAAAGCACGACCCTGGTTGGACTGAGGAGAACATGCAATGCAAACCCTGCTCCCATTACTGGTCCCATCAGAAGAGCAGTGCCTTGGGGTTGTGTGAAGTTATTAACTCTCAGTGACCCACCAGAGAGCCTGCTTCTCATCTCAGCTGTGAACATGAGTTAGCAGAAGAGGAAAATGTCAGCTCAGAGTGTCCTCCCTAGCAGGGTATCCTGACTCAGCTGAGGCTGCTTTGCATCCAGCTCCTGAATCTGTTTTAACTGCAGTGAAATCTTCACTGGGCTGCAGACAAAGCCTGAGCAAAGTCTGGGATGTCACTCAGTTTCCTGTACAGTCAAGATGCTGATATTTACCTATGAAATCCGTAAAGCACTTGGAGAGTCCCAGCTGTAAAGAGATGTGGGGGAATGGATCTCTGCTAAGAGCTCTGAGTGCTCTCCCCTCCAACAGGCAGAGAAGCCTTTAAGACCCCAATCACCATGGGGGAGCAGAATACGCACACCACCACAGCTGCTTCAAAGTGCATCTTGCAAATCATGGAACTCCCAACAGCAAAGTGTCTTCTGAGATCTCCTAAATACTCCTGAGATCCTGAGACCCACCATGGGAGCTGGCACACGTGAGCCACCCTTGGGGTGTCTCAGTGGCAGAAGACAGGACCCTGCTGTCCTTTCCTTGTGGCCACTCCCCTTCCCAGCTCCAGCTCCACTGCTCCAGCCACAGTTAATTGGAACATCTCCCACTGATTCCTGATTAGCTGCTTTTGATTAGGCTTTAATGACTTCACTGGCCCCTAATTCACAGGGATGAGCTTGGAAGTGCCTGAGAACAGCTCAAACACAATCACATTTTCTCCCACCTTGGAGCCACTGCTTAAGCTCTGTACACATGAGCCCTGCTCCTCTGACCCTGCAGGACCTGCCATCCTCAGACCTGCTCCTCCTCCCTGTGCTATCAGGCAAACCACAGCCAGGGATGCCAAACTCTGCCTCCTGATGGTGGAGGATAGAGCTGGAGTGAAAAACGGATATTTCAAAGCTACCTTGGCACTCAGATAATCTCTAAAATTCAGGGCTTTGTGTGTGGTTTAGCCACAGAGTTAAAGCATGCCTGGAAAAGTCAGGCTGGAGTCAGGATCATGGCCCCATGGGTGACTATCCTAATGTGTAATGGGACATTCAAGGATGGCCAAGACAGACCTGTACTGGACTTTGGACCTCCAAGGTGTGATCTGGTGGAGAACAGCAGTTTGCTGCCCTTTGGAGCTGGACATCTCCAGCTGCTGTGCCCTGGTCCCAGATTTAGGGCCAATGAGAGTCTCGGTATCTGCACAGTGCTGAATCCTGGGGAGGATTGCCTTGCTCCCTCTCCCTGACTCTATCTTCCCTCTCTCTTTCCTCCTCTATCCCCAAACTCTCATTCAATGCCTGGGGACAGAGAGCAGGCGGAGGGAGGGAGTTTGCCCTGGCAGGAATAGAGATAAACCCAAATTCTATGTGACTACTGGGAGCACTGGTACCAGTACTGCTCCCTGGGACCAGGATCTGCATTTCAGTTTGACCTTGGAAGCTAAACTGAAGGTCATGTCATGCTGCCTGCCTTGTCTCCAGCCAGGGAGGTTGTAAACACTGGTTTCAGAGGCTGCCTTGCCTTTTGAAGATCTGAAAGTGCATTTATCTTCCTGAGACATGCATTAATCTACTAACTACCAGTGAAGATAAGGGGATGAAAAGAGGCTTGGTGGAGAGAAAAAAAATAATAAAATAAACCAAAATAAAGTAATCAAATAAAATAAATAAAATGGAAGAAAGTAAAAGACTCATTTTCATCAGTATGAAGAGGTCCATGGACTCTCTCTCAGTGCCTTAGGCACTGATGTCCCATCACACAGCTGCCTTATCACAGCTCTCCTCTGCACCAGACTCACCCTGGCAGCGTGAGGTGACAGCTTACAAAGTGTCTGAGTCCCCTCACTGTGCCCCAAGCTCCACAGTTGATCTCTTTAATCACCACATCTCAGTGACAAGGCAGTGAAGCAACTCAACTCCCAGCAAGACAAACCCAGAGCAGGTTGTTTATTTTCTCTCCAGGCAGCTCTGACTCTGTGCCTGGGCAGGGCCGAGCAGGGCCAGAGCCTGGAACCTTGGAGGAAGAAGCCCTTGGCTCTCTGCAGCTGGACCCCAGCTCCTGCTGGGGAGGCAGAGGTGTTTAAAAGAAAACAAACCAGGGTTGGTGTCGTTGGATGCTGCTGGGACCCAGGGGAAAAGCAGCCTCAAAGCCTTGGGTTTCTCAGGCTGCTCAAGGACAAGAAATTATAACAATTATTAAACATCTGCAGGGTGTGTGAGAGAAGTGATGTTTTGCACAAAGCATGTTTTCAAAGTGGTGTTGCCTTCTTGGACCAATGAGTCTTTTCTATTCTGTATGGCACGATCTACCCTATATAAGTGCAGTGTTTCTTTAAATAAAGCTCTCTCTCTCTCCTTTTCTTCTCCATTACATGAGGAACTGTGTTGCATTATCCTTTCTGCCACTTCTTTAGCCAAAATGCAACAGGTTGGAATCCCAGCTACAAAGAGCAGAGCATCTCCTTGCTCCAAGCCTCAGTTTCCTCAGCTGGAGGAGAAAAGCAACATTGGACTTCCATGTGATGGAAGTTGGAGATCAAGGACCTCTTGGGCGTTGTTTTGAATCATTCTCTGTGTTTGACTCCTCTGCTGCACCTCCCCTGCCCTTTGTGGCAGAAGCCTCGTGGGTTCAGGCACTGAGGGGTTGATGGCAAAGAGGGAGAAAAGGCCAACAGTCCTAACTCATTTTGGAATTGGTCACAACAGCTGATAGGAGGGGAAGAGGGATCCAGCTGCCCCCAAAACCTGTGGGAGACAGCACCTCAAACACAGAAAGGGAGGGAAAGGTGGGTCCCTCCACCATGAAGTGCAGGGGTGATTTCCTCACCAGCAGGACCCAGGCAGAGAGGTTTCAGGGCAGACAGGTTTCAGGGCTGCCTTTTCCCTCAGCTGCATGCTGAGGGACTCAGAGGGATGTCACCATCTTCACAGCCCAGTCAGGTCTCCAGGCAAGCCTGGCCCAGAGCCCCAGGCTGTTTGTGTGCAGGGCAGATGAAAGAGGTGGAATTAGAGAAAGAGCTGGGGGTGGGGGAAGTGCTGCAGGACTAATAAAGAGCTTTGAAGGCGATGGGGAATTGAGTCAGGTTCACATTAAAGGGCAAGGAAATGAATGCTGAGATGAAGGCGCCTGCAAGTTCAAATGTAGCAAGCTGATAAATAAATAAAGTGAAAAGAATGACTTTTAATTACATTTGAAAGCGAAAAATAGGGACAGCTGGGGGTAACGATAGAAGAAAACTCCTCCAAATCCAGACACTCTGGAGCTCTGGCCTTGTTTTGGGGACACTCCCAATGAGCCCAGGGCAGCCACCAGCAGGGCTGGGGGGACAGCAACATCAGCTGGACCTGGGCTTAATGCCTCAATTAAAGTTCATGCTGATCAGCTTTAAAAAGCAATTTAGCCCCACTAAGCTGCACCAGGTCAGGAGCAGGGATAGATGGCAAGTCTCGTTTGAAAGCCAAACACACACATTCCCATCATTAACAGTCCCATCCCATTAATGACAATAATATTGTTGGCTTAAAATGTTGCTTTCATTGAATAACTGGAGAAGAATGAAATGCTTTCCTCCAGTTTTTGGGCTGGTGCCAGGAGCTGCCTGTAAAATCCAGATAGGAGTTCTCAGCACAAACTTCTGATAAGGGAATTAGCAGGTAAACTTTAAACTTTGGTGAAGGCGGAGGCGAGGAGGGGAGGGAAAGCATTTGTGTTCTCTTCAGTGGTGTCAGCTTGCCAGGCTGAATCTCACCAGACCCTGATGCCACATTCCCTGAATCCTCATCCCTATTATCTCTCTGTACTGGAAAATTACCTGTTTCCATAGCTGAGGCCGAGGCCTCATTCCCTTAAGAATCTGCTTTTTTTCTCTCCTTTCTATTTTCTCACCCCCCCAGAGACCATCCTCCATCCTATTCCTAGCACTGCCCTTCTCTTCAGTTGAAGCTAATTCTCTGTCACACCTTTTGGGGTTCTTTCATCCCATCTTTTAAAAAATCACTTCACCTGGATTATCCACAAACTCAACCAGAGCTGAAAACGAATGCATTGACTCTGGATAAAACTGCCTCTTGCAGATGCTGGGTACAAGAACATTTCTCATGGTCAGGATGAAACACCTCGATGAAATGCCCCCTGCAGAAAGAGTATTTCACCCTATTTGTCCACTTTGCCAAGGCTCAAGTTCATGAAATCTCAATCCTGAGACTTCTGAACTTGGAAGAGGATGATAATACAGAAATTACTCTGCTCCTGCTATCAGTTTAATCTCCACATCCACTTGGTTCAGGAGTGATAAAATTTTTGGTCACCATTTGGATAGACAGGTTAACTCCAGGGATATTTTGAATTCTCTTTCCACTCCTGGAGAACCTATATCCAAGGGGGATTAAATGAACAGCTTGTGATTGTGGAACAAATTCTGGTCAGAAGAGCAAAGATTAGGGCATCTCTGTCTGTCTCTGAACCTTGGAGTGGCTCCTAGCCAAGCTGTGCTTTTTTATTTTTTTAAATAAAGTGGTGATGCAATCAGCTGGGAGGTTAAAAAAAAAATTATGGTCCTCCTAACGCTGAATTTATGATTTTGCTTTTCCATCCCCATTACCCTCTGCTGTTGGGAAGGTGGGTAAGGCACAGGAGCAGGATGGTTCCTCACAGAAGCACCAAGATTTAGCAAACTGCTCCTCCCTGCTTTCCCATCCTGGCACTTCTCTTCAGGAGCTGCTGCCTGAGCCAAACAATTGTTGTGGAGGCAAGGCCAAAACCCAGCCAGCCCAAAGAGAAACCACAGAGTTTTTCAGAAACTAAAAGGAATTTGTTATTTTGCCAACATTTTCTGGGTTTGGATCTTTATATCCTGAGAGGGAACACCAAAACAACACATCAACAGCCATTCATGACAAATTTCCTGCTTGCAGCTGAACAGGCAAGCTGGGAATCCCAGAGCTTGATCAACAGCTTTAACACTCCCATCCCTTGGTTTTGGGATTGATTAAGACTTCCAGGACCTCAGAGTTTGGAAAGGCTGAAATCCTTGTCACCCTTGGCTCCTTAAGATTTTCATTCTACATTTTGAACCCTACTTGTCCCAAAACTTCTGTCGTCTGCACTGCCATCATCAGCATCAGTATCCCAAGGAACTCACTATTTCTGGAACAGCAAGAGCCAGGCAGGAATGTCTTGTTAAGATATCTCCTACAGTTTGGAAAAGGCAGATTCACCTCAGTTGAAATACTTGAAAGAGGGAGACCCAGTTTGATGAATTTTGTCTGCTGGGGGAAAAAAAAAAAAAAAAAAGAAAGAGACTAAGACAACTTGTTTTAACTTTTTATTCAAAGTCATTTTGTTTTGAATCTTAAGCTGATTACAATAAAAATATATTTCAAAAATGAAAAGCAGGTCATGCATGAAACACTTTGATGTCATCAAAATGAAGTATTGCAGACTATTTTTTTATTATTATTTTTTGTCACAGCTCACAAAAGTCTCAGTTATTTTGACTTTTTTCATGCCAGGACAAGAAATTTTAAGCTGTTATATTTCTTTCTGGGATAAGCAAGCATTTATAGTAATGTAGTTTTTCTCAGAAAAAAGGAGAACCAGCCTTTCAGTTTCTAGCTCTGCTTTGAACTGAGACTGAGAGTTAACTAGAGTGATCCAAAGTTGTTAAAAACCAAGAGAAAAGCTTTCATATTTCAGACTTCTATCTTGCTCTGCTCCCAGCGGCCAAAGAAAATGCCATTAGCCCTGGAGGTACTTTTGGTAAATAAAGAAAAGGGGAAAAGAAAAAAGGAGAAGGAAAAAAAAAATATAGACAAGAGAATAGTCTTTATCTTTTACTATTCTGCTGTAAATATATTATAAACCATTTTCTTCAAGGCATGAAATTTTCTCACTTCAGTCCAACAGAGCCGAGGGAGTCTGAGCTGTCAAAGGCGCCTTTTGAAAGGGCCGGGCGTGTTTTAAAGCCGCTCTCGAATGCTGTTTATGGAGAGGGGTGGGCGGGAGCGGTCCCGCAGAGATGCCGGGATGCTGAGAGGGGATGCGGGAGAGCGGCTCAGCCCCCGCCGCTCTGCGCATCCGTCCCCAGGAGGAGGAGACGGAGCCTCGCTTATCTCATCTCACCTCTCCGGTTCCACTCCTTGCTGCTCACCGTTTATCTCCTGGGCAGTGTTTAGCGGGGGAGTTGTTGCAGGGAGGGGCAGGTCCCGGGGCCGTCGCTGGCTGAAGGGATCGCGATTTCAGGGGCTCACCGGTGACTTCTGCTTTTCTAAAGCCAGAGCTGCTGCTGCTGTTCCGGACAGCTTTGCTGCCCACCCCGCTGCAGGGCAGCTCTGTGCTGCTGGATGGAAGCTCGTTTAGAAAAAGGTTATTTCGAGAAGTTTGGCTTGTGAGGAGCCCCCATTTGGGTCTCAGTTTGTTATGGGCAGGTGAATCAGTGCACGCTGAAAAAGCTGATCCATCCCTCTGTCCCTCGGGATGGGGCCAGTTAGGCTCTTCCAGAGATTTTAACCTTTTATCCTTTTAAAATTAGGTTGAAATTTTTGTCAATTGTGCTATCCATCTATTTGATGTGTAATGAAATGCAGCTCCAGGAGGGATGGGAATATGTTTGGGACCTAAAGAAAAAGAGAGAAATTAATGAAAAGTACAGGAAAAGAAAGAAAAA
>WBND01000110.1:749546-785631 GCA_013398595.1 Tychaedon coryphoeus
AAAAGCCAAACATCAACAGACTCAGAAGATGCTGAAATTCAGTTTTGCAAAGCAAAGAGCTGGCACAAGCTTCAGGCTTGGCAAGAAGATTCTGCCTCTTCCTTTCTCTGAGTCACGTTCCCCAAGTCTAGCTCCATGCCCTTCAGCAAAGGGGTTTGAAAGAATTCCACAGTACCAGCAGGATTCTCACCATCCCCATTTCCCAGCCTGTTGGAAAAAGGCCTTTAAAAATAGTTCTGTGCTGCTGGGTGGGATTTTCTTCCGCAGGTGCTGTGCAACAGAGAGCGAGATGAGATTCTAATCATAGCTCCTTGGCAGAGGGAAGGTTCAGAGTTGAGCCATGCAGCAGCAGCCTCATTTTCACAGCAATATCACTTTGTTCTCTGGGTGTCAGGGGGACACATATTGCTGTCATTTCCCTGTGCCATGTTTGTGTAACGGATGCAAAGAGCAGCCACAAAACATGGAGCTACCACTGCTGCAGGCAGGGGGAGCAGCCTGGCTGGTGCTTGATGTTTCTGAGCCCCCAGAGAGTTCATCCCACAGGGAAAAGGGTCCCTGGGCTGCTGGGTGCTGTCCCTTCCAGCTGCAGGGGAGAGGGGAGAGGACTTCTCACCCAAGCAGAGAAATTGGAGCTCAAGGCTGCATTTCCACACTGCATGCCATGGCTCTGCACTGAGCCCTGGCTCTTCCCCACCACAGCCCCAGCCTGCCCCATTAAAAATTCCCCAAGTCATAAAACAAGCAGTTTTCCCAAAAATGAGTCAAGCTGCCACATTTCTCTCACAGTGAGTTGCCACCACCCTGCTCAAGGTGTGGGACCTGCTTGACTAGTTTCCTTTCACTCCAGAGCCTCCTGCTGACCCTGAGCACTTTCTGCCAAGTCCCTTCACTCTGAGCTGCCAGTCCCCAGGAGCACAAGGTCCCTGCCAGAGCCTCTGCACCTGCATCTCTGCAGAGGAGCAGGCTGGAGACACCAGGGGATTTCTGACAAAGTCCAGTGAGCATGAACGTCCATCTGCTGCAGTTCAGGTGGCTGCAATGCACATGGGGAACTGCAGCACCAGCACACCCCACAGCCAGCAGCACCTTCTTTCCTTTTCCTCTTTACCTGGCACCATCTCTGCTGAGCTGTGCCCCTGCCCTCTGCCAGCTCTCACCATCAGGGTGCAGCTGCTCTGTGGTAGTGCTGCCTCACCCACTGATCCTTTGCTGCTTGATTTCAGGCACTTACAACTTCCTGGAGGCATCACCAGCTGATTTGTAGCTGAAGAGTGTTTTCTAAACGGAAACCCAAGCCAAAACCTCCAAGGACCCTCCCCAACATGAACAAATCCTGAGACAGCTTGAGAAGGGATGACCCAGCGTTCATCCACTCTGGATGTTTTACTTGCTGTTCTTTCCTCTCCAAGTAGCTAAGCCCCAGGTTTTCTAAGGCCATTTGCTGCAATAATGAAGTCTGTGTTGCTTTGAGGACATGGAATCAGCCTGGGTGCACACAAACCAACAACTTGGCATGATTAAAGAGCTTTTGGGGATGCCTCCCCTGAGCTGGGTACATGGGTGCCCAGCCTGGAGCATCAGTGCAGCTTGCACCTGCCTTGGTGTCCTGCCAGACCCACCCAGGGTCTGTCTGCTCCCTGCAGGATCCACAGAAGGGTCTGATAGAGCTATGGTGAGAAATAACCATCAGCTGGGCTGGAGCAGCCTGGAGGGGAATGTTATCCAGAACAGAGGTTGTTGCTACATAACGACACCTTCATGTCACCAGAGCCAGGAAACCTTGGGTGACAGTCATCCCAGAGTGACCACACTCCCATGGCATCTCTTCACTGCACCCCTCCCCATCCACAGATGTTTTGTCAGGTGCCTGACAGGCCTGGCACACCCTGTCTCAGAGCTGTGCTGTCCTTACCAGCAGCAAATCCATTAAACCCCCTTTGCAGCCCCATATGCATTCTCTTCATGCCTTTAATCCTGACAGCCCAAGTAAATGCCTCCTGAAAAGAAAACCTTTGTTCCCCCTCCCCGTGCTGCTGCTTCTTGCTAAATGTCATTAAAAGCAGAACCCACGGTAACATCAGTCCTTGCTGAAGGTTGAAACAACCTTGACTGTAATCTTGGTTTGGCACTGGATGGGAAAAAAAAAAAAAAAAAGTAAAAAAAAAAATCCAGATACTTCTTCCACTTCTCTGTCAGCTCCACTTTGCATCAAAATCTCCTTTGTATGTCACAGAGCTATTAAAGTTGTGGATTGTGGCTGGGCTCTGTGTGTGTGGACGTGTGTGTGTCTGTGCCTGTGTCTCAGAAACTGGGTCACCCAGAGAGCGCTCCATGAAAACGCTGCCCTGACAAATCCAGGCTGGCAAGACTCAAAGATACCCCTTATAATGTTTTTCTGCCTCCCATCATGCTTTGAAATGAGCAAATAATACTACTTTCTGCTGCATTTTTGTATATTTTATTCAGGAGCTTCCTGAGGTAAATAACCTCAGGCAGGCAAATCCGAGGGGATGCTCGTATCTCTCTTGCTGTCTGCTCACACTGAAATCATGATATACTTTGCTTTCATGATGGTCTTTATAAAACATTCATGTTTTTCCAGGAGAAATGGCTATCAAGGAGTGCAAGAAACTTCACACATTTGGCTCAGGCTTCAGTCCCAGCATTTTGTCATCCTTCTCTCCCTGTCACTGCCCCAGAGCTGACAGGAGGGCACCTCCAGAGCCCACAGCACGTCCCCATCACACAGGGGACCCCTGTGGCATCACCCTGGCCAGAGCAGAGCATGGCTTCTCAGCCAGGGCCCTTCTAGCAGGCAGGCATCCTGTAATTCCCATCAGGGCTCTGAATAACATGGCTCAGGCAGTTTCTGGCTGAGGCTGAGGGGTGAATCCTGTGGGGCATTGAGGGGTGGGGAACCAGCAGAGCAGAGAGTGGGGCTGGCCCGGCTCAGCACCAGGCAAAATCCAGGCTGCTGGAGGGGCCAAGAGGTGGGGAAATGAAAGTTGCTGACTCCATGCAGGACAGAAAGATGTAGGCCACAATCTCAGGAGGAGCTGAGAGGGGGAAGCCTGTGGGTTTTCCTGTTGGCAGCTTATTTTAATACTTATAGCATGAGAGAAGAGATGGCAGGAAGAAATAACTGGGCAGGGAAGGCTTTCTCTGCTAAGCAGAATTGCAAAGAGGATCTTAGGGGCCCAATGCTGCTCTTCTTTTTGTGCTACTCTCAGTGCACTTATTTCCCTTAAAGAAAGCAAAACTTAAGTGACCACAAAAAGAACCAGTAACAGGAAATGGGATGGAAGGATCTGCTTCAGACAGACTTCTACTGGCTTAGGGGAGAGCAGTAGAGGAGGATTTCAAAATCCCAGGATGGGGGAAATGGAGTTGAGGAACAGAAAGTGCATTTGCACGGGCTCTGACCTATACTCTGTCTGTCCCTTAGTGCTCCACTCCGGTAAATCACAGTGTGCAGGTTGTGAACCCCATTTTACCAACAGGGAAAGCAAAGCAGGGCAGAGATAACAGGCAGCATTCATCATCTAGTGGGGCTTGGCAGCATCCAGAGGCAGGCAGAGGTGGCAGAGAGCCCTTCCCAGCAGACTGCACTGCTTGGGAAGGAAACAGAGGGATTGCAGCAGGGGAGCAGGGGAGGGAACACAGGCTCCCACCAGATCCATGGAAAGGAGAGTGAGTTCCAGACATTGCCTTGTGAATCTCGCAGTGCTGAGCAACCCAGAGCATTCCACATCGGGCAAGTTTGGGGTTGTTTGGGGTCGCTGAGGAGTAGAAGTGCTGATCCCCTGTGGGTGTGTTCAGCTGGACCAGCAGCTGTAGGGAGGGGGACAGCGATATCTCTCCCAAAAGCCCGCTCCGTGTCCTCTGGTTAATGTATTCAGCGGTGAGTTTAGGGGATCTCAGGAGAATGAATTGTCAGAGCGTCGGAAGCAAGAGATGGCAGGGGAATTACTGCTAATCCTTTCTTGTGGGACATAACACTCCAAAGGATTTAAAGGCTGTTCAAAAATGTAGAAAAAGAAGAAGCGACAAGGGCATCTCTTCCTCTTTCTTGTGTTTTAGGTTGGTCACTTGCTGCTGGCTGGGAAAGACAAGAGAAACTTCCAGGAGAGGAAAGGGATCAGAGGCAGAGGAGGAAAGATGAAGAATGAAGATTAGATCTGGAGAAAAGCCGATCTTACCCTCTCAGGGAGTGTAGGCTGCAATTAAATCTCTTTTGCCTAACAATACCCTATTGTTGTTTGCGCAGTAGTACTCAAGATGTGGCGATAAGGGAGGAAGGAGCTGCAGGCAGGGGAGGCTGCAGTTGCTATCCTTGGAAATCCTTGGAAATCCTCTGGCTGGAGGGCCCTGGGCCCCAATCCTACGGGGTGACCCTTTACCTCAGCTGAGGATCTCCCCATCACCAATAATAAATGTATTTTGAACAGCTCTGGTGGAAGGATTCTGGAAGTGTGGTGTTTGAATATCCTCTCCCTGCTGTTTGATTTGTACACATGGCCAAGGGTTTGGTCACACAAAAGGTGAGACCAAAGGACCCCACCTCTATATTTTGGGTAGGCTGGCAGCCACAAGAACAGGTCTGGGCTGGGTTTCTTTTGCCCTCCAGAGATGCTGAAGTTCTTTCATCTCAGTCACCTGTCCATGCTGGAGCCCAAGGGCTCCCAGTGTCCATCCTATCCCCTTCCAAACACCCATGCAATGCTCATTCCCATCCCTCTGATTATCATCATGCAGAAAAGTAGCACTTGGAGACTCCCCACAAACCTTCTGCCATGCAGGTGCTTTGGTTAGTGCTGGAAACCCTGAGATCCTGCGCTGACACCTTCCCTATTCATTTTCCTCCTTTTTCTTGCTTTTCAGGTGAGCTGGCCTCAATTACATGGTGTTTCTGTGTGTGTTCAGAGCAGCACAGCCAGGTCCAGGCTGGTGCATTATCGACTGTGCCCTCTGGGTGACCTTGAGGCTGAGCAAGGTGAGAGCTCCTGGCAGATGGGCTCCTCTCTGCAAATCGTGCTTTGCTGTCATTTGTCCCAATTCCCAGCCTGAGCTGGTGATGGCAAAGAACAACTTATTAAGGAATTGCTTCTTTCCTCTCCTGTTCAGCTGCTCTCAGGCAGTTCCTATCGATCCACTGCACCTACTCAAGGTGTTTTGCAAGAGGCACTTAGTGAAATTCATTCCAGGGGTTCGGCAGTGGTTTCTGCTGCCTGAACCTCACATGGGGCACAAGCAGGTGAAGGTTTGACTCTGAGAGGGTCACAGTAAGAGCTGTCATACAGGAGGAATTTCCATTTTACCAAACATACCTTTTAGCATGTTACAGAAAAAAATAATAATAATCAAAAAAAAAAATCCCACAAAACAAAATCCAGGGTTTTTATTTTGGGTGTGTGGGAAATATTTTTAACTTTTGGTGTTGTTTTGGGAGGCTAGTCAGATTGTGTAAATAGAAACAAATTACAAAATGAAAATGTACTCTGAAAAACATCAGCATAAGCCTAAGCAGACATTTTTTAAAATTACATTGTGGAGCAATTTAACTTTTATTAGAAATCCCTTTTTCAGCCCCTCCAAAGTATTTTTTGAAATCACTGTTTCCATGAAAAATATCTGTTCCAAAATTACACGCAACAGTAAACCAGCAACTCTGCTGTGACAATTCCCATTCCATATATCCACCATGCTACCTCATTAAATTGCTTAAGCCACATACAAAATCACATTTCCCAAGGGACAAACACTCCCCCTGGGAAGTTCCAGCCTGTTCCTGTCAAGCACCAGTCTGTCCAGGGAAAGCAGCTGCTGTTGCTTGTTCTGCTGGGTTTTTCAGTGACACTGCAGACCTGTGCTCCTGCTCAGGGGGGCCAGCAATGCTCCTGCAGCCAGGTCCAGGTGGGGAGGACTGCACACGGCTCTGCTTTCCAGCTGTTACAGCTGCTGCAGGGTGGGGAGCACCAAGGCAGTGGCACTGATGGGGACACTCTGCTCAGAGCCCTCAGCTCGGTGACAGTGCCAGCACACCTGCATGTGCTGCCCTGGGACAGCACCCTCCTCATGAGGCAAGGAAGTGCAGGGCTGCATCTGTCCTGGCGTTTTGCATGGGTCAGATGAAGCTCAGAGTGAAATCAGGGCACATCCCATTGCAAATGGGGTAGCTTGGATGCAACAGCCCTTTGGAGTTTTGTCTCCATCTGTTTTTATGACCCGGGCAAAAGAGATGCTTTAGTAACTGGAATATTTTCAGATATTTACATGGGAGATGAATGCAGACCTGCACGGGTGTTTGCTTGGCTGCTCATTTTTTCCCCCACTGAGTAAATCCTATCAAAGGCACTTGCTGCAGAGTGGGCAGTTTCAAACAGTGCATGCCAGAGCTTTGAAAACATGGGAACATTGAGTTTTCCTTTGGACATTTGCTTCCTACAATGAAGGCAAATGAATGTGTGTGTTTCTGTCGGAACCACAATATTCCCCTGTTTATAGTATGGGGAAAATCTGTTTTAAGTCTTAAAAAAAAATAAAGATCTACTGTTTCTCTGCTGGATAAATGATGAAAATGTAAACATTCACACAGTTTTGTCCATCTTGGACCCAATAAACCTCAGCACTGCCTGGACATGTCACAGAATTCAGAGTGAGTCAAGCTGGAAGGGACCACAGAGGGTCAGCTGAAGTTCTGATGGCTTTTGTGGCTTTTTCTTGGACAATAAGGAAGCCAGGGACAACTCACATAGTCATGTCTGCTGTGGAGACTCTGAATAGAAAGAGAAAAACAAATGACCAGTTTCTTTTAAAATTGTACTGGTGGGAGCCTCGTCTCAGCATCACTCCAGCTCTCCTGAAGTTGCTTTGATAGTCAAAAAAACACTTACTTTTTAAACAATACTGTCCTAAATCCCTTTTTAAAATGCCCAGAACCACTCACAGGCTTTCTGAAACTCATTGTTATAATTACAATCAAGAATCATAGGACTCTGTGCTTTGTGCCAGAAATACACATCCACTGAATTGTTTGCAGAGGAGCCACAGAGAAAAAGAGTGAAGGAGAAATGTGGCTTCAGTGCTGCTCAATTCAGGAGCAACTCCCACTCTATTTAATTTTTCCTCTTTTGTTTCCCAATTTAACTTGGAGCTGCTGAAATTCAAGATAATTTTCCTTTGTCCTCTGTGCTCTCCTTTGGCCTCAGTCCAGGGAACCTTGAGCTGTGCCCTGGTTCACTGTCCCCCACCATCTCCAGCAGCCTCTGTCCTGGAGGAAGAGGAAGGTGAGGGTGGAGGGGTGAGGAGGAAGGTCTGCAGGATCCATCAACCCCAGCAGAGGTGAGGAGAACTTCATTTTGGGAATTGCTGGAATAGTATTATTTAGCAGGTGCAGAACAAACTCTCTGGGAAAGGGAATGCAGCATCAAGCTTAGTTTTATTAAACCTCCATCTCCTGGGTCACAGAAAATAAAAAAAAAAAGCTTTTGGAAGGTGGTGGGGGAGGTTGGTAGTGTTGTCTGACACAGCACACAGGGAGGGAGCTGTGATTCAACTTTTGCCAGCACAGAGCCTGGAACTGGCTCTCCCTCTCTATCCAATGTCTAATGCTGATCCCTGATCCTGCTTCCATGGAAATGTCCCTGCCTGGTGCTCAGAAAAGCGGGTGGATAAATACCAGATCTGATTCACCACTCAGTTACTTCTGTTTTACCTCTGCAGAACATCACTGATTATAGAAGGATTTGCAAGATTAAAACCAGAGTAATTCAGTGATGAACCCCAGCCAAAGCCTTTGGCAAAAAGAGAGCAATGCTCCTGCCCCGTCCAATATCCCACACGTCGATGGGGTGCTGTGAGATGATTCCATGGCATTTAGACTTCCCTTCCCTTAAATCAGGACAGAGCTGGGGCACACTTAGTTCAGCTAACCCAGACTTTTTCCCTCTATCTTTTCTCCCTGCAAAATGTCAGGCATGTTGTCTGTGAAATGAAAGCAGAATTCCCCCACCCAGTCCTGTTCCAGGTGGCCCCTGGGGAAGGCTGAGCAGAGGCGCAGATCTGAACTCCATTTCAAACCCTCCTGCAGCACCTTCCAGCAGTGAATTAAGGCTGGCCAGAGAGTGAAAAAGCTTAATCTAGAACTGGCTGGCTGTAAACATAGAAACCCTTCATTCAGGCTCCATTTTGCTTGCTTAGGGCAGTCCCAGAGCATACCCACAAACTGGAGAAGCAGTGGGAGCAAAGCAATATTTCAGTTTGAAGGTGTTACACATTTCTTGTCCCCGCAAAAAAATTCCAAAATGCCCTCTCAAATGCTATATAACCTGGATATAAGTAAGATTTTCAGGTCAAGGTTTCAACACTTGGTCTTGGTCTAAAGAAAACTGAAATAAACATGTTGGGCAAATTTCCCAACCACAGAAACCTCCCTGCCTTTTGATGACAAAACTGCTCATGTTCCCTGAGCAGCTGCCAGCTGGGCTGTAGGATGTCCCATGGCTCTCTCTTTATCCCCTTTGTCATGGTGCCCATGGAGGCAGGCACGAGACTTTTGGAATCCAAACCTCATTTCTGTTTCACAAAGCTTTCAGAGCCGAAGATCCTGGGTCTTTACTCTGCCTTTGAGATTCTGGGGTCCACTCAAAGCAACAGAATGTGAAGTTCCTCTAGGTAAATTTGGGTCTCAGGACCCAAATCCAGTTTCAGAAGCAGCCAGATGACAGTGAGAACATTGATCTGATCCTACACCCACCAAACCTGAAGTATTGCTGGGCCAGCTGTGGGTGAGAGCCATGGGCACACACAGCAGCCCTTGTCATTCCTTAACTTGCAAATTTCCTTAAGAAAAGGTGACCAGTAAGGCAGCAATTCCTGTAGTGTTTTGGCAGTGCCTCCATCCACTCCCTCTGACTCTGAACAGCATGAGAAGAACCAGCTTCTGAGCACCACCCAGCAGTCCTGGCCAGGATGGCAGACAGGGGAGGAAGAACCCTTCTTTCTCTTCACATGAGTTTTACCTCCTCATGGTTCCAGTTTTTGCCCTTCAGCAGCACTCCTGTCAGCTGCCTCCAGAAGATGTGCTTGTTGATTTCCTTGTCTTTCCACTCCAGGTAGGTGTTCCTCCTCAGGTACCGAGACAGCCCCAGCTTCTGCCTCAGCAGGGCCTTGTCCACATCTCCCAGCACAATCATGATGATCCCAGCCTTTCCCTCCACCAGCTGCCAGGACTGGGCAATGTCGAACTCAAAGCTGCACCACTTGCTCTCCAGGAAGTCAGCAGAGATGACTGCAATGACATTCCTGCTGCTGAGAAAACCCTCCTGGATGATGTTGGTGACAATGGGTATCCCTGGCAGGAAGTCCCTGTAGTACAGACACAGGTGGAAGGGAGGTGCTCCTCCCTCCAAGGGCTCCACCAGCTCCTTTGTCACCCATTCCTGGTCTTTGCTGGAGTGGATGACAAAGGCATCGTAGGTGTCACCTCTTTCTGCTGAGTGTTTGCACCCACTGAGCAGAACCACAGAGTAGTAGAGCTGGAAGTAGTACTTGTAAATCAGGAGGAGGAGCACAACTACACAGAGCAACATAACCACTGAGGAGGCAACTGTGGCTGCACTGACGTGGCAGGAGGACAGATCAAAGCTGGGCAGGCTCATATTTGCCACGTAGGAGGGAGTGTGGCACAGCATCAGCTCCTTGTTCTGCAGCAGCTCCTGCCTCTCCTTGATCCATTCCAGGAAGTCCAGGTACACACAGGAGCAGTCAAACAGGTTTTGAGAGATATCCAGCAGGACCAGGCTGTCAGGCAGGATTTCCCGGGCTGAGTCCAACAGAACAGTCAGCTGGTTCCTGCTGAAATCCAGGACTCTGAGAGCTTGCAGTGGCTGGTAGACTTCAGGGCTGAAGGTCAGGAGCTTATTGTTGCTGATGTTCAGCTCTTTTAGCTCAGAGAGGGCATCAAAAGTACTTTGATCCACATGTTCCAATTTGCAGCTTGAAATATCCAGGATGTGGAGGTGACTTAGGTTTTTGAAGTTGTTTGCCAGTTTATTGTTCTCAAAGGAGTTTCCTGCCATCTTGAGCACTTGCAAAGAGTTCAAGCCACAAAATGTACACTGGGATTTAACTTCAGTTTTGGTATGGGAAATATCAAGGTAAATCAGTCTCTGAAGGGACAGAAAGACGGGGTAGGAGCCAGGACCAAATAAAGTTGTGTGCTGAAGGTCCAAATATAACAAGTTCTTCACATTAGTGAAATCTCCAGTCAATCTGATTCCAGAATTGAAGCTTAAGTTCAAGTGTTTCAAATTTGGACAATTTAGAAACTGAGGGGAACAGCATCTGCTGAAGGTGAGCCTATTCTCACTCAAATCTATGACCTCCAGGTTACTGAGACCCTCAAACTCCTGCTCAAAGTTTTTGAGTCCGTGGTTCTGGGTAATACGAAGCACTCTCAGCTCCTTGAAAAGCGACAGCTTCTGGGCAGGCACATCCTCAAAACTGCATTTCTTGCATTCCAGCTGTTTCACTTTGGTCCAGGCAGGAACCTGTGGTATCTCCTCAATTCCGAGGTCCACCAAGCGAATAGCGGAGGCGTTGCCCGCGCAGTGGAAGAGATTGTCTGCGTCATCCTCAGCCCCGCTGGAGCAGATTAACACAAACTCCTCCATCTGTACCTGGCACAGCCCATCCCAGATCCCCTTCTCAAAGTCCTGCGGTCTCTCTTTGTCGCTGAACTCCCCGAGTACGAGCCTGCTGACCTGCAAGCCAGCCAGGCCTTGCAGACAAGCCTGCATCATGAAGTTCTCAAAAGCAGACCTGAGGGCCAGCTCAGCCAGCTGAATCCCTGCAAAGGCCCCCGGCTCTATGGATTTTATATTGTTCAAGGAAAGCACCAGAGTCAGGTTGAGCCTGTTCCCTTCCCTCAGGGCATCAAGGTCTCCTCTGGAGATAGATGTGATCTTGTTAGAGAAGAAGCTCAGGTGCCTGAGGGAGGTCATGTTGGCAAAATACTCAGGAAGCTTCAATGAAGTAATGCTGTTGTGGCCTAAATTCAGCTCCTGCAGTGTATGCAAGTGGCCAATGGGCAGCTCAGAGAGAGAGGTTCTGTTGGTTTCCACCAGAACCAGTTTCTTCAGAGATGTTAAGCCATAGAAAGCTGCTTTCCCCAGGTGCTGAAGGGAATTAGCAGTTAAAATCAAGGTGGAAAGTCTGTGGAGATCCATAAAGGAGTTATCTTCTATTTTATGGAGGTGGCACCTGTTGGGTGTGAAAAGAAAATATTAGTGCATGAAACACTGTCCCTTCCTTGTTCAGTGGGTGCTGCTGTGACATCCTCAGGCTCAGCCTCACGCTGGGGGCTGGTCTGGCTTTGCTGTGCTGGGCAGAGCCAACATCCCTGGATGTGCAAAGGGATCTCCTCCAGCAGGAGACTTCCTCCACCTCCTTCTCTCCTCACTCTGCAATCTTAAATTCAAAGAAAGAGACCTGGAGACCTGGTGAAGATCAAAATTTCGTGCAGGCAGCAGGAAAGAAGAATCCTAGCTTTCAGTTTAGGCCCAAGTGACACTGTGATGGCCATCACTGATGGAAGAACCAGCCAGAGCCACCTCAGGCAGAGCAGGGCAGCCCCACTGCCCCAGAGCAGTGCAGCTGGGGCAGAGCTCACGGCTCTCTCAGCTGCTGATACCTGGTGATGGCTCAGAGGGAGCAGACCCCAGGCTGTGCTGGCTCTGAAGGAGAAAAAGAAAACGAGGGTGGCCCCCTAAGGTTTGTTTGATGTGGGAAGATCTAGAATTTGAGACCCAAATCCATTCTGCAGTGAATCCCAGCAGAATTAGTTTAATAATCCAGCCAGTGCCTCACAGCAAATGTGCTCTGCCACTCAGCCACTTTGGAGCTAGAGCTGTGACAGGACTGAGTGACATTTCTCAGTGAAACAATTTACCCAGAGAAACTGCTGTCTGAAGTCAATGGAAATTATGCATCAATTCAAATTTGCTAATAGGCCTCCCCATTTCCTCCCCCAGATATGTGAGGTAAAGGGAAAAGAGAATATGTTGATATTTTAAAACAGCCTTTTAGAAAATGAATGTACCTTCATGTTATTTTTTTAACTGTGATTAGAAAAATGGCTCACCCAAGGTGTTCCACTTCAGAGTTTTTGTAATAATGAAAAGTCTGACATTTTTCTTGTTCATAGACAAGTGAAACATCTTCCTCCTCCTTCTCACATCCCAACCTACAAGAACAGACTGACAGACCCAGCTCTGAGTGGAGGCTGTGCACTCAGTGACTGGACTAAAAGCTGCATATCACTTTACCACGGGGTTGTGGAAAATGACAGATACAGGGGCAAAGTCACAAGAAAAAAAAAAAACAAACAGCCAAGACCAATAGACCCCAAAATAAATCACCATTGTAATCCAGCTGGTGAAGGAAAATTAACAATATTCACATAATAGATCCCATTACCTTGAAAGATCCAGAAGCTGCAGCTCAGGGACTGATGCAAAATAATTTGCCCCCAGTGATTTCAGATTGCTGAAGCTGAGGTCCAAGTTCTGGGTGGTGTTTGGGACTCCATCAGGAACTCCAGAGATGTTCAGTCCAGTGCATCTGAAAGTTGTGTTAGGGGTGACCTGGAACAGAGGCAGTTCCCATCATGGTCAACATCTGCTCTTCAAGCAGTGCCAGAAAATGTCACTGTCAGGAAAGCAGGAGCACAATGACCCCCCTTGCAGTTCATTTCTAAAGGAGCTGCCCTGAGTTTTAGAAAATAATCTTACATACCCTAAGCATTTTTCTCACTTCTGATAGAACCAGTCCTACTCCCTAGGAAGAGCTGTATTTCTTGTTGATTGAAGCTGGGACAAAACTACAGGACAGCGTTCCTTGAGATTACAGGTGAACCAGCAGCAACCTTTGAGAGAGCCAGCAGGACAAACACTCATGGATGCCCTGCATGTCCAGGAGCAGCTCTCAGCTCTCTTCCCTGCACAAAACCAGACAGCTTGAATCAAAGTTGTTCTGCAAGCAAACAATTGTCTGCAAAACTTTGCAAAAGGCAGTTGGTCAGTGTCAGGTATGTGGTGAAATCACTTTACTGCACAAACCAGGCAAAAAAAAATTGTGTTTTGTAGAAATTAGACAAAGTTTGGATCCTTTCCAAGGGAAATATAATCTATATTACAATATTACAGTATAACTGCACTGCAGCACCCTTAGAGATACAGAAAGCCAAAGAGAATAAAAAGTTCTTGCTGCTGGTTCTGGTTCTCAGATGTTTTTAAGATCAGCATTTACTTCAAATACTTCAATCACCTTGATAACAACCTTGAGAAAAAAAGCTGGGCTTTCCTAAGAGAACTACAAGGCTTGAGGCACAAATCCCCCAAGCAAAGGGAAAAGTTGCACCAGAGAAACAGAAGGATTTTGTGCTCGCTTGGAGCTCACATACCTCCAAACAGGGATCAAGGAGGCAGCCTGCCAGTGGGGACGGGACAAATGCCAGCTGCAGCAGCACCAGGAGTGTCCCCACAGGAGGGGCTCCTCCCCTGGGCATCTTCAGGAGAGCAGGAGCGCAGGAGAAAGGAGCATGGAGAGAGAAAGCTGGAGACAGAAACCCCCTGCAGTGCCAGGAGTTGTGTTTCATCACTCTGCTTCTCGCTGCACATCTCAGAGAGCTGCAGAGAACGAGAAGGGAAGTGAAACTTGGTCACTGCCTTGTTTCCACACGCACTCTGCGTGAACTGCTCTTCTTGAAATTATTTTAAAAATATGTTAAAAAAAAAAAAAAAGCCAACAAGAAAAAAAGAGGTGATGGTGGATATAATTTGGGCTAGAAATTAAAGAGGAATATGGGTTCATCAGTGTCACTCGACTTGATTGCCTCTGATTAGCTCAGGTCAAATTGGCAAAAAAAAGAAAAAAGAAAAAAAGAATAAACAAAAACAACAGAATATGTTATGCAACTCTGAGCCCAGTTTCATGCTCCACATCCTGTAATTCAAATGTACTGGTTAGAGATGGTGACTCTGCCTCTGCACTCCTGCCATGCTCCCACCTTCACCCTGCCACGTACTGGAGAAGAGCTCAGCTGAGGCAGAGGTTTTCTTAAGCCAGGTAAGCACAAGTTTATCTCTGGCCAAGCTCTTGGGAACAAACATCTAGGTTTTATCCATCTGGTTGGACCTTTATTGCAATTATTGCAGGAATAAGTAGATTCACAGAGTGATCAGAGTTGTGGTCACGGAAATTCTACCCCTGTCCACCCTTCCCGTGGGAGAACTGCTGGGGGCAGCAAAAAGGAGAGGCACAAACACCCTGAGTTGGCTCAGAGCTGTTCCATGCCCTGGCCATGCTGTATCTGTATTTGTGCCTGCCTACAGAACATCTCAAAGCTGAATTCCCAGTGCAGACTATTGTTTCAGGAAAAAAAGCTTTGCAAAACCTCACAGTGGGCAATATTAATTTAAGTCAACTGCGAGCCTTCTAATAAAGCTCCCTGCCTTCATTTACTCTGATAAATGGTCGTGCATTCATGTATCTCCTCCTGTCTTCCTGGAGATAACTAAGAAATGTTACTGGGGATCCAGCCATAGGGTTGCTGGGTATTGTCAACACCACATAGACAGAGAAGTGGCAAAAATATGAGACAAGGATGGAATATTGGTCCAGAGGAAGATGGAATAAAGTGTGACGACTCATGAAAGTCTGTGAAAATTGATATTAAATATAAGATGTGATATCAGCCCAGCGAGAAATCCACTTATAAAGAAAAGTTTAAAATATTTCAGAGGTGGGGGTTAGACTTTTTTGACAGGTTAGTAGAGAGCCTAGGAGAGATGGGGAAATCCTAAAATAACTGATGATCTCTGCAATAAAAAACACATGGCAGCACAATGGGAGCTAAAACCGACACCCTGATGTGCAGCCAGATAGTGCCCATTAAGCCAGCAGACAAAAAGTTTGTTGAAATTGGACAAGTTCTACAAAATCCCTGCTCTGAAAAGCCTCTGGTGATTGCAGGTATTTCCTTTTATAGATGGAATCAAAAGTGAATGGAAACAATTGCTGACTGCTTCTGTGCCTGGATTAAGGAAATTGCAGAGCATCGTGTGTCTGCAGAGAGAACAAATGAGCGCATCCCTTAGTATTCAATATGCGGAATGAGGCAATCCACATTTAATTTTTATCTAAAGCTGAGATGAGCCTGAAGTATGCTCTAGAAATTACCATTTCAATGGAGACTTGCTGAAGATGCTGAAGAGTTTGGGAGCATCACAAAATCCCTCCCACAGCCACGCTCAGAGGTCAAGTGGGAAGTGCAGCTTGAAGGGCATTCAAAGAAGGTGAATGCTGCTGTCACATCGTCATCTGTGCAAGGACAAATCCTACAGACACTGCAGGGGACGGGGCACTAGCAGAAAACATGCAAGTTAGCAGATCAAACCCAGCCACCAGTTTAGAAAGTCAGTGCTGGTTAACTTCATATTGCTCTGCTGGCACACAGCAATGTGGATAAAGCCATAATGTTTATGTGATTGTTCACAAGACCCAAAAGAATTATTTGGAATCCCCTAAAGTGACAAGAATAACCTCTAAAATCAAACATGATTCACTACTCTGGCAATTTACTTGTGGGATCATTAAAGATCTCTTAGCAAGGAGGTGTAACAGAAAATCTGTGTTTGCAAAAACACATCTGAGTCATCTTTGTGCTCCTGAACATTATTATAATATAAGTAACACAATGCAGACAGTGCATATACAGCCTCTGTGATCTCAAGCAAGGTATTACAGAGCATAAGACAGCCACAATGTAGCTGGACTGACAAAACATCTTGTACTTGCTTATTTTAAAAGAAAATTATTTGTGAGCTCCAGCCAAAAAGCAAAGTTAGCTAAACTCTTGAGCAAGACAAGTGGTGAGAGCCATAAAACCAGGATTGTCTGCACCTAGGGTGGCTTCAAGGTCACAGTTAACCCAGTACCACATGGAGATGAACAGCTCTTACCCTGGAGAGAGGCTCTGTTTGCCTCAGGAGTCATCTCAAGCAGTTCCCCAAGTCTGTCTGCAAACAGAGCCTGAGGAATGACACAAATTATTTCAAGATTAAACAAAACCAGGTCTTATTTTATGTGCTAGAACCATCTATAGCAACTATTTGGTTATGAGGGGAGAGCATTCCTGAGGTGCTGGCACATTCACAGCACAGGACTTGTGGAGCTGACTATGGGGAGCATCACAAGAGGTTCCAAAAGTCCTTGAGAAGCTCAGGACGCAGCAGGTGAACCAGCATTGCTCTCAGACAGGCTGGCATGTGTCCCTTCCCTGGAACCACAGTCACCTGTGGTGAATCAGGCTGAAATCAGCCACTTTGCAGGAGGGATCCAGGCTCTGGGGGTGCAGGCAGTACCAATCCTTGGGGTTCACCTGACAGTTTTTACACTCAGCAAGTCAGCCACCTGTCCAGGTCTGAAAGGTTCTCTGAGTAGAAAGGAAGAGTGACAGGAAATGTGGCACAAATTTAACGGCAAGTTGAATTCCCCCAGCCATTCTGCTGGCAAAAACAATTTCTATAAATTACAAGGAGAAATGGTGGAAAGAATAATCTGAAAACATGTTTAAGATCTTTTTGCTGCACATTCCACAAATACATTGCTTCCTGAAGCTGGTGAGTCACTGCCTTGCACAGTAACCCCTTCCTGACCAGGCAGCCACAGGACAGAGGCAGTGCTGGAGCACACAGAGCCTGCACCAAGGCTGGGGAGGGAGTGACACTGATTTCATCAGAACAGGTCCTAGAGAGCCTGCATGCCTGTAACTCTCACTTGTGGTGCTTCCCCATGTGAAGTGGGTCTAATAATGGAATCACAGACTGGTTTGGATTGGAAGCGACCTTAAAGTTCATCTTGTTCCAGCCCTTGCCTTGCTCAGAGCTCCATCCAACCTGGCCTTGGACACTTCCAGGGATGGGGAAACCACACCTGATGGAAGATCAGCCTGGAAGACCTCCTGCCTCTGCTTCTGGATCTCCTAGCTTTGAAAAAGAGAGCAACATTCACACTGAGAAACTCCCCACTCAGTTTGGGCTGTCAGCCCCAGAGAAGACCCAGCATCACTTCTCTCTGTCTGAGCAGTGACTGACTCCAGCTGCAGTTCCAGAGCAGGGAACACCTGTAATGCAGGTTGTTTGTGTGCCTCTAGGTGTCCAGGAAGGCATGGAGGTGGAATCACAGTCCCTTCATGCTGCACAGCCCAGCCCATTGCCAATGGTGGCACCTCACAGAGCTCAGCATGGCTGAGGTGTTTCCCATTACAGAGAGGGACTGAGACTGGTGTACACAGAAGTCAGAAAAAACAACCCAAAAGCCAGAGTCCAGGTTGGTTTGATGAAAATCAGCCAAACCTACATTGGAGTAGGTAATGTGTGCCATCAGAGGGGCTATTCCCCAAAGCCAAGATCATCTGAACACCCCAGAACCATTCCAAAGCTATTAGGGAAGAACTATGTCAAGTAACCAGGGACAAATACACTACTAGAAGAAGTGATTAATCAGTGTCAAGATAGTCACTATCTGTGGCAGCTACTCCATATGGATTATGTCAGGTCATTAGGAGCCCTACATTTTACTGTTTAATCTAAATGGCTGGAAGGATTTCACAGATGGTGGAGGCATCCAGCCTCGTCTGCCAAGCATACATGGGCAGGCAGTGAGTGACAGTGGAGCTCCTGGACCCCTGGGGAGAGGCAGGCTGGCACCAAACAGCCCAGCAGCACCTTGTCCCTGTGCCTGGGATGAGCCATGGTCACCCCTGGGCTGGCCAGAGCCAGGGGTTCAGTGTCACCGTGGAGGGGAGGGTGCCCACAGTGCCTTGGCATGGAGCACTCTGTGCTCACAGGGACTGTAAATTCCTCCCACAGCCCTGGGAAAGGTGGATTGGCCACCTCAGACTGACGCTGGCTTTTCTCCTGAAGCAACAATAGGACTTATTTTCTTTTTCTTTCTGCCTCCATTACATCCTTATTATGGTGTCTCATAGCCTGATTAACATACGTTTTGTATTACTGTGGCTTTGATTTATCCTGCTTATTCTGCCTCCTCTCCCCCACTTCTCTTAATAATGAGTCTGCTGCAGGGCAAGGATTTATTCAAACTATCAAACATGAAAGGTGTGTAGGGCATGGAGCACTGCAGAGCTCAGACTTGTTAAACTGGACACAAGAAAGGTTGATCTGGGGACTCAGTGCCACAGCTGAAGCACGGTTAAATACTGAGCCCCTACAGCACTGCTGTGACACTCTGGGAAAACCTGAAACAAGGGCCAGCTCTAATGATGGTCTGCAGAGGTTACAGAGGTTTTTCCCTCTGTTTTGAGGGAAAACCAGAGCATAAGAGCAAAAAGCCCTGCAGCAGCCCTGCTTTCTGTGAATACTGAGAGCACTGACCAGTGCCAAGGCTCCTGAGCCCCATGGATGTGGTTTCACTGCCGTCACTTGACACACACGACAGGAAAATGTTGCAATGGCTGCAGCAGAAAGAGCAGACCCAGCTCCTGCAAGCTGTGGCAAAGTTCTTGTGTACACATTACCCAGAAAGAGTGCAAACCCTCCCTGGGGTTAGGTCATGGCATGCTGTAGACATCAGCTCTCAGACATTAACACTTTTATGGCACTGCCAGGAGAAGAACATGGAATATTAATTGTCTGCACTGCTGAGAGCCCACTTCCATTACTTGCAGAGCAATAAATTCCAAAAGAGTGGTCGGAGTCAGATCCAGATGAAAGTTTGCCTGCACTTGGAGTGCTGTATATTGGAATCTACAAAACCTGGGTGGCTATTCTGTGCTTTTTGGAGAGCAAAGGCTTATTTGTGTACAAAGTAAAACCTGAAGCAGTGTTCCTGATAAAGAGGAATTTATTCAATTCTCTCAGTGCTGTTCAGGTTGCATGTTTTGGGGGGATTTTTAAAGCATTTCTCTGGCCGTGAGTTGCCTGCACGAACCAGGACAAAACCAGTTATGTTCCAACAGAGGAGGAACCAGGCAGCCACAAGCAGTGGGAGTGTAGGAAGGACATTAACCCCTTGCTGGTCACAAGACAGGGTGTTATGGAAAGCTGCTGGGCAGCAGGGCTGAGATACCAGAAGGGAAGTTACCCAGGAAAAGGAGTGACACAAAGGGCTCAGGAAGAGCCCTGACAGCCTGACCACAGTGAAGGGGAGGAAATGTGAGGAAAAGCAGAAGTTTCACCTCCCATAGCAGCTATGTGGGTGCTGCACTGCTGTCCCCAAATGAAGCTGCTGCCAGAGGCACAGCCTGATTCTAAACCAAACCAGCCCTACTTTTGGGGTTTGCCCTCTCACAGCTGTGCAGGAGGAGTCTTCCTCCCAAGCCACACCCAGCTAAGAGGCTGCAAGGTGGTTGCACATCAGCAAATCCAGCACTGTAGGTCCTTTCTGCTGATAGAGGCAGCATTTTGGAGAGAGAGCAACTGAAGAAAACCCATGAAGGTGGCAGGCCAGGAATAGAGCAGTGACAATGGAAGTAAAGAAAGGGAAACATAGCATAAATATACCATAGCTGCATCCTGGAAGAAAGCAGAGGAGAGTGAGATGATGTGGCTCCAGAGGTGGAATGTGGACAGGAGCCAGCACATGTAAGTGGTGGTTTAAAGTGGCTCCTTAAATGTGGAAGATCTTCACCACAGAAAGACTTGGCAGGGTGGCTCCATGCTTAAAACAAGCTGGAAGACACGTGGAATGCTTTGATAGCACACCAAGGAAAACAATAATAATAAGAAAAAGAAGGGTCATGAAGCCATGGGAAGACATCAGAGGAGATATGAAGATAATTTTCACCTGTCCTCACCCAAAATCCCCCTCCCATATGACTGTGTCAACTCCTTGAAACCAGAAGTGCACTTGTTCTCAAATAAAACAATAAAAAAACAATTTCTTGCCTCCTGCAGACAGTCATGTTTCCCAACAATTAGCAAATCACTGAAATCTCAGAGTGTTCAACCTGGCCCTTTTCCAAAGGGATGAGTATGACTTCACCTCACTGCAATTTGTTTAGGAAACAATCTGAAACCCCATGGCAGGCACGACACCCACACCCCCTCCCTTTCTCAGGGACCAAGGATGGGCTTAGCATCTCATTTTGGTGCTTTTCCAAAAAACTAATGAGGGTGGCTGCTTACAAAACAGGAAGGGGTTGCCCAAGGACTGTGCAACATCCCACTCTGCAGTCAGCAGTGGAAACCAGGGGCCAGCAAAGTGCTCTGAAGCTCAGAGCTTCATCTCCCACCCCACACAGGGCAGGACAAACTGTGACCTGCTCAGACCTGTAGGTTCCCCTATGAAAAACACCTTAGTTGGAAAGGCACGCATTTTCTATCTTTTTTTTTGCCATGAGTGACCCATATTGCAGTAAAGGCTAGGTGCAGTTTTGTCCTGGTTTCCAGGGTAACCAAAGCTTCAGCATTGACCTCTAGGCACATATGGAGGGTTTAAGTCCAAAGCAATGATTCCCGTGGTAGCAGATCTCTGAGAAGGGGAAAGAGCAAGCATCTGCTCAGGATTTCAAACCCATGCTTTTACAATACTGACACCACCAGCACCCTTGCAGCTGGGACTAGCAGCTTCTTCTACACTCAATACATGAAAAAAAAAAAAAGTAAATAAAACAGGACAGGTGCATGGACAGCACCTCCAAAACACAAACAAGGAGCATCTTATGGAAAGGTGATCAGAAGACGAGGGCTTGTGAACAGAGAGCTTCATGGGAATAGAAAAGCTTTGAATGGAAGAAATCACCACAATTTTTAACAAATCCTGTACGAAATCAGCACAGTTTTTAATAAGTCCTGTATGAAATCAGCACAGTTTTTAATAAATCCTGTATGAAATCAGCACAGTTTTTTAACAAATCCACATCCATGACAGGGCTGTACAAGCTGTCTGCATCTCCCTCTTTGCTGTGTGCCTGTGTGTATCCCTGCTGGCAGCCCTCGTGTGACACCTCTCCTTTAATCCACACATTAAATGCCTGTCCCTGTCCCTGCCCCGAGTGCTGCACAGCCAGCTCCTGCTCATGCAGAGCCAACACGGCCAAATGCAAACTCACACCCTGCCCTGGGGGCCGTGGGCTGAGCAGTGCAGCTCCTGAACACACCCCTGCTCCCCCAGCACTGCACATGCCTGGATTCACCTGGATTACCCCACTTTGCACTCCTTAGCAGGGAAATGTGCTTTTTGTACAGCCTTGCTTCACCAGCAGACTTGGCACCAAACCTCAAGCCAGCCAAGAGTCACTGTGTGACCTTGGACAAGGTTATTTTACCACGCCAGGCCTTCGAGGTTCTGCTGCATTTGTTGCAGGTTATCAACATCCTCGTAGTGCCTGGCAGGCTCAAAGTTAATTAAAGATTGCACAGCACAGCCACAAAGATCGTCAGCACCAAAGACAAAGTATCATTAGAACCATTAATGAAATAATCCTCCATCATGCAGTGATGGGGAAAGCTGTGCTCCAGAAGCAGTGGGTATAACAGCCAGCCCCAGGCCAGAGAGCTGGGAGAACAGAGTGTTTTAAGGAATGCCAAACAAAATTCCTCTCATTTTACACTAACTAATTATCAGTAATGGTCCTCAGACAGGGAAAGCAGAGGAGCACGTGTGAGAGGGTTCATACAGCACAGCTGCACAGAACCAGAGAACCAGGTTATCTGAGGTCTGGAACCACGGACAGAAATACAACTCTGAAAAGGGATTTGATTGCAGAGTGGTGGTGGGGCAGACTGGGATGAGAATTCCACTGCAGTACAGTGATGGGGGTGGGGGGGACAGTGTTTCTTTCCTGATAGGAGCAGGTCTCCAAACCTGAAGCAATGTTTTGTTTCTGATCATTCCTCTGTCTGTGCACATTCGAGGAGCACTTATTCATCCTCCCTTGTTTGTCCACAAGGGGAGAGAGGGGCTGGATTCCAGTTCTGTTTCTAATTTCATTTATTCATTCATTTCATGACAGAACTCATGACAGCCATGACAAAGCTTTGCTGAGCACTGATCAGCTGGACAGTGCATTTTCTGATGGCCCTTCAGGGGACATTTTCCTCACTGTCAGCATCCCACATCCTGCTGGCCTGTTGGCTCACTTGGAGTGGTATCCAGATGCCAGTGGGCAACACTTAATGAATTTAACTGTTTCCTTCCCTGTTTATCTGCACACAAACCCAGGCTGCTGTCACCCATCAGCAAGAGACACAGATTCATTCAACAAAATTCCCCAGACACACAAGGCAGGGGTAAAAAACCTTCCAAAATTCCCCAGACACACAAGGCAGGGGTAACAAACCTTCCAAGAAAGGCCTTTCTCCACACAAAGGATGCTTGCTGTGAAAGAAACCAAGTTCATTTCAGACTAGCCCTTCCTAAAGGCTTTCAGAATGTGGCCTGAGAACCTGTGATAGTTCAGGAGAATCAGTGATAGTTCAGGAGAATCAGTGATGGTTCAGGAGATCTCTTAAAGAAGTCTAGAAGGGCAGGGTTTGAGCTCATGACCATTTTGTCCTGTCCCAGCTCCTGGACACTTCTGTGAACAGCCAGTCTCTTCCCAAGTAAATAAAGGGCTCCTGCAATGAGGAATTTAGGAGGAAACAGATGGAGAGCTACTGCCAAAGTTATGTCAAGCTGTTCAGGACCTTGAACAGCCTGAGTTTAAGAAAATCCCTGGCCTCAGGTAAGCCTCATTTGCTGCTCCAGATAAAGCCAGGCAGTGAGCAGGCTGTGGGATGGCCACCAGACACTCTGGGAGTGACCATCAGCACCAGGGAATCTCTGCAGTCCAGCTGAGGCATCTCCAGGCACAGACCCTGCTTCATCCTGCTGCTCCTCTGGCTGTCCTCCAGCCACATGAAATATGTGAGGGGTAGAGGAGCTGGGTGGGTCAGGCTTTTCTCTCCCTGTTTTTCTGAGTGCTCTGGCCCATCAGGACAATAAACAAGCACCCAACCTCCCTGCCAGGCAGGTCCCACCCATATCCTGAGCCCAAGAATCAGGCTCTGGGGCAGAAAGGATGCTCAGGATCAGTGCAGCTCCTCCCAACACCTGCACAGGGCCCTTGGTCCAGGCCATCCAAGAAGCACTGGAGACACAGAACTGCTTCCCAGGGATCTTTTCCCCCTCACCAACATGGGAAAGGAGCCTGCAGTTGCTGCTTTGACTGCCAGGCACTGAAGTCCAGTGATCAGCCCTGCTAAGCCATGGAGTTT
Organism: Tychaedon coryphoeus; assembly: GCA_013398595.1. Taxonomy (NCBI): domain Eukaryota; kingdom Metazoa; phylum Chordata; class Aves; order Passeriformes; family Muscicapidae; genus Tychaedon; species Tychaedon coryphoeus. The sequence goes on from WBND01000110.1 coordinate 772,832, forward strand.
ATAGTGTTTAGGTGTCTGAGTTTGACTGACAGCCTTAATTACACAAGGACAGCGTCACAGCTCAAAGAGACAACTGCTGGTTCAGGCTGGGGAAAAGCAGGAACAATATTCTGCTTTCTTAGAGGGAGGGCGCAGAAAGTGAGAGCTCAGCTTCCCCATCTGATGGTGATCATCTAATTACCCTCAATGAGCTTGATACAAATCCCAGCTTAGCAGGGGGAAGCACACTATGATGCTCTCAATCCACCTATACCCTGGCATGGAAGAAGATCTTTGGAAGTCTGATTAATCCATCCAAACAAATCCTACTGCTCACTACCACCCTCTGGAACTCAGGGCTGGCAGCTGCTGCTCCCCTGGCCATGCTGAGGAGCTCCAGTGACCCCTCAGTGGCTGGCTTTAAAGGGGAATCCCTGAGAGCCTGGTGTGCTTTGGAAGGCAGGTTGTTTTCCTGTGTGGATGGATGTACTTTAGGGGAAAGATATGGAGAGTGTTTCCCAGAAATGTCTGGGAGAGAACAGGCTGATCTCTGCTGGCAGCAGACCTACTGCAGGCATGGGAGTGGAGTCAGGGCTGCCCTTCACAGGCTGCTCCTTTTGCTTAAAAATGCAAGAAAAGGCTTCTCTTGGCATTTTTCCTCCAGACAAGACTTGCAGACTCACACTGCACTCTCCCTTATAAACAGGGCTTCCCTTTTTTCCTGCATTGCCAAAATTTGCGTAAAAAAAACAGATGTGAATCTTTCAGCCTGTAATTCCACACTGGGATAACTTCAGGTCTGAGCAGTAATTCTGTAGTTGCAGCTTCCCCATGCTCTGATCTGTCCCTGCAGCTGGGGCCCAGGAGGAGAGAAGGTGCAAGGAGTCCCATCATAAAATGCAGCAACCACAAAGAATTAATTTAATGCTTTGCACTTAAGTGAAGGAAAGAGAAAAGGCCAAAGCATTTTTAAAATTCTGTTTTCTTTGTATTCTCATCTAAAACCAGCCCATCTCTCCTGCACCAGCAATGGAGCTGCTCATCCAGGGCCTGGAGGAGGAGGAGGTCAAGCATTTTGAGACCTTTTCTCAAAAAGGTCTTTCTCAAAGCCTGGCTTTCACCAACTCCTCCTTGCCTTGAGCAAAACAGTCCCAAATATTTATATTTGCATATATGTAAATGTAGCCTGGTTGCCAAAGGGCTTCATTTGCCCATTTCAAGCCTCTTAGGATTCCTTGCACAGAGGCTTATTCTTTTCCTGCATGGGTTTTTTTTCTCCCATTTTAATTAAAGTATTTGTCTCCACAGCAGGAAATGTAAACTGTGCAGCAGGAAATCTTGATATATATTTTAAAAGAGAAAAAAAATGTTTAGCTAAGTTATTATCTTCAGCTATGCACAGAGGCACTCTAGCCTTTTTTTCTAGCAGTCAGAAAAATTAAAGACAAAAGGAAAAAGAGGGAGGCTGATTCTTTAAAAAGTAGGAAAAAAGTGATAGACAAGTTTTTATTCTGTGTCTTGAAATGAAGGGTCAGATTTTTTTCTCTGCCAAAAAAATTTCCTCTTAGCAAAACACAGGATCTTTTCTCTAAGAAACACCAAGAGCTGGGGAGTAGCTGAATTATTTGGAAAACCTGCTGCTCAAGGTCTGGCTGCTAAGCAGTGGTGAAAATCTCATTTTGTCTGAGTTTAATTGAGAGATGGCAATGCTGAAGTGGTGCTTTGCTTGTGTTGACAACACCCTAGATTTGGAAATCAGTCCTGCTCCTGATCCTGTTCTTGGTGGCAGGTGATCTGAAGGATAAAGGACTGATTTACTACTGATTTACTCCTCTGTGCCTCAGTTTCCCCATTTGAAAAATGGAAATTATCATAGCTCAGGCTACAAACCTGGAATCATTGGCAAAGAGCAGCTACAAGTCCCTGCAATAGACAAAGAATAACACAGAAATGCCCCAAAAGATGCATCACTCTCCATTCTTCAGAGAGCAATGCATGAGTTGAGCTACCCTGTCCCTTTTGTCCATCAGAGATTGCAAACTTGGAAATAAAATGCTTAGAAAATGTGAATGCATTCTTGCTGATTATCTGTCATTCTGCTCATACCCCTCCCAGCCTCTGTCTCTCTTACTCCAGAAAAAAAAAAAAAAAATCAGCTTCTCTAAATATTGTTTCTCTCACATCAGCCCAGCAGGAGAGGCAGAAATCAAATTATAACCACTGAAATAACCATCAGCGCTTAGTGCCAGAAGGGTGGGTGGAGACACGGGAACATTTTGCTTCAGGCTTCCAAATAAAATAAATCTATCTTTATTAAAATAAACAAGTGCAAAAGAAGAAACAGAAAGAAAATCAATCAGCTGCATTTACAACAGGGAGATACCAAGTATAGAGTGCTCCATCCAGCGAGAGGGACAAGAGCTGCAGGAATTAAACTCCTCCTGTCCTTCTCTCTTGGAGTAGGGTTTTCCCCCCTCCTCTCCTGATTCTGAGTGTGTTTTCTCCTGAATATATTTCTTCTTGCTTATGGAAAAGTCCTGGTGTGAACTTTTTTCCTGTGGGGACAAGGAGCAGAAAAAGCAGAGCCATTCACCTTGTGCCCACCAGATAATTCCAGACAATCTCCATGAAGGGGATCACACTGTTTTCCATCTGACAATAATTTGGGCAGAACTCACTGTGTTTATACATCTCAAAATCTTTGCAGATAAGAACAGATAAATACCAGGATTGTCATTTCCAGATATTCTAAGAGAGTTTCACTCCTGCAGGGATTATTTCTGGAAAAAAGCCTGTTCTGTATGGAAATGCTGTTACAGCTTTTCTCTTCATCCCCACGGTGCTCCCTGGTTTTTGGCTGGAGGATCTACACCTTCCGGAAGAAGCAAAATAACGAATTCCTCTTTCTCTCTGTTTTTTGTTGGCATTTTTTTTCCCAAAACCCAGCTGGCAGCCGAGCATGTTATCATCATGCAGGACCTGCACCGGGGTTTCATTGCGCCCAGCGCTGCTTTGGAGCCACCGCAGCGCCTGGGCGAGCTCAGGGGGGAAAAGCAGAGATTTGGCAGCGGCGGGGGCTGAGCCGACAGACCCAGGGCAGCGCCCCTCGGTGCGGGAGGAACTTGGGACGCGCTGCTTTCCAGGGGCTGTGCCCCATGATCCCTGTGCTAATAACCCGGCGGGGAGCAGCCCTGCCTTGGGGCAGGAGGGAAGGGCTCAGCCGTGGGGAGGCAGGAGCTGCGCATCCCGGAGGATGCCGGCCCAAAGTCACTGCGGGCCCCTCTGCTCCCCGGGAGCACCCCAGCTGCACAAAGCTTTGTCCTGCTCGGGAACAGCAGAACTGTGGGTGCGGCACCCCCAGTCTCCGCGCCCGCTGTGTCCCGGGCCGGGAACAGCTGGGGCTGCACGGAGCGGGTGAAGGGAGCGGGAGGAGCGGAGCGTTGTGCGCTCCTGCAGTGCCATCGTGTGCTGTAGGCGCACATTGCACGGACTGCACTGCTGCACGGCCTGCGCTGCTGCCACCGCCTGCACTGCTGTCATTGTGCACTGCTGCACAGCCTGCACTGCTGCACGGACTGCACTGCTGCCACAGCCTGCACTGCTGCACAGCCTGCACTGCTGTCACTGACTGCACTGCTGCCACCGCCTGCACTGCTGTCACTGTGCACTGCTGCACAGCCTGCACTGCTGCACGGACTGCACTGCTGTCACTGACTGCACTGCTGCACGGACTGCACTGCTGTCACTGTGCACTGCTGCACAGCCTGCACTGCTGTCACTGACTGCACTGCTGCAGGGACTGCACTGCTGTCACAGACTGCACTGCTGCACAGCCTGCACTGCTGCATGGACTGCGCTGCTGCATGGACTGCACTGCTGTACAGACTGCACTGCTGCCACAGCCTGCACATTGCACTGACTGCCCTGCTTCACGGACTGCACTGCTGCCACAGCCTGCACTGCTGCACAGCCTGCACTGCTGCACAGCCTGCAGCACCTGCTGTCCCTGCTCCTGGCACTGCCACCTGGCACAGAACCCCTGTGGCCACCACGGCCACCTGTGTGGGTGGCACTGCAGCTCTGGTGACCGAATGTCTCAGCAATTGATGTCACTCAGCACAGGGCTGAGTCAGCCCGTACCCAACAGGGCTGTTGAAGCTATGGAGATCTCAAAGTGGGGTCAATAAGGATCCCTCAGCAAAAGGGCCATGGAGTGGAAAATGGGGGGTTCTCCCTCTATTTTACCTGGAATATTCCTTATCCTGCGGATTTTCTAGCAGGCCCTTCTTGCTGTTTAATAAAAGTTGCTCCAACCAAGGCAGGTCCCCCCTCCTGTCATAGAATCACAGAATCTTGGAATCATAGGATCATAGAAACAGAGAATCACAGAACATGCTGAGTTGGGAAGGACCCACCAGGACCAGAGCCCAGCCCCTGTCCCTGCCCAGACCCCCCAGCAATCCCAGCCTGTCCATCCCTGGCAGCGCTGTCCAAACGCTCCTGGAGCTCTGGCAGCCTCGGGGCCGTGCCCATTCCCTGGGGAGCCTGGGCAGTGCCAGCACCTCTGGGGGAGGGAAGAACCTTTCCCTGAGCCTGCCCTGGCCCAGCCCCAGCCATTCCCTGGCTCCTCTCCCTGATTACAGGAGGGAAGAGATCAGTGCCTGCCCGTCTGCTGCCCCTCCTGAGGATGCTGAGGACCACAATGAGTTCTCCCCTCAGTCTCCACTTCTCCAGGCTGAGCAAATCAAGTCAAATCAGTCAGTACTCACATGGCTTCCCCTCCAGACACTTCCCCACCCTTGTGTCCTTCTTTTGGACCCTCTCCAATGGATTAATGTCTTTTTTATATTGTGGTGCCATGGCTTGGCCTGTTTCCTCTTCCTGTTCCCCAAGTCCCCTCCAAGGCACAATTCCAAGTGAAAGCCTCCTTCCATCCTCCTGTTTTCTCCAACTGCTCTGACACCAGTTTTTCAGCCCAGAGCTTTGTCGATCCCCCCTGCCCTCCTGCAGCTCCAGCCTGCCTTCCCCCTGAACCTCAGACAGGCAGCAAGGATGCAAGCAAGCCCTGGAGCCTAGAAAATTCTGCAAGAACAAAATGAGCCATTGCAGGGGAAACATGAGCTCATGCAAGAAAACCCCAACCCTTCAGGGCACACTGCCTGGGCTGGGGGATGAAATCTCAGGAGCTGATAAAACTGATCCACCAAAGCAAGGGGCTGAGGGGGCTGTTTTAATGAGAAACTGCTTTTCCAGGCTCTGCTGCCTCATCCCCAGCCAGGTTTTGTGGGAAGGAGCAGGCAGAGGGGCAAATGGCCACCACCACACACCCAGAGTGAAGTGGGCTGGCAGGGACAATGTCCTCCTGAAGAAACTCAGCCAAAATCCTTCCTCTCTCAAAGCCTTCCTCAGAAAATCTGACCTTTTTAATCCAACTAACAGGAGCCAAACTATTTAGGCTGAAAGTGTTATAATTAGTTTTGGTGGTGCCCCCACCTCAGCCCCCAAAATATTCCCGTGTCCCTCTTACACCACAGCTCTGCCTTCACTGCAACACGTGGCTATGGCTCACCACCTTCTGTTATCACTTTTTAATGAAAAAAGAAAATGATATTTTGGTTCTTTGCAATCAAATAATAAAGTGAAGGATTTGCCACAGTCACATTCTGACAAGAATTTCGACTCAGAGTAAATGTATTCCAGCAAAAGTGGATGAAAAGAGTTATTAGAGAGGAATACCAATATTTTACTCATTTTTAATCAATATTTTATTCATTTTATAGCAGTCTAAATGACAACAAAACCACACAATTAGGGGTGCTCATACATTCACATTTCCTTCCTATTTGCATTTCCACACCTTTCCTAGCCTGCTCCATCTGGAAGAAGGCTTCCAGCCAGGCATGGCTGGCAAGGAGTCAAGGGCAGAGGGACAGAGCAGCGTCCAGAGCAGATTCTGGGTAGCAAGAGAGAATCTCTTTAAGCTCATGCTCTTTGTCAAAGCTTTCTGGGAAAGGCCTGGGGTGAAGAGAACTCAGGCACTGCCCATCCCACGGACAGCCCCCCATGTGCCTTCACTGTGAGCCAGAAACTTCCCACAGGCAACTCCTCCCTCAGTCCCTTCTCTGCTCCAGCACGTGTTCAACCACGCTGACAACAGTGGGATGCAACTGGTTCTGCTGAGATGCTGTCCTGATGTGGGTGTCGAGCTGCTGATCAGCCCTATCCCTTTGCCTTCCCCCACTTTGAGTCACACTTCCCAGGTTTTTTTGCTGGCAGTGGGATCTATTTTAATAGATGGGAAAGTGATGCCTCTCCAGACTCCCTGTGCTTCAGCTTAGAGCTGCTGGATTGCTGCTGTCAAATCTCCCCTTCCATACCCCCAAAACCTGCAGCTGGTGGGATGAGGTGGGTTTTCAGGTTTTTCCCACGCCTGGAAAGGCAGCAGGCAGCTCCAGTGCTCAGCATCCACTACTCCCACTAGGGCCAAGCCTGTTGCAATGTTTTGGCCCAGAGGCAGAGAAAACCCAGCTTTGATTAGCTATAAGCAGAATGTTTTCCATTCAGAACTTCCAAAGAAACATTAGGCAGGATCAGTGAAGCAAACTTCTCTTTAAACACCAGCTGCAGAAGACAGAGACTCAGAGTGAACAGGGGAAAGAGCTGCCTGACTCCAGAGTGCTGCCCTTTGATTTCATCTTACCCCTGTGCCAAAGCACAATGGAAACACTCTTCTGTGGCTGAGAATTTGCACAGGGGCTGGGGGAGCAGACCCACTCCAGCAGGGAGGGGTCACTTTGCCACCACATCCCAGCTCCCTAAATTCCATTAACCCCTCTGGAAAGCAGGCCAAGCCTTTCCTGTATAAATTTTGGTTTGTATTTTTACACAGGGAGGCTGAACCAAATCACCAGAGCAGACAGAGCTTGAGGGCTCTGGCAGCGATCTCCTGTTAGATGGAGCTGAGATGCTGCGTGACCCTGGTGTACCCTGCATGCTGCCATCCCAGCAGCAGCTCTGCTGCAGCCCTGGATCCCCACAGGCTGCCAGGAGAGGCAGAGGAGGAAGCAGGAAGGCTGTGCCTGAGAGCTGCCAGCCAGCCACCCACGCCTGCCAAACTCCCCAGCCCAGAGGAACAGTGTAGGTTTGGTCACGTCACTGCTCCCCGTCATGAGACCGGCTTAAAAATAATAAATGGTGCTAAGTGACAAATGTTCCCTTCCTCTTCATTTCCCCAGGGTTCAGGAGGCTTTCACAAGCCATTAAAGGTGGTTTACAGGTTTTTGTTTTTTTTTTTTTCTGTGATGGATGAAAGTTTGTGTTTGCTTTAGTGAGAACTTATGGTTCTGTTGTAATTACAAGGTCCCAATAACAGGACTTAGAAGTTAATAAAACAAAATAAAACCCAGCAAATATCACAATATTTGCAGTACAGGATTCAGTTTGGTCAGGAAGTTTTCTTGCTTGTATTTACAGGATTTCTTGAGGTGACTCTCACCAGAATTACCTTATGCACTTCCAAAAAATCCGTGACACAGGTGAGGACTCTGGCTCCCCTCCAAGCTCACAGCTGTAGGAACGGGAGGCAGAAGGAATCCACAGGCACACAAAAGCTGACATCCTCTGGAATCAGATGGTCTAGTGCAAATTCCCAATCCTGGTCTCCATTAACCCAGGCCTCTCTCTTCCCCTCCCTGTTTTGTGAGCCAAACATGTTCAAAGGATGGGAGGTGAAGAGAGAATGATTTTTCACTGTCTCTTTAATGCAGGAACTGGGAATGTCAAGTTAAATTAGTAGGAGATATGCTGAAAACAAAATAAGATATTCAGCTTCACACGAGAGAACTATGGGACTATTTGAGTGAAGATTTTTGTGGATGCCCAAAGTTTGCATAACTTTAAAAGATGAATAAGCAAGCTCGTGGAAGAAAATTCCAGTTGGAGCTAGAAAACACAAGGATCTCCTTGAGCTGCAGATTGCTGGAGGCTGTAAGAGAAATAGCACTTTATGTCTGAACTATTCCTAGAAGTCTCCCAAAACACAAACTGTGGGTCACTGCTGGAGCTGGCATACCTGGCTGGATGTACCTGTGCTCTAGCGTGATCTTCCTTTTTCCTTTCTTATCCCAGAACACAGCACTGCAGGAGGCAAAATCTGTGCCATTGAGAAGCTGTTTGCCTGTTTTCTGAAAATAAAAATAATAAAAAAAAAATCTCCCTCTGAAGGCTGAGTTTGAGCAGGAGTCAGTGGTGGGACATTAGGATGGTAAATCAAGGGTCCAGTGACTGAGCAGGAAAATCCCCACGACAGCCAGCAGGGTTTTATGAATAGACAGCACTGTCAGGTAGCTGGGCTGGAAAAACACATTCCTGCTATCAGCTCCAAAGGCTCAGCCTGGCAAAGAGTGTGACTGCAGATTGTGAGTGTCTGTTTCCTTTTCTTTGTTTCCTTGTTGTCTTTTTTAAACAATCTGCCAATTCATCATTAAGAAATTAAATATTTTGTAGCTGCTCTGATGCTGATGACAGGTGCCAGATTGATTGGTTCTGGCAGAGGGAATTTGCTGCTCATTTCTTCCCTTTGCAGCAAGAAGTTGTGTGCACAGGGGTAGAGAGAGGGAAGAGCTGAAGTCTCCAAGCTGTCCAGATCTGACCCAATAAAGAGTTTAAAAATAGGTACAATCTGGAAACATATTGGTGCCAAGAACCACGACAACAAAAGCCCAGCTCGAGTGGCTGCACTTGCTGGTCCTGCACACGGGGGGTGGCAGGGGAGGCTCCCTGGCACAGCTTGCAGGGATGTCAAGGTTGCCCTGACTTACAGGACCCCCGGGACAGTGCTGCTTCCAGCCAGGCACGGAGCTCCAAAAGGAGCAGCCATGTCACCACAGCCAGAGACCTTGAGCCGTGCTCTGATCCCACACAGCCCTGGGTAGCTCCTGGGCAAGAATCCACCTCAGTTTTTGTGGCTGTTTCAGACAGTTTCTGATGAGGAATGAGCTCATCTGAGCATCCCCATCAGATCACTGGTGTGACCTAGCTGCCCGCCCCGCCCTTGGCCCTGTCCCCAGCACAGCCCACCTGTGCCCTGGGAGGATTTGGGGATATGGGAAGCTCTGATTTCCCCCACCTCCTCCTTCCCCACAGCTTTTCCACAAGCCAAGTTCCCCTGGGGCAGCCGGGTTTGTGCAGCACTCTGAGAGGAGACAGACGAGCCACGCTCCCAGGGATGACACTAACAAGATTTAGTACGTGACTGAGGCTTGCAATCGGTGGTGATAACTAGAGAATTACCCTGATAAATATTTGATATGATTTGGAGAGTAATAATAGATTTTTCTTGCCCACGATTTCCACCAGGAAGAGGCAAGGGGAAAGAGCTGCTGAAAAGGGGAATGTAATTGTGGCATCCATCTTTCTGTCTGAGGCTACCTGTCCTTTGCAATAGATCAGTGGGGAATAGGGCAGGGGGGATGTGGAGGGGCAGGAGGTGACAGGGCATCCCTCAGCCCCTCTGCATTCGAGATCTGCTGGCAGGCCTGAGGCTCTGAGAGGATTGAGTGTGTGATTCCATGTGTGTGTGACAAACCAAACTGAAAAATGGAGGGGGAAAAAGAAGTAAGGCCAGAGAAAGAAAATAAGATGGAAAAATCCAAGGCAACAATGGAAAAAGGTCAGGGCTGGTGTTGGGAAAGATGGGATGCAGAGCTGTGGGATTTCTCTGTGTTGTTGGATCCACCACCAAATCCCAAGAGGATTCCCACTCCCCAGAGCCAAGACATTTTGTTGGCATGTAGGTGAGAGCAGCAGACATCTCTGTTGAGGTCAGTGACACACAGCAAGGCCTCAAAGAGTAGGAAAGCAAATCTCTCCCTTCTCCAGCTGGCATGGGGTGGTCCCAGAGACCCCTCAGCTTTTGCTGTCACTGGGTATCAGGGCAGGATGGCAGCTCTGTCCTGGGCTCACAGGGCTCCAGCACACCCTCAGCAAAGGCCACATAAAGGTTTGGTTTCCACCTTGCTGGATCCTCCACAAAATCAGGTTTAAGACCACAGGTAAGTTTTAATTTCTGAGGATTCACATTGACAACAGCACAGCCCTGCCAGGACCCTCCAGCTGAGAATCTGGGACCCCCAGCACCCAGAGCTGCTTTCCTGGTAGTGCCACCCGCCTGCTGTGACACACAAAGAAAGTCACTTCATCCCTCGTGCCTCCATTCTCTTCCCAGTGCTTCTCCTGCTGGTGCAGCTGCCCCTGTTGGAGCAGAGGTTTGACAGTCCAGTGGTGCCTGGATCTTCAGTTTCCACAGGATATAAATCGAGGTGGCCTGATTTCCAGAGGATCTGTCACTGGTGGAAGCAGCACAAGCTATCTGCCTCTGAAACCGTGGGCCTCCTTTCACTTTGGTGCCAAATTTGAAGCCTCTGACAGTAAGTGTTCACCTCATTCTTTATTTCTGTCCTTATTTTGCACTCAAGTCATTACTCAGGCTGCATTCAGTGGCATCACTAAAGGAGATTTTCAGATAATGCAGGCAAAGCAAGTTAGAACAAAGATCACAGCAAGGAAAGTGGTTCATTGGCATGTTCACATAACAGCTACTCCATCAGGTAGAACATGACAGTTATTGTAGGAATCTCTTCATAAACCCTAATACACACTCAATTATATACTCTTAAAATTCCCTTTTTGTTCTGTATCACTCATGTAGAGAAGTGTCAGATGGAGAAAGGCAATAATCCACAGAGACACCGATTCATTTCATCGACACGCTCAGGGATAGTTATTAATAGCAGAGCTGCTGGCTAATTGCACATGTCCTGTTACAGGAGATCAATCACACACAGAAGAGCTTGAAAACAACTTCGTGTCATTTCACACAGATCTGTTTAGTCAGGGCTGCACTCCTGTCCTTGCTGCACTTGTGTAACCTCTGTGAGGGTTTGGGTTTGCTGTGGTTGAGCTGTCCTGGAGCTCTGCTTCCCTCCCTGAGGGCACAGCTCCAGCTGCACAATCCTGGTTTTCCTCTTGGGCTTTAGTGGTGGCACAATCTGAGGGGCCAGGGCCTGCAATACTCATAGGCACAGCCTTCATGTCCTCTTTATTAAAAGATAATAGAAAGAATAATACCAAGGGCTTTTTATCTGCAAGAGGCTGTGGACAACATGGTTGTCTCTTCTCCAAACCAACAGCAGAAGGAAAGGGAAAGCTCAGCATGTAACAAACTAAACTCACCACTCTGCTATTCAGAAATCACCCTGCTTTTAGTTCGGACCACATAAAGTTCCCAGACAGGGATACTAATCTTATTGCATGAGATGATGAACACACATACAAATAATACAAATGAGACACTTGGGCTTTTCTAAATAAATATATATATATTGTTTTTTTTAATACCTAAATAATAATCCTGCAATGAAATCATCTTGAGGAGCCCCATCAAAGACAAACTCCATTCCCACCTCTCATCTGTGGTGCCAAATCCCAGTTCAGTTGCCATCACTTCCAGCTCCCAGCAATCTTCAGGGGCTCTTGAAATGAACAACAATTTCCATCATCACGTTGTAAAGGTTAATCTCCCCTTCAAGCAATCAGCTTTGTAAGAATGACGAGTTTAATTTAAGGATAGTTTCTAGACAATAAAGCTACAACTTACATGGCTGGGCTGAAGGGACAATCAGACAAACAAGGCACTGTCTCCAATGATGGATTCTTTCAGACCTAGAGAGCTGGAGTTTAAAGAAAAATTCAATAAAACCTCTTTTTGTTTTGTTTTGTTTTGTTTTGTTTTGTTTGTTTGTTTGTTTGGTTTTGGTTTTGGTTTTTTGTTTTGTTTTTTTTTCCTGCCCATTAAGATGTCACGAGATGCTATAATTAACTTGTTATTAACAAGAATGTAACACACAAATTAAACATACTCCATGCTTCATCTCATTTGGCAAGGAAGGTAATTTTACCCAAGTGGGTTCTCTAGAGAGCTTTGTCTATTCTCCTTGCTCTGGAGTCGCTCTGGATCTGGGTCCAAATTATCCTGTGCATCTGAGCATCTCTAAATCTGTGGGGTGGGGACCAGTGTTTCACTGAAACTTCACAAAGACTGCAAAGACCTTCCTGTCTCACCCTGAAACCAAGACATTCAAAAGTCACATGGAAAATACAGCTGCTAGGACCCTGGGCTAGGTAATTTTGATAATTTTGTTGGGGTTTTTTTTCTGAGCCATACACCTGCAGCCTGTTTTTGCAGTACTGATACGAGGGGAAGATAATTCTTATCCTGACATAGAGTGAGATGTTGATGGACTCTGAAAAGCAAATATAATTTTGATTTTGCTTTCATATCACAGAAATATGAGAGGCATCTTTTTGAGAGGGGCAGCACTGTGCATCACCTGCAAGTTCAGTTCTGACCACTTTTCATGCTCCCCAGCAGCGGGCTCATGCAGGGCACTTCACAGGCAGTAAACCTGTCCCCTCTGCTCTACAGCCTTGGGTCCAAGTCAGGATGAACAGTAAGACTGGATGGCTCAGATGCAGAGATCAGAAATGGATCCATGTCCTACATCTCCTGGGTGGGGGTAGGACTCTCTAAGCACCAGGGAGAGGAAAGTCAGACTTTTGGAGTGTGGTTACAGAATGAGTTAAGTGGAGAGCGTGGAGGAGTCACTATGAGAAAATCATAGGATATCCTGAGCTGGAGGGACCCCCAGGATGACCCAGTGCAGCCCCTGTCCCTGCCCAGACCCCCCAGCAATCCCAGCCTGTCCATCCCTGGCAGCGCTGTCCAAACGCTCCTGGAGCTCTGGCAGCCTCGGGGCCGTGCC
>WBND01000110.1:785724-836455 GCA_013398595.1 Tychaedon coryphoeus
TTCCCTGAGCTCCAGCCTGAGCCTGGGCAGTGCCAGCACCTCTGGGGGAGGGAAGAACCTTTCCCTGAGCTCCAGCCTGAGCCAGGACAGAGGTGGCCCTGTGGCTGCCAGGGCACTGCTGACTCATTCCAGGCAGAATCAGAGGAGCATCGAGGGCTGAGAGCTGCTTCAAACACTGCAGCCCCACTGAAAGCAGCTGTGAGCAGCTGCCCATAAACACCTCTGTGTCTGGGAACCTTGTACGTCCTGCCACAGGAGCAGACTCCTGCAAAGGCTGCCAGCTGCCCTCCTGCCCTGGCCTTTCTCTGCAGAGCCACTGCCATCTGCCCGAGCTTTGAAAAGGTCCTGGTGCCACGGCCCTCAAGTGCTGGGCACTGACCTTGTCTGGAGGGGACAAATACTGACACTCAGAGTTTCACCACCCATCTGCCAGCACAGAGATCCCACTGGGAAGGGAGGAGGGCTTCCTGCTCTGGTAGCTCCACACAGGCAGGGAGAGAAAGCCTAGCACTCTACATGAGCATCTGAAAGAGCATTTGGGCAGGAGCAGAGCTGTGCTCCCCACCCAGACCTGCTCTAGGGACAGCTGGGGCAAGGAGAAGGTCAGGAGCAGGAGGAGGTGACACAGAAGCCACCAAGCACACCAGGACACCCCTGATGGAGTGGGGGAAGGATGCTCCTGTCACACGGGAATTGGATCATTTAATGTTGATTCAAGCACCAACTGCTAAAAACTCCAGAATACTTTTTACGTTTGTAAACACTGACTTTGGACCACTTTCACTGCCTGTGCCTAGGTTTCCTTCTCTGAAAAACACAGGTGATGGTGTTTTTTAGGAGGTTTGGCAAGTGTGGATCCAGGATCCAGTGCAAGCCACTCTGTGAACACAGAATTTTCACCAGCAGGCACAACTGGCCCAGCATGAGAACACAGTATGGGAGTGAAGGTGCCCCTTGCTGCCCTCACTGCCTGTCCCCAGCCCCTCTGAAGCTGAGACCCCAATCCCAGTCCTGCCCACCAGCCTCTCCACCAGGCTGTGCATGAAAAGAATGTGGATTACAGAAGCTGGGAGCTGCAGACAGAGAACTGAACAATGACAATTAGGATTTAGACACACAGGGGAGCAGTTACACCAAAAGGACTGCAGGGCATCATGTTAAAGAGGTGGGGCAGACAGACAGACCCATGTCCAATGCAGTTCTTGAGTTGCATTTTTTAATAGGCAACAAGTCACTCACTGAGAGTCTCTAAACCTCAGCTCCTGCTTCTTCCTTCCTCAGGGCCCACCAGGCTCCCCTGTGCCTGGCACCTGTTAATGTAATCATCCCAGCAGGGGGAAAAACTTTGCAAGAATTTCCCTTAAACAGCTTTCTCCCCAGGACACCAGCATCTACATGTAATTACAGCATATGTGCTGCTGGCCCAAAGCTGAGCAGGAAAACCTGCAGGCTCACCAAAGCCTTCCCCTCTCTCCCTCCCAGCCCCATCCAGGGGTGTATCACCTTGATTGCTCAAATCTGACTGTTTCCCAATCTTCTCTCATCTCACATTGACCTCCCAGCATGGCAGGAAGCAATAATCAAAGCTGTGACACGTGTGACAGCCCTGTGCCAGGCGAGGCATTAGCAGTTCCTTTAGATTTAAGCCCAGTTCATACTCCCCCGGTAAATAGCCTTCCCAGCGAGCTCCTCAAATCCACAGTCAGTTCATCAGCAAGCACTTGTCCCAGTTTCACAAAAGGCTTGAAAATGAGGCAAATAGAAAGGCAAAGAAAAGAGCTTGTTCGAGTTAAAATTACTCTAATACAGAAGCAACAGGCAGGAGGGGAAAACATGCACTGTGCAAATGTTATCAGCACACTGGGCTCCAAATGCCAGTTTACAGCTTTAGACAGCAAAATACAGAGGGGGTTGTCCTGTGTTGATGTAAAGTAGGAAGAAAGTGGCAGGAAATGCTAACGGGGAGCAGTGAAAGGGGATAGCACGGGATAGCAGGCAGATCACCAGGAGCCTGGACAGGCAGTTTGTGTTCTCACACCCAGCTAACTCCTCTCCTGACCCGTTTTTCTTGGTTTTCTCACCTGTTCTGGCTACATTAGACTTGAGATTTTCTTATGTGTGCTGCAATCATCACTTCAGTTTCCCACGCAGATGTTCTGAGTCTCTGTCAGGAGCCCGGAGGGATTCTCAGGAGCATCAGGAATGAGAAAGCTTCAGTGTACTGGGAACAGCTCCAGGGGCAGAGCCCTACCTGGGATAACGGGAATGTCAAGGACATTCTGGCTAGCAAGGGCAATGACACTCCTTGTCATTGCAGGTGTGAAAGGAAAAGCTCAGACCTCAAAATCTTCTGTCTCTGTATCTTCCACCAGCAGGCAGGGAACCTCTTCCCCTGATGTGTTCTCACTGTGTTCCTGCCACAGCTGTTCCAGGAGCTGTATCCCACCTGCTTATGCAGCCATTTTACCTCTCTGGAACTTCTCCCATGTCAGCCTGTCTTTTACCAAATTAAACATGCTGTTCCTGACTCTTCTGACCTCCTGCAAGTGTTCTGTTTTCCATCTTCCAGCCCTCCTCTACATTCAAGCAAGGTTAAGCTTATCCACCTTGACCTTAAGAAGCCAGACATGGTCAGTTATTCCATTTTTTGTCTATATTTTCTGAAATATCCCTCCTGATACATCCAAGGATATCATTTGCCTTTCTTTGCCTGACATCTCAGTCAGGCTGCAGTCACTCAGACCAGAGTCCTCGACCATTTGCTGCTCATCATCTCCTATATTATATCTCAGACTATCACAAGTCCTCTCATTCCTGACATGTCATCTCAGACTTTCTGTTTGCACTCCCATTTCAATTATTCTCATTCTCAAGGTCACTTAGTTCTTTCACTCTTCTCATTCTTTGCATTGTCAAAACTTCCAGTTCTGCATCCTGCGCGGTTTTAGCCTCAGGATCTTGCTTGCATTGCCAAGATCATCCACAAAAAGAAAAGATCAGTTCCCAAACTGTTCTGTGAGAAAGTCTTTTGGTAAATTCTCTCCAGAGACTTGAACCTCACCTTACAGTTTACTAATCCTCCTTTCCTTCAGCTTCACTAATAATTTCCCACATGGCACCTATCAGATACCTGACTGAAGCCTAGATAAAGGAGATCAGCAGCATTTCCTTTGTCTAGAAAATCAGGTATCTTATCAAAACAAAGCTATCATGTTCGTCTGACACAATCTACATTTCGTAAACTCATGTTGCATCTTATCTCATTTCCCCTTTATCTCTGCGTATTTAATTGTTCTTCCCTTCAAAATTCACTTTGAAACCTCTAGTCAAGGTTAGACTAAGAGGCTTGGAGTTAACTGGGTAACTTTTTCTCTGCATGTTGCCACTTCTACTGCTCTCTGATCACGTGGCATTTGGAGAGAAGACTTATTAATGACCTTTTCTGCTGGATCTGCACTTTAATATGATGATTATTTCTGACTTGAGTTGAGGTGCAGCCCAGTGTTTGTAACACAGAGGAATGCCATCATAATCCCAGAGCTCTGGGAGAAGCACGGAGGGACCCAAGCTCTGCTGGGATCCACTGTAAAAGTGAATGGGAAGGAGGCTGGCTCTGTGCAAGCGGGGGATTAACGAGGTGAGGCTGGGCTGGTTTGTTTGTGAGCAGCTTTCAAAATGTGAAACTTACAGTGATGGTTGTCAAAGTGCTGCTTGCAAAGTTCCCCACAAGCATCACAAGCGCCTGCCAGAGCTTTAATGTTAATTGGACAGATTGTCTCTGGTTTTGAAGGGAAAGCTGTGATTAATGAAACAACTGTTAACAAGGCTGGAGCAAAGCAGACCCTTCACCTTCCTTCTTTTGAGAGGAGGTAAACAGCAACTGGCTTTGGCTGCCCTTAAGAAGCAGCTGACTGAGAGCCTTCCTTAAAAGCACTGCCAAAACCAAGCTGCAGAGATGAATTCAAGGAATGGAGAGGCATGAAAGTGCTTCATACCTCCAGGAGGAGGCAGGAAATCCACAGCCTCTTCTGTGCTTTAATTCCTTGGCAATTTTTCCTCAGTATGGACACTGAGAACTGACTAAAAAACAGTCCTGGACCTTAGATGGCTTTGGGCCCACACATTCCATGGTCTTTTGCAATCTGTGACTTTGCAGTGATCTAATATGGGGACATTTTGCTCTCCTAATTCAGAAGTGGCTTTAATGTTTATACTGGCTGCTGAGTTCCATATTTACACTCACTGAATCCACCAAAGGAATAGGTATAGATCCTCCTTGGATCTAAAACCTAATGGAATAAGTGGGGTTTTTTCTTACTCTTCCTATATCATTGTTTTTCCCTATTCATGGGCCCTTGATCTTTGCCTTCACACCCTCTGTTTCTACCGCCATCTCCAAATTTCAGATCTGCTTCCTAAGAGCTCCTGCAGATGTCAATCAGAACAGAGAGCTTAAAGCAGACAGGACCTTCACCCTCTGTTACAGCCCTTTCCCTTCCCTCTCCAGCAACTCGGTGTTTTAGCGCACACACAGGCTAAAAATATTCTCTATTGTTTTCAGAGTGAAAGCATAAGATTGTGCACAGGAGTACCCAGCTCTCCTTTGACCTTTTTTCTTCAATTTGTCTTCTGCTGAAGGAAAAGATTGGAACATTTGGTGCCTGAGCCCTATGGAGTCTTCTTCCTTCGCCAGTGAATTCACTGGGGAATCTCCATGGAGCCATCCAGCCCCACTATTAACGCCTGGATCCTTATCTGCCTCTCTCTGCAGTCAGCAGCACACCAGGCTGAACTGAAGGGGACACAGATCAGGCCTCCAAAGTCTGCCTTGAGCAGTGAACTGAGAGCTCTCCCCCTCTCACAATGCGCTCGCGCTCCGAGGTCTCCGGTCATTACTCTCCTTGCTGCCTCATTACCAGAATGTGCCATTAAAGTTTTGCTCACTTGAAAATGATCTCTTATTATCTCTCCATGGAAATTGCCCCGGCAACAAGCTTCCTTCAATATCTGTCAAGCCAAAGAAAGCCATTAGGGGAATTGCAGAGAGCTGCACGGATGCTCCCGCCCCTCCCTGGCAGGTGGGATCCCTGGCTCCCCGGGGCTCTGGCTCCATCCTCAGGCCACTGCAAGAGCAGCCAAGTGTCCTTGGCAAGGTCCCTGTGAGGCTGGGGTGGAGGAAACCTGGAGCCCAAACGTGGCACTCTCTGAGGCTCCCCCCAAAAAGGAGACCTGGGCCTCTGTGCCAGCACCACGAGTGGCAGCTAAAGGAGAGGGGAATGGCACAAACTATCCATACAGTGTTCCCAAATAATCCTTCCTGCTTGCTTGCTTTTGGAGTGTCTCATGAACAGCCCAGAAAGTCTCCTCCCTTCACTCTGGATGTCCCCAGTGTTGTTTGTCTGCCTCCATTGCTCCAGGCTGCCTTTTCCAGGCCATGGATGCACGAGGCATCTCAAGGGCATGATTCATTTCACCTGCTTTGGACACCAGCACAGGATAGATTGCACCCCAGAGGTATCAGTTTCTCTCCCCTGCTTGCAAAAGAAGAGCAAGTAACTCACTGCTGAGGGGATCTGTGTTGCCTGATGAAGCAGATTCTCAGAGTGTCATTTCTGGAGGTGCTAAAGCATTTGGATTAAGGACCTTGGGAAAAAAGTAACACCAGCTGTTTAACCATTTCCAAAATACAGCCCAAACCTGTGCAGAGGAAAGACTTCGTCTCTTGATATCTGAGTGCTTGGCAGGGAAGTATCAGACTTCATCAGACTACCTGAGGCTGTATTTGATATTTAAGATGTTACAAAACCCTCTGGATTCACACGGGGTGGCAGCAGATGAGGTCCCAGCTCCTTCTTTGTCCTGTACTGTCTCCCGTGACTCTGAGTCACACTGATGGCACATGGTTATTGTTTTTTATTTTTATATTTTTATTTTTATTTCTCTCCCTGGGCAGAATAACAGCACTGCCCTGTCTGCCACCTTTGACAACAGCGAGAGTCTGAAACACTCAAGGCATTTTGAGAACAACAAACTTGAAATAAACTGTGGGAGGCAGGGCCCTGCTCTGCCCTTTCCACCACCAAACTCTGCAGGTTGCATTTCCACACTTTTGAAGAGGCTTGATTTGCTCCTTGCAGCCCTGAAAATGGGAAAGGGAGAAAAGAATACGGGCATGTCTTCATTGCCAAAGGGAGAAAAGAATAGGGGTGTGTCTTCATTTCGAGTAGGGGTCTGCATTCAGGGGGATTTTTAGAGTGGGAGCTGCTCTCCAGCAGGGCACAGCTCACCTGGAGCTGACACACAGAAGGGAGGTGGCCCAGGGTTATCTGTCACCCAGCTGGTGACAGCAGTGATCTTTGTGCTGGGGGTGTACATGATCCCCAAGGGTCCTGCATGTTGGATATCTGCTTTCCTGACTTGCTGCTCTGGGTTCTTCTGTGCCATGCAGCTCCCTGCTGTGGGTGCATTCTCCTGCCTCTCTCCTGCCTCTCCTATCACAAGGCTTGTGCCTCCCTTCCTCGTCCCTTTTGTCACCACCTCATGCAATTATCAGGCCACAGGGCTCTGCTCTAAGCAAGGACTGGCACAGGTTTGTCAGAGCAAGCAGCTCCAAGGAGATCTTTGCATCCTGCCTGCTGTTTTTCTGGATTTTATCCTGGTTTTTGTCATCTGTGTAGGATGTTCACTCTGGTCCCCACAGCCTCCCCCTGGACTGGAATAGCTCCTCTGCTCAGTGGTGGATCCCAGGATTCAACCCAGGTCTCCAAGAGCTGTAATGATGCCACTTAAAAATAACAACCCAAATTCCATGACTGCCCATATTCCATTTGTACAGCCAGCCCTGCCAAATAGCAGAGTGGTGCTGTGGCTCAGCACAGGAGAGGAGGGGAGAGGGAGAAAAAATGAGACTGAAGGAGGAAAAGGAAATTTATAAGCAAAGCGATGCCAGTACTGAAAAGCAAATGGGAGATACAGGCAGAGAAAAGAAAACCATGGGCATGTATCATGTTCTGGTAGGTCAGCAGGTTTCCTGCTAGAGCTCTTCAGAGCCTGCCTGGTGTACAGGTCTCTCTTGGTGACCTGGAGCTGGTTTGGGAGGTGTATGCAGGGGGAGTGTTGGGAAAACATTTGCATTATCCACACAGAAGTCTCACAGCCCCTGCAAATCTCTTCTTGGTTCCCTTATGAATGCCACTGAGATGAGTCTGCTAAAAAAAAATAGAAAAAAATAATAAAGATAATAAAGAAAAATCCCTAATCTCATGGAAGAAGGGACACATCTTGCTAAGCACAAAGCAGAAATAGGGTCTCAGGAGGCTCAAGCAGTGTCTATAGGACTTAGTTTGGACTTCACAGCCTGTTCACCTGCAGCTTAGGGATGTAGCCCAAGATTTTCGTTAGCTGCCTTGGTCATAAAGCAGCCAATTAAGTCTGGAACTCCCAGGGGAGGATTTAATTTCTTTCAGCTGGGTCCCATGTGTGCTCTCTCTGCAGCTCTGCCAGAGCAGCCCTGGTGTTCCCTGTACCTGGAGAGACTTTCAAGCACTCCATGGGCTCCCATTTACACTCCACAATGGAACTGCAAGTTGGGACTCCTGGGTTCCTTCCCTGCCTCCATCTCTGCCTTGAGGTATAACTTCAAATAAATCATTTCCTTCCCTGTGCCTGCCAGCTGTGAAATGTGGCTAATGACACTCTCCTGCCTTCTCAGATTGCTCTGAGCTTCCCTGCAATCACAGGGCAATGTTATTGTACGGATAGGACTGGATTGCCCAGCTCAAAAATGCTTTTAGAAGACCTGATTGTGCTGAAGGAGGGGTTTGCTGACTGAGGCAGAGTGGTCAGAGGGTAAAAGATCAACAGACAGGACAGGAGAGGTCTGAGATCAGCAAAGATCAGAGCATCCAAGGAGCAGGAGGATGAGCAAAAGGGAATATCCACCTTGGTTAATATTATGTCAGGAATAATCTTTCCAATGTGTTATTCACCAACAAGAGGATGGGGTCACTTTCTGCTTTTTGAAATATTTTGGGAGTTCTAGGTTTGATACTCCAAAGTGGGGAAACATCCAGGGTAGTACTGGGCTTTTGTAAAGTTAGTCCAGCAACATACTCCACTCAAAGTAAGCATTTACTGATTGGATCACATTAGATCATCAAAATTATGATAGCAAAGGGGCTTTCAAGTATTTCTTCAGTCATGAGAACCAGGGGACAGTCACAGGACAGCTCTGCTACTACAGGGAACAGAGGGAAACTTGATCTTTGAGAAATTTGAATTTTCTGCATGGGATAAAGAGCCTGTGCCCATAGCTCCCAGGTGTTAAAGGAAATATTTGGCCAAATCTAGGCTGGATATACTTAGATTCTAGCACAGGGTGTTTTGGGTCATTTCACACTGGGGAAGATGTCAATGTTTAATTGAGATTGAAAAACTGAAGTGAAACAAAAATACCAGAAGACTAAAACAGGGTTTGTCTATGGCCACCCCATGTGGCAGGAATTCTCAGAGGGTATTTTGCCTGGGGAGGAATGTTAATGGCAGGAGTATTTCAGAATTATGAGAGTCTTAGTGAAAAGGAATTTATTGCTTTTCTTGCCTCGGAATCATAATATGGAAACCGTGATCTTATTCGATTAGATTAATGGTTAGGCAAATTTAATACAGGTCAAAAAAACCCCACTGCCAGAGCTGCTGTACTGTGTAGTCAGTCCATGTAATTCACTGCTGCAGGAGGTCAGAGAGTGATGTGCTGGAGCTGGAGTTAAGAAAGAGCTCTGTAATTTTACAGCCATTAAGAGCATGTCATTATACCTGTGAATGGGAGAATGGAAATCTCAAACCTGAGAATGCACAGGAAGAATAGCCTTAGGAACGAAATTTCCCCATCTTCTCCCATCACCTTTCACAGTCCTGGGAGCTCTATCAGGCTGGGTTATTGCCATTCCCCCTGGAGCTGCTGCTGGCAGCCTCAGAGTGTGCAGGTGCTCAGGGGAGCAGTGGGGCACGGCCAGGAACTCGACCCTTTCAGTTTGCTGGGCAACACTGCCTTTCCTTGCAGGCTCCCAGGGCCTCCTGCTTTATTGGTTTAAGGAGATCCTCCCTGCCTGCACCCTGGAATGCAACAGCCACAGAATTCCCCACTCCTCCAGCTCCACTGGGACTGGCCAGCAGCAGACAGGGAGAAAGGCAGTGCTGTTTTGGTGGCCTCCAACTAAAAATCCCCTTTCCTATAGAGGATTTTTGACATCTCACAGCGTGGGCCTCATGGTTTGAATGAGAGCAGAGGGTGTTCAGCAGGGCACTGTCCCCACAGGGAGCCAGTTCCACAGAAGGCAATCCTTCCTAGGCTCCCTAAAATCAAGGAGGGAACTCTATTCCTATAGAAGCAAAGAGCACCAGGAGCAGCCTGGCACCTCTGTGCAAGCCACTTCACCCTCTAGATTTTCACAGATCCATGAGAGAGATGAGCTGGGAAATCTGGAGCTCCTGTCACAGTTTGCTTTTTCCCAGGGAGAGCCATGGCATTTCATTCCCAATGTCATGCCCCTGCTGTCTACACAGAAACTCCTCATGTTTAGGTGAGGAAGGCGATGACAAGAGGGCATATTGAATCCAGGGAAGATGTCATGGATGTGGCATGCACACTGAGCAACTGGGACACTTTGCTGGGTATCTCCATCTCCTTTGCTTTATGGTTCATCTGCACCCCTTCTCCCCAGCAGCTAAATGGAGACATTCCTAAGAATGTCACATTCCTAAGAATGTCAGTTGTAAGAATTAGACATGTGTGGGAATTTAGTGTTTTCCACCTGCCTTTACATTCAAAAATTGAATTAATCTGCATTTAAACAGGCATTGTTTTCTGTGTTGTGTGAGGAACTGGGGAATAGATTCGTGTTTTAGTCAGGTTCTAATTTGGGGGAGAATTAAGGTCTCATAAATAAAGCACAGTATTTAATCAGCATGTTGTTGAAGATATCCATCCTTATCTCCAATACAATCCCTTTTCATTTTTACAAGCAACACAGTGGAATGTAAAACATTTTGCATGCCATGAGCACACAAAACTAGTAGCCCAAGTGCTCAGCTGGTGCAAACTGGCACAGATGAGGGGCTGGCAATGCAAAAGCATCCTCTGATGCTGCACAGAGAGGTGTCAGAGCTGACCTTGCTCTGCTGTCACGTCTCCCTAACATTGCTCCCAACTATGCAGTCACGCCTGCATCTCCCTGCAGCTTCTCTGTCCCTTGTGGAAGCCTTTTCCAGCATGTAGGATGTGGGAAAGGGGCTCCCAGGGTGAGTCCCCTCCTGCTCTGCATGGCTGAAAACTTGCTGTGCCACTGCCTGTGCTCATGGGGGAACAGAGATGGATGCCAAGAGTGAAAATGTGCTGGAGAACATTTCCCAGGTGGGAGATTACCCTTCAAGCCACCCAAAAGGCCTTAGGCAGGAGCAGCCAGCTCAGGACCTGTACTAAAACATCCTTTATCCATCCCCATGGCTTGAATGTCCCTTTGTGCTTCCATGGCTTTTCTGGCTGCACTGGGACTCCCAGAGGTGCACACACCTCTCTGCTCCATGTGGTCCCTCCAGCATCCTGGGGTCCAAATGGCCTTTCTGCAGCTCAGCTAATCTGTCACTGCTGAATCTGTCAGCTGGCACATGATGGATGTGCTCCAGCTCCAGTTGGGCAGGGAGGGATGGCACAGCCCCAGGATTTGCAATGCATGTCTCAGGGAAAGGGGTAAAAGCTGCAAACATGATGCTTTTCCCTCCCCACTTCCAGCAGGCTTCCAGCCCATTTCAAAGGGAATAGCCCACAGGAGGCTGGTGGCTTTTTAGAGGATCTGCTGATGCTGAACTAATCCCAAATTTTCGCTGTTTCCATGCAAAGTTCCCCTGCCCTCTGTGCAACCCTCGTGTCTGGCAACTGCCAGAAAAGGAGAAGCAGGGTGTTTGGGGCAGAGCCAACCTGCCAGGAGTGCATCTCCCCCTCTCCTGGGTGGGTTTGGATGGCCCTTGCTGCCAGCTCCCAGTGCTGCTGCGGGCGGGAGGATCTGCAGGGTGCCCGTGTCAGGCTGGAGGAGAGCTGTGACCCACAGGCTGTGCTCCTGTGCTCCAGAGTGCCCAGCTCCAGCCCATCTGCACAGCAGAGGAGCTGCAGGCTGGACCCTGCATGGCAGGAGCCCAAGTTGGCACTGGTTCAGCTGGAGACCTTCCACCAGTGACAGCCCGTGCTAGGGCTGTGTTTCACAGCTTGTGAGTCCCTGTCAGTGCCTGGGTGACTCTGGACTCTGCACAGCAACCAATACCCTGCTCACACCTCCAGCCTCTGGTTAAATAAAGCTCCTTATAATTAATCATCTCCAAAAGTCCTGCCCCTGCACACACAGGCCACTGGCCCCTCAGTACAGAGCAGGCTGTGCATTTCAAAGGCATGGGTCAGGCACCAGGCAGGACTTCCAGCAAAACATATTCCAAGTGATGCTGTGGCAAGTAATTATGGTGATCCCTGACTCAGAGATCAGCCATGGCACTCACAGTGCAGTAAAGCTCTTTGTATCTGTGGCAGGAGGAACCTGAACTCTTGCAAATACATCCAGTTACCTGAGGCACAGAACCACAGACCGGTCTGGATTGGAAGGGACCTTAAAAATCATCTTGTTCCAGCCCCTGCCATGGGCAGGGACACCTTCCACCAGACCAGGTTGCTCCAACCTGGCCCTGATCAGGCCCCATACCAGGATAAATGCACTCACCCAGAGTCCTGGAAGACCCAGGAGCTTTGCTGGCTGTGCCCCAGAGCATTGCCTGGAGCACAGGACAGGGCAGCTGAAAGTTTTGACATTGAGCTCACAAGCCAAGTGACAGAGTCAGTGCAAACACCACATCCCTTTGTCA
This sequence comes from Tychaedon coryphoeus, assembly GCA_013398595.1. NCBI lineage: Eukaryota > Metazoa > Chordata > Aves > Passeriformes > Muscicapidae > Tychaedon > Tychaedon coryphoeus. Next base: position 797,629 of record WBND01000110.1, read on the forward strand.
GATACAGCAACTGCACAGAGCTGTGACAGCTCCTGTGGCACCACCTGAGTTACTCTGTCAGCTGCTCACCTGTCACCAAGAAAATAAAAACACTTGGAAGGAGGCTTCAGCAGTGCTCTGGTGGCCTTTAAAACACGCTCAGTTACCTCACCAAAGCAGCGGGTGAAATCAGGGAGGCAGAATCCCCCTGCATGCTCCTGGGGACAAAAAATAATTATTTACCACTGCTCTTCATGTCCTTGCTTGGGACTTGGCACCTGACATTACCTCCATGAGACTGACAGAAGTAGGGAATTGCTCCATGGCAGCCTGATTAAAACTGGGTGGAGCACTTCTGTCTTCTGTGGTGGCCCCAAAAGCTGTCACCCTTAGTGCTTGGATTGGAGGCCAGGCAGCTTTGCTGACCTACACCTGCAGATTTAGTGGAGCTTTGAACATTGTAATTACAGGTTTTCCTGTCCTTGACACTGAGCTTCCCCAAGCACCTGCTCTCTCTCCAGTTCCAGCTCTTTGGAGCAGGCTGTGTATCTTCTGCAGGCTTGTTTCCACACAGGGTCACATTCCCAGTGGATGCAGGGAGAACTGACCCATCACCTTCACACCATGCTGCTCCCTCATGGGGTCCCTCTCCCCCAACTTCAGCTGCCCAGAAATCGAGCACATAATATAAACCAACCATCTGGTCTTTTCCTGAGATCACTGGAGAAAGGTTGGCATTTCCCAAATTATTGCCATCACCCGGTGGGTGGCAGGGAAGGCAGGGTTCAGTTACCACTTCATTAGGGCTACGAAAAGCCCTAGGAACATGAAACGTGCTTGATTTTCGAGATAAACCCGATCTGCCCCTGGGGTGAGTTAGTAAAGCTCCTCTAAACCACGCCAACAGCACATTTGGATTGATCAATAGCCTGGCTCAGCTATCCTTGCTAGCAGTAGTGCTCATCTACAGCAATTACCTAAAAGCCTGGGAAGGGGAGGAGATCAAGCAATTTAGCAAGGGGACAGGGCCTTTGCATTGATTAAAAATGTAATGGGAGCTTTGTGATGGTTTCAAAGTTGCCCCTGAGGTACGTGATGAGGCAGAGGCAGGAGCCAGAGCAGGGCTGGGCTTTGCCTTGCTCTGCAGCCCGGCTGGGCAGGGCACCAGGCACAGCCAGGGATGCTCCACAGCCGGGGCACACACATGGAGCATCCCAGAGATGTGCCGGAGATTGGAGCCTGCACAGGAGGAGGGGCAGGGCCCGCCTCTCTAAATCGATGGAACAATCAGTCGAAAGCTAAAGCAATTTCGAGATTAGGCCTCCTTTATGGAAAGCAGTGATCTCTTTGTGATGAAAAGCCATCCCAGCCTATTGCTGTAATCTTACCTCTGCTCAGGCAGGTTCCCTGTCTGTGCCTGACCCACTTCCTTCAGCTCCTGCGCTTGCTTCCTTCAAGTGCAGTTTTAGCTCCACATAAACACCTTGTTTAAATTGCTTTAATCTCCAAGTGCTCTTTCTATTGATTCGAAACAGTTAAGCTGTCAGTCAGCCCTTTCTCTTTGCACTGCAGACGGGAGGAAGATTAAAATAACAAACAAACAAGAGGTGGATGAGCAGGGAAGTTAGTCTGAGTTTCGCAGGGGCTGCCAGCTTTGTGGAGTCTGGGAACAGGTGGGAACGAGGTCCTTCCAGGTGGAAATGAGGTCCTTCCAGGTGGAAACAAGGACATTTCAGGTGGAAGTGAAGTTCCTGCAGGTGCTGAACTCTGCAGAAAGGCCGTGTTCAGGAGGGAGGGCAGTGTGAGATGCCCTGCAGTGCCCTGTTCTCGCAGCCTGTGCACTCACACAGCTGTGGGTGTCTCTTCCAGCTGAGTGTTATGCAAATATTTCCAGGAGACAACCTCAGTCTTAATGAAGTTTGCAGTCAGTGCTAATAAGACAAACACACACAGAAGATAACACAGGTAAACAGATGCACAGAGACAAAAAAGTACTTTTCCCAAGGGCAGTGTGTGAATCCAAAGAGTCTCCTGATGAGGATCCAGCAGCTCACCAACAAAAGTAATAAATAAACACAACAAGCACATTCAATAAACCCATTCAGAGTGACTTTTCTGTGGGGTACTGAGGGAAGGAATGGACCTGCACCCTCACATGGCTTCTGGAAGCCTGGCAGCTCTGTCCCTGAGGGCTGTGCACAGGTGCCACTGAGGAAGGACATTTGAGCTGGAGCGCTGAAGCTGCGGATGCTCCTGCAGGCAGTGATGCATCCTCTGGCACTTCCCTGGCTTGGAGAGCACACCAGGCCATCTGCACTCGGGACCATCCTGATGGCAGGCTGGAGGCAGGAGCTATTATTTCATCATTACAGCAAGGATAATGACAGGGCCAGAGAGGCTGATTGCTGCTGGAGAGGTCAGCGGTCAAGGAACTGAGCAGCAGAATAAAGATGAGGAATGGCACGCGTGGCTTTGAAAGAAGCGTGTGGCCGGCTTAGCCTTGCTCCAGCCAGAGTGTTGATTACTAAAATTAAGCTGGGGGTCTCTAGTTAGAGTCTTCAAAGTGGAAATGCGCTGAAGTCCAGTGTAGTGCTAGTCACACACTCTGAAAATCCATCAATTAATCACATTATGCAAAGCCAATATTAGACACAGCAACGCTCAGATTGCTCTGCTGTCATGGGCTGAAGAGAAGCCCCTCTGCTGTTCCTGCTTGTTTCCTCCCCTTCCCACAAAAGGTTTTTTTACAGCCCCATGAGTGTTATAAGGACTCGCACTGCACTCTGCCCTAATGAGAGGAAAAATTTCCCAGGACTCTTCCCCTTGTACCCAGTGCAGAGGGATTTTTAGGGGAACACATTTGTCTGCTAAAGTGCTCTGAATGCTGTGGCCTGGGAGGGACAGGAGACTGGGGAAATGACAACCCCAGAGGGGCTGGAGGGACATGGGGGGTGAGAAGTGGGGCTTCAGCTGTGCTCTGAATAATCCAAGGCAGAGCTGCCAGTCCTGCAGCTGGAGCACTCAGGGATTCCTGGCGAGGGCTCACAGAACAAAGAGGCCTGGAATCGATTGGGTCATTCATTTGAATGTTTAAAATAATAATAATAACTCTCTTTGAATGGCTTTCTTTCCCCTCAAGCAATTTAAGCAGCTGCTCAATTTCCATTTGGCCTCGAGATCCTTTTATTGATAGGCTGTGAAAATTTGCATGTGGTGGAACGGCTGCTGGGGAGTTTGGGGAGGGAGGGTCACACCTTTGGATCTGCAGGGGCTGTGGGATTTTCACTTTCTTCTGCTGACTTTTGAGAGCAGGAGCAGGAATAAAAGTTGGAGCAAAGGGGTCACAGAGGAGGCAGCACAGATCAAAAGAGAAAATATCACTGTCTGCACAAAATGAAACAACTGTCCAACAATACAGTCTCCTCTGCTACCGGTCCAGTCTCAAAAAATTCCAATGTTAGACACAGGATAAGGTGAAACTCCCAGGGAGAAAATATGCAGTGATTGAAAGAATAAAGATGGAATAATGAGTTTAAATACAGGGTAGATTTAAGATTAGATGGACAGCTGGGCTTCCACTTCTGTCTATACAGCGCCTTCCTTTTAAAACTAATATTCTATATTTTACTAATATAATAATATTCTATATTTTACTAATATTGTAGGATTTTTATATTTTAGTAATATTATTTGGTCAACTGGGAGAATAAGAAGAAGGAAGGCATCAGAAGGAATAATGATTTTTTTGCATGATAGGCAAGGATGGTGTGTGAGGTGAAAGTTGCTTCTGCAGGGAGGAACTTCAGAATATCCTGACAGCTCCGAAAAAACCTTCTGGAGGCTGGTGAAGGACAATTTACACAGGGAACAGTGTAATATGGAGAAGAAAAAATATATGTCAGCAATCCCTTTCTGATGACAGAACAAAGTGTAATTCCAGGAAAACAAGCAAATTTGAAAGAGGGAAAAGAGAGAGGCTATAAAACAAGTAGATTTTTTTTTTTCTTTTTATACACAAAACAGAGACTGGATTGATTTCATGATTTTAGAGGGCTTCAGTCCTATGAATAAAGATGCCTTTCCCCAGTTGTTCACAGCTGGCTGGCAGCCACTGGACACAGCAGTGAGGCCAGAGCTTGGAACAGAGCAGCCAGGACTGGGTGGTGGGTGAGGATTATGGACAGACAGGGCCTGGAGAGAGGTGTCAGCTAAAATAGGACAGGACAGCAGCAGCAGGGTCACAGCACAAAGATTTAATCTGTGGGCTTGTTCTCCTCTGTAGGGGTGGGCTGATGTGACACCCACGCACTGAGCAACAGCTGGCAACATCTGCCACAGCTCCTCCTCTTCTTCAGCTTTCAAACACTTGCTGTCCTCATCAGTTCTCCTGATTTCTCCTCCCCTTGCACTTCCTGACTGCTGCAGTTTGCTTTTTTTTTAATGAAGTCCCTTACTGGGGCTTCAAAGGGGAGGTGCACAGAAGCCAGGAAGAGGAGGGAGTGGTGCCTTTCTTTCAGGTTAGAATTGCAAACACACACATATGCATACACACAGGCAAAGCAAAACAAAGAGAGAAATCGATAGCCCTGGTCAAAACTCATTTTCAAATCTGAGCGAAGTTTGTGATTAGTAGAGACTCACAGATGCCACTGTTTCAGCTTTGATCTGGTCCTTGAACATCAGCCTTGCAGAACCACAGGAACTGGGGTGAACAGGACTAATCCATCCCCTGTCAAACAGCCCCATTCGCAGGAGATTCTCCAGCAGGGAGAAATGCCAGGTCCTTTTCATAGTTTGGTGTTGTGCTTGGACTAAAGAAATGCAATGGACAGAACTTGCTTTCTTTATTGAGTTTACCCTACCCCTGACACCCAGCATGTCCCAGGATCACCCAGATGAACAGGACAGATCCTAAACTCAGATTTTCAGCAGCAGCACCTCTGCCAGTAGGTTTTAGCATCACCCCCACTGGGTTCAGAATGGGTGGGGAGCGTTGGGATGGATGATCATGTATGGAGGAGAAGGAAATTCAGGCTATTCTAATCTCCTCTACAAAATTTGTGATTTTTAATTTCAATTTGTATTTCATCAAATGACCACTGGAGGATAATCAGTGGGGCAGGAGGGTGGAGGACCAGGCAGGGGTAGGTGAGGATGTGATAATGTGAGAGAGGAAATGAAGAAAATAAACTTTGGCCACCTGAGCTTGTTTCTGGAGCTGGACATAACTGGTGATTAGCAAAAAACTGACAGAACCACAATTACCTCCTGCCTGGCTGGGATGTAAATGTCAAGAGTCCTGCGGCTGGGGGAGGACCACGAACGTCTGCAGCACATCCAGGGGGGTAAGGAACCTCCAAATGAGCCTGACATTTGCTTAACCTGAAGCAAAGGGCAGGAGGGGGCCCATCCCAGCGACTGAGGGCTGTAGGTGAAGAGCAGCAGCTCCCTCAAGCACAGGCTCCTGTGGAGCTGTGACAGAGGGTGAGCTGTGGGAGTTTGCACTGGGAGGGGGTGCCAGCAGGGTGGGTGGAGGAGCAGATGTGTTCACACTCCCTCTTGGCAAAGGGAATAATAACATTTGCCTCCTCTAAAGGGAAGGCTGATGAATAGTTAGTAAGCCTGGGCTGGGCTGCTTTCCATAGGCTCTGTCTTCTCTGAGGGCTTTTCATACAGGAGGATTTGAGAAGCAGGACCTCTAAGCTAAATAAAGAAAAGCTACGCAGCAGGGATGGTTCCCTTTCTTGCAAAACACAAAATTCAAAGATTTGTCTTCTTCAAGGCAAAAATGAGATCTCAAAATTTTATGGGCTGAACTGAGAGGGGAAGCACAAAGAGCAGGTTCCTTCAGATGAATCAATGTATTTGTGATGAGCAGAGTCATCTAAGACAAGATAAATGTAGGTTCAGGTCTGCTTCCACCTGCTGCAGAGCAGGGCGGGTGTCAGTCACACCTCAGTCATTCTTTGGTGACAGTCCTGTGTCCCACCTCGACTCAGTTCTGCATCCCTGCCCATTAGGCTTGTCCTGCTCGAGTTATGAATTCATCTAAGCTGGTTCATGCTCCAATAGAAAGCTACCCACCAGCACTCTCCAATTGAATTCCATTTCAGGGAAATGTAATCATAACAAAGGATCTGTGGTGCTGTGTCAGACCAAAGGTTCCTTGGCCCCTTCCTCCCAGAGCAAAGCTTCAGATAAGTCTAAGATCAGGATAGATAAGGAATGACCCTTTAGGTGAGGCAGTTTCCAAGTACATTTCTAACTGCACCTGGTTTGTGCCACTGGAAGGACACTTGGGTTCAAGGCAACCCAATCCTTAGAGTCTCCTGCAACTTTCCTTGAACCAACACACAGCCATCACATCACTTCTGCTGCACACAAGTACGTGCATGGGTTTGAAAAAGCTGCTTATTCCAGTTCAGTGGAGGAGGATAGACCATATTTTATCACAGATCAGTTTGTAAGGTTCATTATTGATTTTAATGTACCTGTGCCAAGAGGCAACGACGGGCACAGTTTTTTAAAGAGAAGGAAGGAAGATTAAATATACTCAATCCTTGTCACCTTAGCAAACATTTATCCATCCGGTTGCGTGTGCTGAGAAGTCTCTATTCCAAAGGAGGAATTAAATTTTAATAATTTTAAACATGTTTCTGGGGCTCTCATGGGCCAGGATAGGAGCAGACTCTAGCACTGAAGGGGAACACCAGACACTGCTGACAGAAGGAGACCAGAAGGTGATAACTCATGCCTGAATGCCTGCTAGTGGGGAAGCAGGTGATGCAGGACAGGACTGATGTGGAGTGTCCTAGACAGTGATAGCAGAGAAATTCTGCTCAGCAAGAAGGCAGAGAACCCCCAGCATCGCTGTAGCCCACAAATGTGATGCCAAAGTCAGGATGAAAACCAGCAAACCCCAGTAGAGACCAGAAGACTCCTCACTCATCAGGTTCAAAAACCTGATGGCTCATATTGAGTAGTACAAGATGTACAAGCTATCAATAAGATAACTGAGCATCTTTACCCTGTAGTGGCCAACCCATATACTCTATTAACATGCTTGACATCCTATCTAACCTGGTTTACTGTTATAGATTTGAAAGATGCTTTCTTTTGCATCCCTCTTCATGAAGCCAGCCAGAAAATTTTTGCCTTTGAGTGGCAAAGCCCTAAGAGCAGGCTCAAAGCACAGCTCACTTGGACATGGTTGCCTCAAGGTTTTAAGAACTCACACATCTTGTTCAGAGAACAACTTGCAAAGGACCTGGAAGCAGTCACTGCCACAGGTTCCCCAGCAGCAGCACTCAGCCTGCAGGACTGTGTCCACAATTCAGCTCCTTCCCTGCTCTGCAGGTGGGCCCTGCTGCAGCTGGGGAATGTGCAATCCTTCCAGGTAGTGCTGATGAGGGGTTAATGTCCTTCAGCAGGGAAAGGCTGGCACAGCAGGTGAAGCCTCAGCTGGGCTGGGCAGGGCCAGAGTGCAGGTGTGGCACGAGGAGCTCTAATGACCTGGGCCAGTGGGGCTGGGAATGGTCTGGGCAGCTCCTGTCCACGCTGGGTACCACAGGGTGGGCACAGCAGGGCTCTCCCACCAAAGTCCCCTCCACACTCCACCTGTGACCTCGCTTCACCTCCTGCCCTTTAGTGGCCTTCACAGCTTCTTGCTTCCAGTCATTACCAGCCACTGTCTGGATTTAATGAGGCCAGAGTTCGCCAGATGAAATAAATGCAGGTTCCCGAACCCTCTAAACCAAAGCTAATGAAAAATATATGCTCCCTCACTCCTGCTCTCATTTTCACATCCTGCAAATTATCTGTGCTAATGCACGCAAGGCACTGCTCCTCCGCGGCTTCAGATGCTGAACTTTGAGTCTTTGTCACATCAGCCAGCACCAAGTAATTCCGTACAGAAGTCTGACATTTCCAGTTGAAAAAAATAAATTGATTAAAATTCAACAGGCATGTAGTGTTCAGTTTTTAAAGGTCGGCAAATCTAAGGAACTATCAACTGTAAAATAATTCAGCATTTAGAGGGGAGGGGCAGCTGGGGGGAGTCCTGGGAAGAGGGAAGGAGCGTGGAATGTTAGGATCATTTACTGCCTGCATTTCACCGTCGAGAACATAATTACAGGCAATTTAATTATTGTATAATGGAAAGGGCCCATCTTCCTGAGCAGCACAGCCAGATCCTCCTTTGCCTCCCTGGGCTGGGTGCGTGCAGAGGTGGGGAGAGTCTGGCTGTGACCAGCTGCTCCTGTGGAGGAGTGCCTGCTCAAGGACCTTGGAGGGTGGAGAGGGAGACTGGGTGAGGCTCAGCTGAGGGAGACTTTCTGTTGTCCTTGATTCTGTGTAGAATCACAGAACCATTTGGATGGAAGATCACCCAGCCCAACCCCCCTGGCAAGGCAGGGTCTCCTGGAGCAGGTGACACAGCAATGTGTCCAGGTGAGTTTGGAATGAGTTTTTAGTGAGCTTTTAGTCTCCAGAGTGAGAGACTCCACAGCCTCCCTGGGCAGCTGTTCCAGAGCTCTGCCACCCTCCATGGGAGGAAATTCTTCCTCAGGTTGAGGTGGAACATCTTGTATTGTAGTTAATGTCCATTACTCCTTGTCTTGTCACTGAAAAAAAAAAAAAGGATCAGGCAGTTTGGAGCAATAACCCCATCCCTGGGAGTGTCCAAGGCCAGGCTGGATGGGGCTTGGAGCAGCCTGGGATAGTGGAAGGTGTCCCTGCCCAGGGCACAGGGTAGAACAAGATGATATTTCAAGTCCCTTCCAACACCAAACCATTCTGTAATTACAGAATTACTAATTACTAAGAAACCCAGAGGCAGAAGTCTTCAGTCTGAGCCTTCTTTAGCAGGTTGCAAATTCTAATTAGGACACACTCTCTTTCCTGAATTGCACTGTACATGTATAAATCATGTTATCTAATGCATGGCTTCTTTTCTTCCCCCTTATCCCACACTCTTGTTAAGCTCTTTCCTCTTCAAACCCTTTTGTGCATGAACTTGAGACCAGTTCCTTCCAGCCTGGAACGTGTTTGGTTTCACTGCTCTGTAAACTCAAGAAATATATCCCACGGGAGACCTATCTTAGAGCTTAGAGGCACAGAGAGCAGAGGAGGGTTTGGAGAGAGGAATATTCTCTTTTTATCACCCAGGACCCCTGAATATCAGGGGACAGTCAATATCCTTGTGATTTATTATTCCTTGTAATATCAAATTCTCCCTTCACACCAGTGTCAGGCCACTGCTTTTACTGGGGACAGGAACATTGTGACTGAAGGGAAGAATGGGGCCCATGAAGTTACTGTTGGATTGTGGTATGCAAGCCAAAGACCACCAGAAGGACTCAGCTCCAGGGAGCAAAAAATCCACATCAAAGGAGAGCAAGATGACTCCTGCTACAGGGGGACTGTAGGAAGTGTCTCCAGGGGAAACTGTGACTCAGCAGCAGCCCAAACCAGCCTTTAGAAGTAGAGAGAAGGGGAAAAGAAGGAGAAAGAAGGGCCAGCAGGCACATTGCTGTTGCTCTGTCTATCGCCCAAACGCTGCTGTAGTCAGTACAAAGGAGAGGCAGAGGAAAGGGAACATTGTGTTGTCTTCATTGAAAATGCTCCCAGCATAATCTTTGCTAACTCAGCTCCATCCCTGGGCTCTGTTTTGCCTTGTCTCAACAGGAATCCACTCCAGTACATCCCTGCAAGCTCCTTATCAGCGTCTGACCTCTCTTATTCCACTGGAAAACCTCCCTGCCCTCACCCTGGCTGGTGAGCCCCTTTGGCACTGGGACACCCTCGTTCCTACCCTGTCCCCACCCATGACAGCAGCCAGAGCAGGGATTCAGCTCTTCCAGCAGCACATACAAGACCTGCACCCTCCCTTCTGCAGGACCACAGACACACAGCTCCAGCATGCTTGGTACTTGCTCTGGGTTCATCAAGCATCCCTCAAGTCCCAGCACGCCACCAGGCTGCAGGGGCATCTCCCCAGGTGGTGAAGACTCTCCAGATCCTTCCCCTATGGATTGAAATCTGTGCCAGGGAAAGAGGAGGATCCCCTGTGGAGCTGGCACAGATGGGGTCTGGGGCATCCCAGCTCCCCAGTGGCAGGTCCTGCTGATGGCATCACGAGGGCTCCTTCATGAATCAACCTCAGCCAGGCTCTGCACTGCCTCCCTTCCCCTCCCACTGGCACCCAGCAGCCAAAAAGCACCATGTTGATTATTCAAGAGTGGGCTCTTAACAGCTCTAATCAGCTGATAATCCAATAACACACTCAGCTGAGCTGCACTCTCAGCTCCCAGGTCCCTGCCGCTGGGAACATTTACAGCAGCCTCGTGTTGGTAAAAACTGCCCAGCTGGCAGGAGGGGAACACAGCAAAGTGAATCAGTCTCTGCTTCCTCCTGCTCCTCTTCCTCCCAGCCCAGCCTTCCCCAGAGCCCCTCTCTGCTCCCAAATTTTGGCACAGCTGGATACTGATGGGGTCCTGCCCTTTCCGTGTGTGCAGCTGCCACAGTCCAGCTCCTGGGACCCTCAGGAAAGTGAGCAGCCTGTTCTCTAGAGCTATGCCCCTGGCAAAACTGCTTTAAATGTAATAAATAAAAGGGGAAGCATCAAATCCACATTTTGAAGGCGTTTGAAATGCAAGATGCCAGAGACCAGCCAGCACAGCCTCAGGCCCTTTCAGTTCTCCAGCACTTCAGCACAAACTGTGAGTGTTCAGCCTGGGTGGCCTGGAGCCAGCGCAGGGAGAGACATTAAATGCAGAAATATCTCTTCCTCCGCATCACCCCAGCTTTCCATCCCAACCCCATCCTGAGGCAGGCAGAAAACCATTCACACCTGCTTCTCACTGCTTTCACAGCTTGATTTCTCAGACAGAATCTGGCTGAGCCTCCTGCCAAAGTCCTCTCTCCTTGTCTCACCTCCCATTTTGCAGAGCTCCTCTTTTCCACCCGGGTCCCTCCCTGGGGCTTTGTCCCATGATGGGGTTATGCTCTCTCCTCCTGCCCCACAGCAGCTACCTGACCCCATCTCATTAATCAATTCCCCTCATTAGCCATGTAATTACAGGCGGCTGTTTAATTCCTCCAGGTGTATGACAGGGCTGCAGTAGAAAAAGGTGTGGAAAGCCAGTTCTGGGCCTAAGTACAGATATTCCATTAAGAAATGAACCCAATTTCCCCAAGCACTGAAATGAGTGGTTGTGTCTATGTGTGCAGGAGTTTGTGCATTCAGAGCATATCACCCTTTATTTCCTGAAACACTTTAGCTGGCAGATTTACTACTCAGACAAAAGGGTGTGAAGAAATCTGCATCCCCTCTGTAGCCCTTTCTTGGGTACCAGAAGAATGAAAATAAAATGGAATAACGAAAATAAAATGGAATAACCAGAGCAGGGTGTTTTTCCTCACCAGCTCTCCCAGAGCACAGTTGTCTCCAAATGGTAATTTTTCCATGGGTGCCCCTCTGGAGCAGAGAAGTGAATGGTTTGGAGTCACATTAAGATGTTCAGGTGTGATGGAAGCTAAACTGGGGTGGTTGGTCAAGGAGGAGAGCTGGATCAAACCTCCTCCATGGCCAGGGCACAGTGGGCACCACACACCCACTGTGCCATGGGGTTCATGCTGCTCTTTTCTCTCCTGGGACAAAACTCTCCCTGCTCAAACCCCATGGTGGGACAGGCTGGCCTGCTCTTCCCCTCCTTCCTCCTCTTCCCCCTCCTGCTGGGATGCTGCTGGTGCCATGGCACCTTCCCACCCAGCAGGGCTCCCAGTGGAGGCAGCAGTGACCCCACACAGACCATCACATACCTGTCCCCCTACCCCCCTGCCACTTCTCCCCAAAGCCAGCTCGCTCCCCTCCACCCCTTCTCCTGGCTGTCCATGTCTTCTCCCCTTTCCTGCAGACCCCAATTAATTTTGGGTGTCATTTCCCTGGACCTGCATCAGGAATGAGCCATTCCCTCCTGTCTCTTTCCCATCTCCAACCTTCCCTCACACACTGCAAAGTCTTTTCTATGACAAGCCCCAGCCAGCAGCTCCTTCTCTCCCAGTGTCTTTGCTCCTTGCCCTATTTGTAGTCTGTCTCCTCTGTGCCAAGCTTGGGTGAACTTGTCTACAGCTGGACTTGATGATCTTAATCATCTTTTAAACCTTAATGATCCCATTGTCCACAAAAATCAGATTTGCTACCCAGTGTGCAACAAGCCAGTATTCCATGATTCTGTAATATCAGCAGTGTTCAGGGATGGGACATGCACATCCTGATGCTATCAGAATTCAGGGACCAAAAGAAAAGCCCATTAAAATCCAGAGCCCAAACCTCCTTGTTGCCTCCACAGCATGCTCAGCAGAGTTATTTCAGTGCTTCCCCTTGTGCTGCTTATTTTGGGTAGAGAGCAGCTCTGAGCAGCTTCGATGGGACTTCTCTGCTCTGCTGTGTGTGTAATCCCCTCTCTTAAAACAGCCCTGATTATATGCTTAGGGAAGAGGCTGCAAAAGCCCAAGGGACACCAAGATTCTCTGCAGAAGAATCTGGGAAGAGCTGGGGTTTTGGAACTGAAAACAAAGTGAAGAAGTATCACTGCCTCGCTTCTCCCTCACTGTGCAAAATCCTCACAGCAGTAATGATGTGCTTGGGGAGCTGGGGCCACTGCAGACACGTCTGGGAGGGGACAGGACGGGTGGGAAGGAGGGGACAGCACATCTCCAGGGGAGCTCTGTCCTGGTGGGGGCTCTTGAGGGCTGCAAAATGCAGGTGGCAGCCCCCAGTGCTGCATCTTCACCAGTGAGCTGGGGCCAGATGTGACCATCCTGTGGTCTCCAGGTCCTGGCTGTTCACTGCTCTCCAGTCCTTCCCAATTTCACATTGACTGGGCCAGTGCACAGCAATTTAGAATGATCCCACCAGGCCATGGAAGGTCCATGTAGGTCCTGACCAGCCTCATTTCACACTCCAGGCACAGGGATACGATGAGCTGCCTCCTGTCTCACCTTTGGGTCCATAAGGACTGAGGGAGTGGAAAAGACCCAGCTGTGCTTTTCTGTACCAGAGCCTTTGAGTCCTTTTTCTGAGGTGTTTTTAGGCAGTGTGAGGGTACATGGGCAGCACAAGAGCTCCACACACGGCCTGATGGGCTGGAGGGAACCAAGCAACAGAGCACTGAAACATGTCCAGGCCTTCCTCAGGCTCTTCTGCACATTTGGCCCTCGATCTCTGGGGTACATCACTCCCCAGCCTTGACGAGGAGGTGCCCAATTAGCAGGAACAGCTTTCCAGTGGAAAGCACTGGGCTGGGGCTCCCAGCTCGTTTCAGGAGTCGCTGGCCCTGCCAAGCCATCAGTGGGTAATGGCCCTGCCCGAGCACCCCAGAGGGAGCCAGGAGCCCTGAGCCGAGGCTGTGTGCTCTGCTGTGGTCCCCTACACCCCAGCCATCCCAAACACCACCCTCTGTGCCAGGGGCATTCCTGCTGGGAAGCACTGATGGGGCACAGTGGTTTCTCCAGGGGCTTTGCAGAGACCTCCCCCCACACAGGATTTTCCAGTGTGATGAGGAATAAAATCCATCTCTTCCTGGTGGTGATTTTGACTGAGCACTCTTTGGGGTATGCTTGATCTAAGCCTGATGATCAGGTGTACCCCAGTCCTGGGCAGGCAGCAGCTCTTCCTGAGGAGAGTTTGTGCTGAGAACAGTAAAAGTTGTGCAGGGATCTCCCCAGGGTCACTGTGCTCACCAGAGCTGGGGCTGGGAAGGGCAGCTCTGGCCACTCTGGGGCAGGAAGCACAGAAAGAGGGAGCACCTGCAGTCACAGACCTGCCAGCAGTGTGGAGGTTTTGGGGTAGTACCCCAAAGATTTGGTACCTGGCTCAATGGGGACTTGGGTGTGCTCCAGGAGCCTTCAGCCCTGTGACAGCAGCATCCCTGCTGCCACCCCAGCTCTGGGGAGCCCTGCAGGAACTCCCTGGATGTCACCTGGCAGGATGGAGCCCAGGCTGGGCTGGGGTTTGGCACAGCTGGCCCTGCTGTGCTCTGCTCCACCACGGAGCATCCAGGGCTCCCAAACAGAGCTCGGCGTCGCCTCCCCTCCCTGCTCTGCCCCCTCCTGCCTGTCATTCGGTGACATAATGGAATCAAATTAAAGCCCCATTTACCAGTTTTATTGCCTATTATTTATAATACTCCAGCTCCAAAGTGCTGTTTTATAGAGTGCTTAAGCTGCCATTGCTGGATAGAGTTTGCCATAAATGTCTCCACATGCACAGAACATAATGTCCTTGTGTCGTGCAGGAAAAGGGAAGAGATTATTCTCAATTATTTCATATAGTCTGTTTTATTGTCTTATTGTAATAAACTGTCATACCCTACAACACTTTAAAATCAATAGTTTGCATTAAAAGTAATGAAAAGTAGTTATTAATCCCGCTTAGTGCTTCCGCTCTTCCGCTCACCGCGAGGCGCTGGAACAGGGAGCGGGTGATAATTATTCATTTCCGATCAATAGGAACATTTCCCAGCTCCTCTGTGTATCTCTGCTCCTGCAGCATGCAAGATAACAACGCTGGAGGGCAGGGGTGGAGGCTGGGGATTGGCTGTGCCTCAGTTTCCCCCATCCCCCGTGGCTGGCAGGCTGGAGGGTTTTGTCTGGGAGACAATCCTGGGTTTCAATCAGACCAGGGGGATTATTTAGTTTTGTTTTGTCTCCCTGAGAGCTGACAGGTTTATGGCACACGAGGGATCTTTTCGAGCACAGATCAGATCTGTTGGCTCATGGCAGGTTTTTGCTCATCCCTGGGCTAACTCAGTTAGCACCAGGCTCTTCTCCTTGGCCAAGCTGTGCATCCCAGACCTTCCTCCAGCTGTGACTGAGCCATTGCTGAGCATTTCACCCAGCAGTGACATCTCACAGGCCCCAGTTTGGGGGGATGTGCCCCAAAACAGAGTCCAGTGGCACTGGGTGTGTGCTGGTGTCAATCCATTTACTGCCTGCACTCTCAGCATGATACCAAAGGCTTTGTAGAGATTTGGGGGATCCTGGAGCCCTCACCCCTATAGGAATATAGGAAGTGCCAGCTGAAGCACACCCAGCTCTGAGAAGCACCCAAACAGCCACCACCAGCTGTTCCAAACCTAGGCTTTAGGTCTCTCCAGCACCTGGTAATCCTCAAAATCTTGGATTTATGCAGAGCTCTGATGCACAGAATTTATGTTCCTCAGGATCAATCCACCAAGCCTCATCCTCCATCCACGGTGTTCCCTTCTCCCATGCTCTGGGACGTGCAGCAGCCAGGCAAGGCAGAGTTAGGCAGACACACACGATTTTGCTGGCACTTGTGGAGAAAACATGATGAATTTTTAGGAAAAAATTGAGCTGTTTCAGGTTTCTTTGGGGTGCTGCAGTGAGGCATACAAATCTCATACTAGCTGGGCCAGATGAACAAACTCTGACCTTATTCACATCCCTCTATTTTTTTTTCTGACCCACCCCCCCCGTGCTGCATGGGACAAGGGAGTTGTCCATGGATTGTTGGTGTTGCCAAAAGGTGACAAGGAAACCTCAGTGCAAATTGGTGCTTTGGAAAAGCAAAGTGGCCTTTTCCCAAGGACATGGTTTTGGGGTCACAGCTCACTGCAGATGTGGTAGAATGCAGCAAAATAACAATTATTTGCATTTTCTGAAACTTGTAAATTTTGTAAAACTGAGATGATGAGGTTGTGATCACCTTCCCCCAGGGCAGTGTCCTGCTCCAGGCTGGGGCTGTGCTGGTGCACGTGGCACAGATGGGAACAGCTGCTAATTTCAGCTGGGGAAGGATGGAGACAGCAAACAAAGGGTGAAGAAGTATGTTAAGCATCAGGGCCATTCCTTTATATTCACTATTTTTAATCATATTTCAAAATAATAATATTTTTAATATTTTTCTTTTTCAGTGAAAAGGCGCAGTCGGTTGTTTGGATTGACTCTGTCTCAGATTCAATACAGTTGTAACAAAAGGAGTGCAGTAGCACATTAATTGTCATGATAAACATCAAAATCATCCCTCCACCTACACACACAGGATTGTTACATTGATATCAGAGCAGCATTTCTTCACTGCTGCCACCTGTGATAGTCGAGAAACAGAACAAAATACTAGCAAAGCCCAGGAAGAGTTATCAGTGCCTGATCAGATCTCCAGAGATTTTCTTTTTATTTTTAATAAAGTCTATCTTCCCTCTTGTTTGTCAGAAGCACTTGGCTTTAAATGTTGCATGAGCAGAAGCAGGAATTACGTGTCTGCATTCACTCAGGGAAGAAGGCATAAACAGCCACGTCCACTCCTTCCAGACAAAGATCTCAAAGCAGTTAAAAACATCCTTAGCCCAGCCAAAAGGCTCCACTTTTGCAGGACCCAAAGCTGCAAAGCTGGAGAGCCGCAGGTAGCAGGAGCAGGAGTTGGAGCAGCTCCTGGAGCTCAGCAGAGCTGACTCTGACCCAGCGTGCACAAGGGAGAGGCTGAGGGAGGAATAACATTAAACCACCAAAGAATGACTTCCCAGAAAGGCAAAACACCCTCCGTGCACACTGCTTCTCATTAGCTGTCAAGTACAGAGAGAGGTGTCTAATTTAGGGGTCTTTTTCACCTGATGATGCCATTCTAAGTGTTCCTAATTTCTGTATGTCTCCAGCAGAGCCAGGAATAAACCTCCAAAACCAATAACCCTTTTTCACTCTGCAGGCACCTCTGGAAGGGCACTGGGGAGCAGCCAGGCACAACAGGGGGCTCGACAAATGCAGTTTTCACTTTGATCTTTGATCTTTGACCCAGTCGCTCCTCAGCTCCCATTGCTTTTCTCACACTCTCCTGCACTGGAACCTGATTTTCCTGGTGTCCACGGCTGGCACTACATCTCTGCCTCCCAGACCCCTTACCTTATCTCTAGGTAAAGCACCTTGACACCACACAGGCATCATTTGTGGGGGGTCAGGGGGCTCTGGTGTCCAAGGACAGGGTCTGGAGGAGGTGGAGAAGGGAGTCCAACATCCCACACAGGAGCCTCCATGGCATGCCCTGACCCCAGAGTGTTTGAAGGGAGGGAGGGAGGGGTGGCAGTCCCTGTCCTGCCAGCTCAGGGAGGTGAGGGGGAAGGATGGAGCTCTTTTCCTACCTTGACGATAGGGTTTTAATCTGGCTTTGACATTATCTGAAATTAAAATCAAACCTGACACACGGACAGTGGCAGAAATGAATTACACCTCTCCTGCTGGTAGATAATCCCCTTCTAATTCCCCCACTTTATTCAGATGGGAGATGGTTTAAGGAAGGAGCAGGTAAGAAATAGTTTCGCTCTCTACCTTTGCAGATGGCAGCTTGTCCAAAGCCTCTCCCTGGCACAGCCCTCCCAGGACACATCTGTCAGCTGCCAAAACCACACCAGCACACCAGATCAGCCAGCAAACTTCTCCCCCATGAGCAGGATCCTCATCTCTCAAAACTGAGACACCACAGCAGAGCAACTGAGAGGGCAGCATGGGAGAGGGCAATGCCTCAGTGCAAAAGGGAACAAAGACACAGAAACCTGAATGCTGGAACAAAGAACTGCAGAACGAGGATGCCAGTGTTAACACACAACAGCTCTATGTCTTCTCACCTGCCTTTCCCCACCCCTCAGCTGTGGCTCTTTCTTGCACAGCAGCATCTCATAATTTTTTTCATTTTCTGAATTGCTGTGGCTGTGCTGGCAGGGTGTTTCTCTCCGTCTCATCCCTCCCTTCCTTATAATTTCTGAAACTGAATGCCAATGTCAACCAATTTAACAGGAGCTAATGCAAAGCTATCACATTCCTACAGGTTGCATAAGAAATAGGTGCCCAACTGGAGGAAAGAGATAGGAGCCTTATCAGACATTGGAGAGGCCACAATCAACAGCACCACAGGAAACCTTGGATCTTCTGTCCTGCTGCCCATGCAGTGAATTTCTCACTCCTCTTCTCACTGCACCCCTTGCCTGGGGATACTGTCACCCTCTGGCCCATCCCTGGCTCCAGAAGGACATCAGGGCGTGGGGGTGAGCAGAGATGAGGTTGAGCTGTTTGCTCAATCCAACCCACCTCAGATCAGCCCTGAGTGAAAGCAGGGGAAAGCCAGAGCTTTGAGTGGCTGTGCAGCACCTCTGCCTTCCTCAGGCAGTCTGTGGTGAGCAAATACCCCTTGAGCCCCTCCACCACAAGTGACCACTGATCAGAGAAGATCTGATTGAGGACAGTGAGACATCCTCACTGCCCCCAAATACCAGTACTCAGTGAACACATCGACTCAGCTTGGCTTGATGGGTGTAGAGTAATTTTTAATGTGGTTCTTTGTGTGTCTGATGAAAGATTCTGCATGGGAAGAAATTACTCACAGAGTCCTCCTTTCCAGCTGGATCCCCTCCTCCATTCACACGTTCCTCTTCCCCAGGTCTAATGCAATCCCTACCCATAAGCAAGTGTGGTAAAATCAGCGAGGAATCTGCAGCACAATTCAATTTCAGAGCCATTCCAGCCAATAATAGCTCTAAACAAAATGTAATATGTAATTCACATTGTAATATTACCTTAATTACATTTTTTGGAACAGTCTTTTCTCTCTTGGTCTCTCCACCCTCCAGCCCCAATAAGCATATCTAAAACCAGAGAAAGAAAGCTATCCATCTCTTAAAGCATCACAAGGGATGGGAGGGAAATTGCAGGAAGAAGAGATTAGAATTGCAGGGAATTTTGCTCTTTTTGTGAAGCAGTGTTCTCATCGTCACCTTCATGTGCTGGGTAATTGATTTTCCATGGAACTCTTAGAGGCGTGCTTTTTTTTTTTTTTTTTTTTTCCCTCCAATTTACTTTTTGAATTTTAAATTAATTTCACATCAGTCAGCTGGACCTGCACATTGAAGTCTCCTGTGTCATCCTCAGAATAAGTATGGAAAAGAGACAGCAGGGCTGATTCTTAATCCTCCTGTCCAACAGCTCTTCCTCAATCCCAGAGGAGAAGCTGTGTAATCACTGGAGATTATTGATTCTAGAGGATCTGGTCCTGGAAATGGTAAGGCCATGCTGCCCTACACAGCTCTTTGATGTGTTCTTCTCATGGAAATATAGATCCTGAGGCCAAAGGGATTACTTGGTTTGACCTCTGGTGTAAGAAGCCATGGGATTTTCCTGCACTTTTCCTGGAGTAGAAACGTTGGGGAAAAAAAATCCAGTCTTGATGGATGAGGATGGAAAAATCAAGGATGATAGAGTGTGAAATCTTCTGCACCATGGGAAGGAGTCACACTTTGCAGCAGATATCTCACATGGCTGTGTCGTGACAGCTCCCTCAGCAGCTCCTGAGCTGGGAGCACAGGCTCAGGGATGAAACCCAGAGGCAAAACTGCAGCTCTGCATGGAGCTCCAATGGATTGCTCCAGAGCCTCCAGCACCTTGGGTAAAAGATGCAGCTCTTAGCAGAGCCTGCCTCGGGTTCAGCAGCTCTGTGTGACCCTGGCAGCACAGCGAGGGGGATGGATTACAAGTGCACCTTCTGTTGGAACAGCTGATCCACCCATGGAGGCAGGAAAACAGCTCCTCACACCTGTTGAGGGAGTGCTGGAAGGAGCAGGGTCTGACAGCAGCTGCTGCACACAGGCTATTTTCCTAACACGGACACAAGTCGTAATGTTGAGTGAGGTTCCCAGCAAGAGGCTAACTGGGAGCCTACAGCTAGCAAAGCTCACAGCTGTGACTTGCCAAGGAAGAGCTGAGCCAAGAGCAAGAAGCCATTAGAAGGTAATAGTGTGAAAACACTAATGGTCTTCAGCCAGATTTGAATTAACAGTCCAAGTCCAGAGAAGCCTATCAACATTTCTTTGTTTTCCCCTCGGTTTCTTACAGGGCTGCAGTGCTGTCAGAAGTCTGGGAGACAAAGGTGGCTCATCCTGTCAAGGATGCTGCCCCCAGCACTGCAGTGCATTAACCTCTGCTCAGAAGATCCTCTGCTCAGCAGTCTTCCAGGCTGGGAGGGGAATAAAGAGAGGCACTGAACAGTGGACCTGGAAATTAAAGACCATTAGGGCTTCCCATATGAATTTACAGATGACTTTAAAGTGTGTCCCCTTTCCTGTCCAACCCCTACACACATCTCAGCCAACCTTTACCCTCTGTTCTTAGACCCAGAGCCATCTCCTCCCACCTTCCAAGGGGAAGGCAGGATGGGAGACCCCTAAGCTGAGAACCCTGATGCTCTGGCTGTAGAAACAAAGCACAGTCAGCACCCTCTGTCCTTTCCCAACCCCTGGCACCACCAGCCTGTCCCTGCCGTCCCCTCACAGCCCGAGCCACGTGCTTCCCACAGCTGCTCTCAGCATCCCTGCACGCTCTCACAGATGCCAGAGAAATGCCAGGTGCTTTCTAGCTCAGCCCCCTCTGGATGTGCCCCTCCAAGGCCACATCCTGGTAGACAGTAATTATAGGTATACAAATTTGTTCAAAATCACAACCTGCCAACGTTTGTGATCTCTGTCATGCCTTGATAATGAGCTGTGCGAACATTTCATGTTGAGTAACAATTGTCTTTGTCATTTGATGAGGTAAAAAATCCATTCAATGGTAAGTAAAGGGTTGGCCATGCTAGCATCCCATTTGAACAGCAGTGCATGTGGCTGTCATGAAGGATTTAAAAGAATTAGTAAAAATGGAAGATCAGGTGCCCATTGTGGGTCTTGCCTATGGGCAATAGACCACAGATGGTCTCTCCCCCTCCCCTGGCTCCCCTCCCCACAATAAATAAAAGGTGTCTCTGTGATTCCTCGCTCTGGTGTGACCGGCAGCACTGGGGTGAAACCGCTCAGCACAGATGGCAAATTATCCTGCCCAGCTGCTCCTGTGTGACTCAGACCTTCTCTGGCTTCATCGCTCTTCAGCCCTGGGCTCCTGCTCCTGCAGCTGCCAGTGGCCTGGCTGGACTGGATCCCAGTCCTGCTGGGTCTCAGTAACTCCCCGTGATCTTGGTGGAGGCTGCACTCAGGCCCAAAGGACAGGGTCCCACCACAAGCTCGCTTTTGGAAGGAGGAAAGGGAGTTTCTATCCTCTAGCCTGTGTTTTCATCTCCTAGTTTTCATCTCTTTTCAGAAGTTCTTCAACTTCTTTCTTGGATGCACGGAGTTCAGAGAGGTTGTCAGGGTGGACTACAGTCTTGTAAATACACGTGTGACACCTTATGTCTCTTCTTTGAAAAATCCTTTTTTTTCCCCCATCAAAACAAGTCAGTAAAACACAGAAAACATCTTCCAGAGATGCCCTCAGGGCCCCCTTACTCTGCCTGCTCTGAACATTTCATCTCCTGTTGACGTTTTGTCTGCCTTTCTCTGTTCTCCATCTACACTCAGTCATTCTTCAGCTGTGGTCCCAGCAGAGCAGCACTTTCTGAGAAGACACAGCATGGCCTCAAGTGGTTTTACTTACAGTTAAAACAGTCTTCTTCTTTCCACCTCAGCAATGATCCTCTTGTCATCGTTCTACTTGGACAAGGTGACAAGGTCTCAAGATGAAGGACTGGTGAGAGGACAGATTCTGTGCCTCATGAAAGGCTGTGAGAGAATTGGGATTGTTCAGCCTGGAGAAAAGAAGTTTTGGAGTGACCTAATTGTGGCCCTCTAGGACCCAAAGGGAGCCTGCAAAAAACATGGAGAAAGACTATTTGCAAGGGTCTGGCTTCAAACTGACAGAGGGTAGGTTTATATTGGATATTAGGAAAATAATCTTCCCTGTGAGGGTGGGCAGGCCCTGGCACAGGTTACCCAGAGAAGCTGTGGCTGCCCCTGGATCTCTGGAAGTGTCAAGGGCCAGCTTGGATGGGGCTTGGAGCAACCTGGGATAGTGGAAGATGTCCCTGCCGGTACCAGTGACAGCAGAATTTATACTTAAGATCCCTTCTGACCCAAACTATTCTATGAGTCTTTGATTCCATGAAGGAATTTGTTCATTTTGAAGCCCACCAGTTCCAAATCCCCCAGGAAGGCAGACTGCCAGTGCAGGTGCAGAGAAGTAAACTCCTGTACACCAGAAGTGGGGTCTATCCACCCCTGCTGAGGAGCCTGCCATGAAGGAGCACCCTGAAACTGGCCTGTATCCATGAAATGATGCTCTCTGGCTCTGCTTTCTGTTCACATGGCCCAGGGGCACCTCAAAGAATGTATCACCCATTCAGCTCTTACTTTCTCTTTTTTTTCCCAGTGCTGGATGCATTTCAGAGCCCAGGTCTGTGCTGGCTCCTCATGAACCCACAGGTAACCCCTGCCGCACAGAGTGCTGGTGGCTCCCTGGTGTGTGCTTGTGCCAAGCATGAGCCACTGCCCTGTGCTCACATTTGCAGCCTCCCCGATGGAGACAACCTCTTGAATGCCCTTGAAAGTCAGCTTCAAGTAACTTTACAACGTGTGTGCCATTCCTCTGGGAGGCTCTGCCTCCCATCCTCGTACGGTGTAGGTCAAAGTTCCAGTCCACATTTGCTCAGATAAAAGCAAATCTTGGGAAAACAATCAAGAAATGCCATTCATTATTGAGTAGGAACTGGGGAATAGGTGGAAATTACTGGCAAAATGCCTTGAAAACCCTCCCGTTTTCTGAACATTTCTCTTTGGTTTCTTGCGGATTTGAAAGGTCGCTAGGAGCTAATGAACCTCAGATAGCAAAGCTGTCTCTTGTTTGTTTGTCATTTTGAGTTTTTCTGGTTGATTAAGATCCATGCTGGCAGTAACGTATAAAATAGCAAATTTCTGTGAGTACAGCGAGGTCACGTTTCCTACTCTCAAAAACTGCTGAACTTACCAGGAAAAGCAGCAATTCCCAAGGACTAAAAAGCCAGCTCTCAGCAGAGAAAGCTTCTCAGTGGTTCTGTTGCCTACATTTATTTTAGTTTTTCCTGGTTCCATAGGTGTTCCACAGCATCCCCCAACACAGATAATCTGCACCCCAAGACAGGCTCATACAGAGCTCCCACAGAATCCCAGAATGGTTTGGGTTGGAAGGAACCTTAAAGATCAGCTGGTTCCAACCCCTCCACCCCGAGCAGAGACACCTTCTGCTAAACCATGTTGCTCAGGGACCCATCTGGCCTTCTTCTATGAATGGAATATCCACAATTTCTCTAGGCAACCTGCATTGTATATTTGAGAATGGTACAAGGTATCTTCTTTCTCCATGTGAGAACTTGATCTGGGGTGAGTTTGTGGATTTATTTTTCAGTAGACTGAAATTGCCAATGCACAGATGACCTTCACAGCAGAGGTCAGTGAGTCCTGCACATCTGGACACGTCAGCTCTTTCATATCTGCCCTGCCCAGCTCCCTGGTGAAGGCACTGTGGCCATTGCATCCATGTATCCACAGCCCCAGCAAGCTGAAAAAGATGGAAAATGATCTGAAAATACCGGTGACTGTGATGCAACAAGCTCTGCCAAAGAAGTGGTGCCTGGAGAACCAGCTGTGTACAGGACATCTTCTGAGGATGAACACAAAATGTACCCCAGCAGAAGATCTGAATTCTATATTCTGGTAACTCCCCAGAGCACAGGAGGCTGGATGACTCTGGATTTGTCAGATGCATTCTACTTTGCATTCATGCTGGCAAATGTTAGCCAAAAGTGTGTTAATACCCCCAGCACCACTGTGGCTGATGACTCATGTTAGTCCCAGCCCACTGGAGAGCCCTTGAAGCTTTTATCAGTAGAATCATGTCTCTCCTCTTACAGCTGCAGGTCTGGACCCAAGTGACTGTGGTAAAAATGGAAGAAAAAAGAAATCCAATTTCCATTTGCCTGCTCCTGCTCCTGGCCTACTCAGAGCTGAAGGGCAAGCACATCACTGTGCTCCTTCCTTTCCCCTCCCTGTTTGGGAGAGCTGGGGGCTCACGGCACTGAGCGACTCCTGATGTTTCTGCTGAGACACTGGAAGAGCTGAAGGAGCCTCAGCATTTGCTGAACATCAGACTCCTCCCAAGAGCTGTTGACTGAAGTGGGAACTTGCTGTTTCCACTCATACCACAAGCGAAATTACTCCAGAGAGGAAATCTGTCTTGATAGAAGCTTTTCTGTCTTTTTTTACTCCAAATGCACCCGTTCTTGCAGGCACTTCAGGGGACCCTTCAGACAGAGCTGTGGGCGTTCATTGCTTTGTCTGTGTCTGAGCTACTGCCCACTGCAGAGCTAAGAGAAGCCTAAAGCAAGTGTAAAGTGACTTTACACACTCAACTCAAAATGTTTTAAGGGTTCAGAGCAGTTTCCACCAAAGAATTGAGCTGCAGAGTTTGCTATGGGTCACATTTCAGAACCATTTCCATCCCCCACCACAAGCCCCTGTGCTGGTTTCCCTGTGCACCTGCAGAGGTTCTGCAGATGTTCTGTGTTGGGTTGATGTGGCCAGAAATGTGTATTCTGGCACCATCTGTTGAAGGGTGGGGCAGTGACCCTTATCTCCGTGGCACACATTATCTGCTAATGGGCCAGCTTTAAAACCAGCTGGGGCAATCATCTTTACCTTCTCCACAACCCATTTTCCCTCCAGGAAGATATCTTCTGCTGAAGAGCCATTAAGTCCCAGTCATGACTGATAAAATTCCATCATCCCATGGGAGATGCTCCAGCCAGGGGGAGGAGCCAAGCCTTTCCTACCTAGATAAAAACTGAGATTTTGGACAATAAGATACCGTCTTTCCACTGGATTCCAGAAGAAAACTGGACCTTTTCCACATCATTCCTGGACCTTCAGAGGAAAACTGCACCTTCTCCAGGAGCACTGCTCCAGCTGAACCACGTCTGCCACTGCAGGAGGATGCAGCCACCATTGAATGGGACTGCTGCCAACACCCTGACTGACTGATGGGGTGTCAGCTTGGATTCTGACTCTGGCAGGGTTGGGATTGTTCTTTGTAATACTGCATTTCTATTTTAATTTTCCTAGTAAAGAACTGTTATTCCTAATTCTCATATCTTTGCCTGAGAGAGCCTTAATTTCAAGATATTATTATAATAATTTGTAGGAAGGGAGTTTACATTCTCCATTTCAAAGAGAAGCTTCTGCCTTTATTGGCAGACACCTGTCCTCCAAACCAGGACATGTTCCCATGGATTTGCATCCACCCACAGAGTTACAGAGCTCACCAGTGAAACACAGGGAAGGCTTGGCCAGAGTACAGCCCAGATCTGGGCCAGCACACCATGGCCAGCTCTGCTACATCGACACAAAACTGCAAAGTGTGATGGGCAGGGATGGGCAGCTTGAAGAGAAATACCAGAGTCTGATTCCTCTGTTAACATCAGCATCAGCCCAACCCATCCTGGGAAGCCACCACCATCACAGGGCTCTGTCATCTTCCCAGGGAGCATCCACCAGCCTGAGGGTGTGTTTGTTCTCTGTCCAGGCATGGCAGAGGCTGGTGAGGAGCCAAAATTGGTCACACAAAATCTAGAACTTCTCATGGACTCCTTGCTCAGCCCAACACAGAACTGTGATCACGGTGGAAAAGCAAATCCCTTTCCAACCACTCCATCCACTATGGCCTCAGCACTGCTGCCTGTCCCTGCTGTGGGCAGAGCTCTGCTGGGTGCAGCAGCCCTGACCCACCACTGAAACCCATCCCCTCTCCCACAGGGCTGGGCCAGCAGATGTTCAATCACACAAGGCAGCACCACAGACCAGCCAGGGAAGGTGGATTCCACACTCCAGTGAAGCTGCAGGATGGATTTGGGTGGACAGAATGCAATTACCCAAATCATAATTTACTCCAAGACATAAATCTTTTGAAACAGTAATGGCATCTAGAGCATATGAAGCATTATACATGTTCAAAGCACAAATGTTAATGTTTATGCCAAAAATATTTGAACTTGAACTTAATTAATAACAAGCAGGGAAACTGTATAGTTGAGAGGTGTTTCTCCAGCTTTAATTCATAGAAGCAGTTTGTTTTTGTTGTTTTTTGTTTTTTGTTTTTTAACCAAGAAGAATTTGCTCAGACTTCTCCGTGTCTTCTGCAGATCCCAGCTTTCCTCCCAAGCTGAGTCAAGAAATAATAATAAGAAAGCCTCTCATCTTGTAAAAAAAAGACTGCTGAGTCTCAGAAAAAGCAAGGAAAATGAGAGGAAGATGTGATTCTATAAGAGAACAACTTTTTAAAACTGATATACCCAAATTAGTCACATATATTGCCAGACACATATTTTTAATATGCATGTAAATATATGTATATGTGTAAAAAGCCCCTCAAAACTCACACCTTGGATATGAACCTTTGGTCCAGCTGAACTCAGATAATGGTACCTAGCTCATGGGTTTTTTTCCTGTTTCCCAAGGTGTGGGATCCAAAAAGGAACAGCTTTCATCCCCCCATAACTTACAAAAAAAAAATAAAAATAGAGAAGGTTAAAATATATAAGGGTTGGTAAGCTTCTCCTTCTGCCTCCTGCTGCCACCTCTACTTCCAGAAAAGCATTGGAGTAATTTGAGAAGCCCATGTGGGATCAGCCTTATTCCTGTGGGGAGTGGAAGAGCCTCAACCCCCCATCAGAGGGGTAGAATGGGCACATTCCTCGAATTTTAATGTGTCCATGCCCTGCTCCTCTACCAATTCACACACCTCACATGCAGAATCTGGTAAACAGAATTTGCCTGCCAAAAAACCTGCTCTGCATCCAAAGGCACGTGGGCAGCCTTGTGCTCTGAGCCTGACTGGGATGGGGCTGAAGAGATGGGGATGGAGCAGCTGGGGGAGGCTGGGATGGATTTTCAGGAGAGCAGTAGTTATTGTGTCGGGAAAAAAGAAGAGAAACCATGTCTCTGGACAACTCTTGGAGCCAGAATTCATTTCTCTTCTTCTGATCTCCTAAAGCATCAACAATGGCCAATGTTTGGAGCACTGGTGGCTCATTGGCAAACTCACCAGAGCTCCAGGGCCTCTTTCTCATTTGTGTATTTACATAAATTTCCATATGGCACGGAAAACCAATAAATAGAGGCAGGAATGTAATTTTGTAATTTTCCATGGATTTGGGGTTTTTCTCCTGCAAGTGGCCGAGCACTCAGGCCAGCACAAGGGCCTGAGGTTTAAATTAAGGATGAGCTGAGGTGCCTGGGGCTGCAGGGCTGAGCCTCCTGCGGCAGCTCAGGATGACAGCACAAGCACGGGCATTTTTTAACAGCTGGATACATCTTCTTAGAGATGCTACAGGGATAGGAACCTTGGAAACAGGCTGGGATGGAGAGGGAAAGTGCTGGGGGAGTAGCCAGGACCATGGTCTTGTTGAAATGCAGTTCGTGCCTGGTGCTGGACGTGCTCAGCAAGGAGCTGCAGCCCGGCCTTGGTCTGGCAGGGAGTGCACCCACCTGAGAGCACAGACAGCACACACAGCACTGCTCCAGGCTGGCTCCCTGGACCACCCTCAGCATGTTCTTATTAACAGGGAAGCTCAAAGGGAAGCCTGCAGTATCCCAAACCCACCTTCCAGATTGGGAAACGTTGGTCCTCACCTCCCCCAGCCTGGGATGCAGGAAAAGGAATGGCAACATGATGCTTTTTGGATGCGGGAAGAGAGATGCATTAGGTGTTCTGAAACTATTTTTTAAATTATAATCCGGAGAAACAAACAAAATTTCCACCTTGCCAAGGCACCATCAGAACTTCAGCTTAAATACTTTTTCTGGGTGCAATTAAACAGAGCAGACTGCTTGAACCTTCTCTGCAGCAGGGTCCCAGTGGGGTTAAGGCTTTCTGAACTCTCCCTGCCCAACTTTCTCCCCCTCTCCTGCTCAGAGCTAGAGGGGAGACTGACTCATTTGGTTAAAAATAAAAACACTGCTATCTAAACTTTAATGGCTTTGTTTCTGATTGCTGCAGGCAGTGGTTCATATGCATTCCAAACAGCACTTTGACTGCAAATGTAGCATTTTGGAAGCTATTCCACCTGAAAAACAATATCTTCCATCTCTCTGCCTTGCTCTGTTGGGGGCTGGGAGCACACCCGTGCTGGCTCCAGGTTCAGCGAGGTGCTGGTGTGCAAAAGGGAGAAGCTGGCTCTGCTGCAAGGATGGTGCTGGAGAAAGCGAGGGCTGGGATGGAGAACAGGAGTGCTGATGAGGAGGGCTTCAGCCTCTGCTGGCAGAGAAAATGCTTGAAATGTTGGGGCTGGGGGCGATGCCAAACCCTGCCACATCCAGGACTTACGGGGGCCACACCAGCGCTCTCACTCCGGCCCCTGCAGACCTCCCAGCACAGATTGCACTGCCCAGAGGCTCCCCTGTGCACCCAGAGCAAAGCTGGAATGCTGCATGCCCTGATTTGCACATCCAGTGGGAACTCTCCCACATGGGGTCGATGGCAAAGAAGATGGGACAGATGGAGCTGGGGTGGCTCTGCTGCCCAGCACTCACACCATGCCAGCACCAGCTGCCCTGGTGGCCCCTGCTGGAGCCTCTTCCATGGCACAGAATCCTAGAATCTGGACTGGGGTGGGTTGGAAGGGTCCTCTAAAGGCTGCCTAGTCCGACCCCCTTCAACATCTTCAACCAGAGCAGCTTGGCCAGAGCCACACTCAACCTGGCTTTAAGTCTCCACTGCTGCTTCTCTGGCCAGGAGAGCTGTGACAGGCCAGGTGTGACAGGCCAGGTGTGCCATCCCCTGTCCAGATGCACACATACTCCCCTTGGCTGCACAAATCCCACTCAGCCCACAGCCTTCCCTGTGTTTATGGAAGGGAATGGCCCTGGTGAGGCCTGGGGTGGGTGATTTGTCCAGCCACCATCACTCCAGCTCTGTGCTTTCAGCAGCAGCATGGCTTGGCTGGTGGCCCCACTTGTAACCATTTGTTCAGGTCTTTTTGTCCAACATTTGAGTGACAGCTCCCTGCATCACTCCTGCTCCCATGGAAGTTAGGGATGAGCCTGTTGCCTGGCCTTACATCTGGTTCCAAAGGGACAAAGGGATGCAAGTTGGGGGTCACAATGGGATGGCCAGATAACCTGGCCTCAAAGGGGTGAGGTATTCATCTCATGCCTGTAATGACTTTGTGGGGTTGCCCTGGCAACCAACGCTCGGAGATGATGCAATCAAATTTGGGAACGATGTGATTAGAAATTACAGGCAAGGGGAAACAAAGGGAAGCAAAGTTGCTGTGGCAGCTGGGATGCAGCGCTCGGTGCGTAATGCGCGGATCGGGCTGGGGACATTATTCCGAGCAATTACACTAAAGATCATATTCTATTTGCCAGCTAATTACAGAATATCACCCAGTGCCTGCCATCCAGCCTGTCCCTGCTCCCCCCACTTTGGGAGGCCTGGGAATGGCACTCTCATTAACCTGCCTGTGTTTGATCTGCTCGTACATTTTCGACTGGCGCCTAACCAGCACAAACTGCCTTTTGTTTCTTCTGCTTCTGTGCAAATTCCCTGTCCCACTTCACAGTCCCCTCTCATCCAGGGCGTGCTGCTCTCCCTTGGCACCTGCCCATCCCTGTCTTTGGCCACCTCCAAGGAAGAAGTGTTGATGTGCATCACAAAGGGGAGTGCTTTGCTTTGGGCTGCATGTGCCTGGCTGCAAGTGCTCAGCCACATTTTAACCCCAGGTGGGACAGCCCCAGAAGGTCTGTGCACCATCTGAGGACTCATAACTCCAGAATATAAAGCCTAAGCATAATTTAGAAGTGTGGTGCTTGAGCACACCCAGATGTCCTGCCAGCTTCACAGCCCCACATGATTTGGTGCAGGATGCTTTGCTAAGCCACAAAAAGCTTCCCTGCACAGCTGAGTACACCCTGCCACCCTCCAAGGGACACCCTGTTTGCTGTCACCCCCTTGTTTGGAGCAGGTGGCAGGGCCAGGGGTGCAAGGTGTCCAAGAGGTCTGTCAGATGCTTCAGGCTTGTTTTATTTACCTACCATGGGGCACTGTTGTGTGTTCCTGGAAATAATTGCCCTGGAAAGGAGAAAGAATCAAGTGGAAATATAGGGAATAGGGATTTGCACTGTAAATATTACTGGTGATTCATAATCCCTTTTTCTCAGAATTTCAGCTTTCTTAACTATTATCCCTCTCGCAGGAAGCCCCGACTGTTCCTTTGACAGTTTTATGTGACCCAGCAGGCACTTTTCATTCATTTTCACTGAAAAAACAAGAAGCTCAATTCCCTGTGGCAGGGTACCTGGTGGTGTCATTAGCCCAGTGCCAAGGATGAGGAGGAGGCAATGGGAAGAGAGAAGAATCACTTCTGCTCTGATGTGACACCTCTTTACAGCCATCCACGCTGTCCTCGGCCATCAGACATATCTGACAGCAGCCAAGTGTCACCTCAAGGGTGCAGGAACCAAATGTTTCCAAAGAAGCACTGAGAAGGACACAAACCTGATGCCATTTCTCTCCCAGGCCCTCCAGCCCTGTCTCTGCTGCCAGAAATGACAGGGTGGTTTGAAATAAGCATAACCTGACATTCTGAGATCCCCGTGGTGACAGGGTACCATGAACCTTGATGTTGTCTCCTGGTAGCATGTGTGTTCAGGAGAGAGCAGGCAATGCCTAAATGTGAGCCAGCCACTGGGTAAATATGATAAAAGTGCATTTCCCACCTCCCCTGCCCCCAGTGTAGCTCCCTTTGGTTTTGGCATCCCAAAATAATCCCTCCCCCCCCTAAATAACTTCCACCCAGGTAGGAGCTGAGGCCAGAGAGAGGAGAAGGAGATTCTGATTCACCTCATTCCATATATTTTTGATCTCTAAAGCTAAAGCTCCAGCTCCTATCACCCAGTGAGGGCAGTGACCTTGTGCTGCCAGGGAGAACAGACAGACCTCAGCACAACCTGCCACATTCCCCAAAACATCCTCTCCTTCTGTCTTAATCCTGGTGATAACATCATCAGGGTGTGAGAGGAGACAGTGAGGGTGGGGCCCAAGGTTTGGGCCTCAGCTCCCACCTCAGGGTCTCTCTGGTCCCACCCCTACATCTTCCTTGTTATCCCCAAGGTGCCCAGCCCAGCTCTCCTGGGCTGATGCTCTCCCCAAGCACCTGGCAGGAGATTGTGCCCAACTCAGGGTCAGTCTTCTCTCCCAAGAACCAAGCAATAAAAGATGAAATCTCCTCATGTTGCACAAGGGAAGGTTTAGATTAGATTTTAGGAAACATTTCTTCGCCTAAAACACTGTTAAGCACTGGCACAGGTTGCCTGGGGCAGTGGTGGAGTCAGCATCTTTGGAGAGATTGAAAAGCTGTGTAGATGTGGCACTTGGGGACACAGATGATGGTGGCTTTGGCAGTGCTGGGTTAATGGTTGGACTCGATGATCTTTGAGGGCTCTTCCAATCTAAACAACTCCATGATTCTGTGTCTTGGGTTCCATTCCTTGCAGCACATCAGTGGGGAACCGCAGCACCTCCTCTTTTCTGCTCCTGCAAAGCCTCACTTGAACACCAGCCTTTTCTCCCCAGCCCTCTCCTGGGCATCCCCACCCTGCATCCAGGAGCAAACTGTTGGAATGCCTGGAGCTGGGGTGCCCTGAGCCCTGGCAGTGGCTGTGAGCACCCAGGGACTCCAAAATCCGGGCAGAACCAGCCATGGGATGAGAGGGAGGGAGAGCAGCTGAGGAGGCAGCAAACCCAAACAGGGGAGCTGCTCTTGCCAGATGGGGCACAGGGAGCAGAACTTCATTTGAATTGCTCGCAGGCTCAGCAGCCAGGCAGAAAGAAATCATCACAAATCCATCTAATGCAAACTAATGCTGGTCATTAGGAGGCAGAGCGCTGCCTGATCAGGAAAAAGACATTAGGAAAAAAGTTCCTGAGCAGATTTCTGTGCCAGAATAGATCACCTCTGAACAATTTACTCTTCATTTACTCTTGTTCTCCAGCTTGGGGAAGGGAGGGTTGATATTTCCAATTGTTTTTCCCACAAAGAAAAGTACCCCAGGACAATCTCTTGTCTGAGATATTGAGACAGGTTTTCAGCATTCACAGAACCAGAGAATCAGGGAATGGTTTGGGTTGGAAAGGGCCTGAAAAATCATCTAGTTCCACCCCCACTGCCATGGGCACAGGCATCTGCCATCCAAACTGGCCTGTTGGGAGGGGGACAGTCCTTGTGGCTCTCAGCAGGAGGCTCTACATCACTCAAAAGTAAAGCAACCTTTCCTTTCACACATGGATCAGGGGTAATATCTGATGCAGTTCTGGAATGGAAAACAGAACAGTCCTGTCAGTGCCTGACCACAGCCCCCACCCCACAAGCATAGCACAAACAAGAAACAAATGCTTTTGATAACTGTTTGTAAAAAATAAATCAATAATTCCCTCTCAGCTGCAGACACTGGATGAGTTCTCCCAACTTTCCCATCCAAGCCACACTCTACTATTAAAAAATGATCTCACAGAAATAACCCATCTTTCCCCAAAACAGCCCTTTAAATTATTCAAAATGACTTCAGTGCCAAGGCTCAGCAAACAGCACCAGCCCAGTGTGCTCCAAACCCTGCCCTGCACCCCAGGGCGCCCTGTGCAGGCTCTCGGCAGGGAAGGAGTTAATATGTTTGCCTTGAACAAGCCCGATTGAAGCCAGGCTGGGCTCAGCTGGAGAGAATCGCTTTATCAGGAGAGGTTATGAGAAAAAGAAACTCTTAAAAGACTCTGGAGCAGAGTGTGGAGCTGGCGGGGAGCTGTGCAGCCCGGAGCCGGGAGCGGGCGCGTGGTGGGAAGGGCTCTGCTGCTCCCCTGCAGGGGCAGATCTCGGTGCCCCCTGCTCCCCATTAAAGCTGGGGACTGGGGGTGCTGGCAGGTGGGGGCACTGTGCAGCCAGGCACAACTTTTGATGTTGTTCTGATGGGGAACTGCTGAAAACCTCCTTGTTCTTCACAAAACTACTTCCCAAATCAAAGGCAGGTTTTACTTTTTTTTTGTTGTTCCTTGATAAAATGTAAAGATTTTTCTTCAAAGAGTTAATGGAATGCTTGTGTTTTGGGTCACTCAGTAGGTTTAGTTTCAAACCAACAAAATAAAGGGAACATCTGGGATCATGTAAATACTGTTTTATTTCTTCGATTTTCTGGTGTGATATGCATGAGCAGCAGCTCTGCTAAGCAGAGGATTCTCTAATTTAGAAAACATTAAATGTTTAAACATACATTAAAAAACTGCTTGGAATTGAGAGGAAAAAGTCACATTGAGTCAGCCTTTATCAGGAACTGTAATGACAGGAAGCAAATGGCTTCTCACTGACAGAATGCAGATTTAGATCAGATATTGGGCAGGAATTGTTCCCTGGCAGGGTGGGCAGGCCCTGGCACAGGGTGCCCAGAGCAGCTGTGGCTGCCCCTGGATCCCTGGCAGTGCCCAAGGCCAGGCTGGACACTGGGGCTGGAGCAGCCTGGGACAGTGGGAGGGGTCCCTGCCATGGCAGGGGTGGGATGAAACGGGGTTTAAGATCCCTTCCAACCCAAACAATTCTGGGATTCTGTGATAACATGGTGATCCCAGCATTTGAAGGCTGTCACCAATCCTCAGCTTCAAACCTCACCCTTTGTGTGTAAGATCAGGCTCACAAGCAATAGGATTTTGGCTGGGGTTTGGTTTAATTTCATGACTGTTAGTTCCTGGTTGTTCTGCCACTGCTATTCACTCCCCCTTCTCCCCTTCTCCTTTTCCCTGACATGCCAAAAAAAAAAAAAAGCCCAAAAAGAAACGAAAAAGAAAAGAGCTTAAACATATTTTGCGGTTAAACCACTTTTTTTTTCATGTCTGCTGGTTCCCACTGGGCTGAAAAGCAATAAAAAGTCAGGAAGAAGTATGGGCTCCCCTCTCAGCTTTGTCATGTGGATGAATAGCACAGTAAAAAGCACTGAATGCTATCGGTTAAAACGAACTCGCTGCTCTTCCAAGTACATTTTGCAGCGCTCTGATGCAAAGGGGTGGGGAACTGGATGGTGAAAAACCTCTCCCAGAGATGAGCCTTTGTTATGCTGGAGGTTTTTGCATTAAAAAAGAAATTCTTTTTATAATCACTTCACCCGCAGCAACATCTTCAGTCTTTGCCTGCTCTGCCTTCACCTTCCTCACTTTTCCATGGCACTGGAATAAATCTCAGGGAACTGTGACCTGCAGCAAGGCTATCTGTGAGCATCTTGGAGGCTCTGTCAATAAGAGGCCAGGCAAGAATACAGGAGTGCAAAGATCTTCTTATTATCTCTCTTCACTGCCCTTCCTGGGCATTTCTTTCCCTTGTGTCCCTCATCAGGTTCCCTGATGATGCTGATAAGGGGGGGAAAAAAATAAAATAAAATGAGGGGCTGTGATAGCAAAACTGGATGATGAGACCTTGTACTATTTACACCTGGAAAATATTCCAGTCTGCAATGTTAATGTGTAATTGCAGATAAAAGTAGATGAGCAGTTCCTGGAGACTTTCCCATTAAGATGTTCAGATACTTAAAAATCGCTTCTTATTTGGGTTTTGGTCTCCTGTTGTTGAGAAAGCTGAAAGACCTCCCTTCAGGGGAAAGTAGCTCTGTTGTCTAAGATCCTTTTCCAGCAGTGACAGCCATACTGGAATTTTCAATAAAACAGGTTTTTCATTTGTCTTTTACTTTCTCCTACTCCCCTCCCCATTCTATTAGAGTAAAGCCGACTTCTCAATCCCCAAACCTTCCCAAAGCACATCTCCACCCTGGTAAGATGGTTTAGCCTGGCCAGGAGGGATATGTGGTTAAACCAAAAAGGAGGGATGGAGCAGGAGCCTCAACCGTTGCTGGAGGATGGAAACTGGACAGAAAATGCTCCACTGCAAAACCAGAGACTAAAAAAACCTCTGAAGGGTCCAAGTCCTGCCCAAAGCAGGTCTAACTTAGGTCAGGCTGCTCAGGCCTGGCCCATTTGAGCTAAGAACATTTCCAAAGTTGGAGCTTTATCCGAGCTCTATTCAACCACCCCGTTGTAGAATCCTAGAATAGTTTGGGTTGGAAGGGACCTGGAAGATCATCTAATTCCAGCCCCTGCCATGGGCAGGGACACCTTCCACTGGACCAGGCTGTCCAAAGCTGCATCCATCCTGGTCTTGAGCATGTCCAGGGTTGGAACTTCATCCAAGCTCCCTTCAACCACTCTTGGTTAAGCTTTACCTCATATCTAATCTAAACTCTCTTATTGCTACTTGTGCCTGATGCCACCCATCCTGTGCTGCTGGCTCTAATTACACAGAAATTTGGGTGTGAGGAGGAGTCTGCCTTGTGGAACTTGGCGCTACAAAAACCCCACAGAGGCCAAGGGCTCCAGAGTGATGGACAGATAATGG
This sequence comes from Tychaedon coryphoeus, assembly GCA_013398595.1. Classification (NCBI taxonomy): domain Eukaryota; kingdom Metazoa; phylum Chordata; class Aves; order Passeriformes; family Muscicapidae; genus Tychaedon; species Tychaedon coryphoeus. The sequence goes on from WBND01000110.1 coordinate 832,922, forward strand.
ACATCCGGAGATAAGCGGATAAAATGTTTACAAGGGATATAATCCCTTCTGCTCCTGGTGATAAGCCAGCTGCTGACTGACAGGGGCAAGGAGGAAAACCTTCCTGGGAAGATTATTCCAAACCTGGTGAATTTAAGCCATGGATACTTGCAGAACTGGTTATGGCAATCTCAGAGTCATGAGTGATTTTCCCTGCATGCACCAGAAGATTGAAAAGAGACAAAAAACGCCTAACTTTTATAAAGTAGTAGGAATATGGGGAATTATAGACACACCAATTTATCTTCAGTTCATGAAAAATCCTGTTGGAAAGATACAAATGCATTATTCACAGTTATCTGGAAGGTGCCAAGGAGGAGACTCTTGGAGACCGTGGATTTGTCAAAGACACCCTTCTTTAACCACCTCTGTGACAAACTGAAGAAATGGACTGAAAAAATAAGAGGTTGGGATTCAGCTGGGTCAGGCAGAAAGTAATATGCTCTGGGCTGATGGAGTGTACAGGTGAGCTTAGGCTGCACTTGAGCAGAAAAAGATCTAAGGTTTCTTTTGCTCCACTAAGTGAAAAAACTCAGTGATACTGCACTGGTACAAAAATGACAAACATCATCCCAGGTTGTGTAAGAAGGCAGATGATGCAGGAGTCATCATTAATCCCAGGGACTGGGGATGCCACAGCAGAGATCCATGGCTGCAGGAGTTACCATGTGGGAAGGAAGAGGTGGAAGAATGGCACAGAAATCAGAGAGAAGCAACAGGAATGGTGAGAATTGGAAGAAATTATTCACAAGAAAACAAACAAAAAAAAAACAATCTAGAAAGGAAGGAAAGTGGAAAAGGCTTGTTTGTAGAGCAAATTTTGGAGGGAGAAGTTCACAGCAATTTCTTTTATGCCTGGAGTTTGGATTGGACTAAAATTTTAGCCAAAGGCAGNCGGAGAGAAGCAACAGGAATGGTGAGAATTGGAAGAAATTATTCACAAGAAAACAAAAAAAAAACAATCTAGAAAGGAAGGAAAGTAGAAAAGGCTTGTTTGTAGAGCAAGTTTTGGAGGGAGAAGTTCACAGCAATTTCTTTTATGCCTGGAGTTTGGATTGGACTAAAATTTTAGCCAAAGGCAGGGGTGGGAAGGGCAGCTCGGGGAGACCTGAGAGGAGACTGAAGACTTCTGTGAGGATGGATGGGTGGGTGTAAATTAAACTTAGGATGTACCCGGGATCTGCATCACTGGAAACAGCCCTGTGTGGCCCCAGCATCCACTGCTGCACTGCAAACAGACTGGGGAAATGTTTAATTTAATTCTTTTCCTTGGCTTAAATGGCTCCTGCAGCTTTTGCAGGCCTGGCAGGAGGGGGAAGTGCCAGAGCCATGGTCTTCTGGGAGGTGACAGAGTGACAACCTTCTGGGGTGGGGTGAGTCCTCACCCCTGCCAGCATCCCAGCTGCTGCTAGCAGCTCTGCAGCACCAGAGGGAGATTTGAGCAGAGAAAAAAAAAACCTTAGGTTCATCTGCTGGTTTTAGGGGTCTTGATTTTTTTTATTTTTAAGGAAAGACATCCTCTGGCACCTGGTTTTCTGGGTCAGGAGGTGAAGAGGCACAGGAGAAGGCGTTCAGCAGCCTGGCAGCGAGCCTGGAAGCAGCATCTCCAGCAGAGAGCAGCAGACAGCAGGGAAAAGTCCTGTTGGCCATCCCAAATGGACCCCAGAGTCTGAGCAGAGAACCTTCGGGTGCACGGAGCTGCTGCAGCCCGGAGAGCCTCTGACGTGCGCCTGCAGGAAATATCTGGATTTTCCTTCACAGAATCACTGCTCAGTGAAGAAAGAGGAGCACGCAGTGAGTGCTGGAGATGGGCAGAAGCCAAGGAGAGAGCAGAGAGGGCTCAGCCTTCCCCGTGCCAGGAGCGGTGCCAGGCAGCCTGGTGCTGCCTGCAGGATGCAGGCAGAGAGCACTCCCTGCCAGGGGAGTGTGAAATGGTGTGCAGGCAGCCAGCCTCCCTTTGTCCGTGTCCTTGGGAGGCTGCCAGGCCCTGCTGCCCTGGCCAGGGCACCAAGGAGCCCAGCTTGGCTGGCATCTGCTCTGCCCAGGCCACAGCAGGGCAGGAGGCTCCAGGACAGCGTGTATGATGTGATGGTGGTCAGGATGGTCGTGACAGACAGAGAGATCTCTACAAGCCAGGTCTTGAGACTTGTGGTTTATTGCATAGGGCGTGGGTAAAAAGGGCCCTGCTGGAGCTGCCAGCCACAGCTGGAGCAGGGCAGAGAGTGGGGGGGAGTGAGAGTTCTAAGAGGTAAGAGAGGGAAGAGAGGGAAGAGAGTGATTTTCCCATTTACAATACAATAAATTTTCTTCTATGTTGAATATTCTAATTTCCACTAACCAATCTAATACCTATAGCATTTACATACAGCCTGTAAGAATCATTACGTTATCACAATATACTATACTTTAAACCCTAAAAACTACCCTTTGGACCCCTTCTGCCAAGCTAGCAGGGTCTCCTCTGACCTTTGGACCTGCTCTCCAGCAGAAGGCATTGTTCTATCAAGAGGGGATTACTTTTGGCCGGCCATCCTATTGTCTTCTAGTTATTTAGTAACTAAGGTTTGGTATCTCAAAGATGGCTTTCATTTCAATCTCGCTTATGGTTTCCATATTCTCAAAATCTTTTGCAAGCAATCATATTGATAAGGTTTTCCTGATTCATCCTTCCCAACACTCCTCCTTCCCTCCTCCCACCCGGGGCTGGGCTGGGAAGCAGCTCCTGGTGGCCCTTGGGCACCCCCAGTCACCCAGCAGACTGCTCTGTGCTTAGATCTCGGTCCCAGCTGCTGGCACTCGGCCACCAAACCTCCAGCGGGTGTGCAATCCACTCTGGGGTGGGGACACGAACAGAGGCTTTGTGGGCGTGGGGACACCTGCTGCTCTGTCCCCTCAAGGTGAGGGAGCAGCAGGCAGACCTTGGTCACAGCTGGGGACACGATGGGGACCGGGAGAAACCTGTGGCGTGGCTCAGAGCCCCTGTAAGGAACGAGAGGAGCACGGGGGTTCCTGCAGTAATTGAGGGGATGGTTTCTGCGCTGACGAAGGAAATGCCTTGCAGCACTGCTAATGTATGCCATGCTAACATATGCTAAGTCATCAAAAACATGCCATTTTAAAAATATCCGGGATGCTTGCCGTGAATATCAACCCAGCTTTGCCAAAGAAGGCTTTCAGCCTCATTTATGGAAATCCAGGAAAGATTCTGCCTTCTGTCACCCAAGGGCAACCTCAGTATCAAAAGAGATAAAATTTGTGGCTAGAAAACCCTCTGAATATTTATCCAGGCCTATGGGCCATTTTTGTAACTTCAATCTTCATTTGCTTTTCAATATTCTTATCTTTTTTTGTTATATTTAAAACAAATATATGAAGTTTGGTTATCAGAACATGCATCTTAGTGCAAAATATTTAATTGAAGCTCTTAATTGCAAGCTGTAAATGTAGCACTGACGACAGATTGTAAAGCCAGAAACCATTTGGTCAATGCATAAC
>WBND01000110.1:858479-879065 GCA_013398595.1 Tychaedon coryphoeus
GGACAGAGCAGGGGATGGCACAGGGGTGGCACTGCCAGCTGCACTCAGGGGCTGCAGAGGGGACAGAGCAGGGCTCCCCAGGGCTGGGCACTGCACACCCTCGAGTGGAGGAGGGAATGTCTGGCTGCAGCCTGACTGGGGGCCAGGCTGGGGGTTTTGGTGCATGGTGCCTTTCTTTCTGAGCATGGGATGTGCGTGCAGAGGGGCACTGCCCTGCCTGTGCTGTGGACTCCAGAGGAGAGCCCACTGTCCCACAGCTGCAGGTCTCTATGGCTGGGGTGCAGGTTCTGGGGACCCCAGCTTTGCTCCCAGCCACGACCATGCTCACAGGAGCTCAGCTGTGCTGGTGCCTTTGATTCTTTTCCCTTTTTCCCCTCCCTTTTCTGTCTCTAGGGCAGCGGGGTGGCCTGGTCTGTGGCTGATCCCTGCCCTGGCTGTGCTGTGCTGTGTGAGCTGGGCTCCCTGGCCAGCCCCAGGGCTCCTGGCTGCCCAGGCACTTCCCCAACAGGAGCTGGCATTCCCGAGCATGCCTGGGGCTGTCCCAAGGCCATTCACTGCCCTGATCCTTCCCTTGCTCCTCCCTATGGCTCTCAAGCAATCGTCATTCCAGGGAGCACAGCACATCCCGAAACTGTGGGATCAAGTGACAGAATATCCAGAATATCGGAGTTGGCAACAGCATAGGAATGTTTTTGTTGCCTCAAGCCAGCTTCTCAGTAAATCAGCTTCCTGCTGCAGCACTCTGGTGCTGGGATGGGGAGCATGGGATGGGAACACAGGATGGGGAACATGGGATGGGAACACAGGATGGGAACACAGGATGGGGAGCACAGGACAGGGAACATGGGATGGGAACACGGGATGGGAACATGGGATGGGAGCACGGGATGGGAACACAGGATGGGGAGCACAGGACAGGGAACATGGGATGGGGAGCACAGGACGGGGAACATGGGATGGGAACACGGGTGGTCTGTGTGTGTGAGCAGGGAGGGGAGGCTGGAGCAGAGCGTGTTCCCTGCAGCCCCAGACCAGGATCTGCTGCTGCTCCACCCTGGCCAGAAGAGCCTCTCCCTCAGCTCATTCTTGCTGTGGATGTTGCTTTTGGTACCAGGGGGCCTGATGAGGCAAAAGTTGGTGCTACTGACCTGATGAATTCCTCGTGCAGGTGCCCCCAGAGCAAGGTCTGCTCTTCCAGGCAGTTTCCCACTCAGATGGGCTTCCTGGGATGATGGGGCTCCCACAGCAGGTGCTGCCAGTTGTTCCCACCTCAGTTACTCAGCCCTGCCTTGCCCAGGCTGCTCCATGGGGTGAAGGGTGATGGAAACCCATTACCTTGGCTTGCTGGGCCTGAGCAGTCATGTGTGGGTTCAGCTTGGGTGGGGACCTTGGAGAGCTTTGGGGGCTTATTGGGACATCCTGATGTGTCCCTTTTCCTTCTACCCCCATCACACTTCTTCCATGTCCTTTGAACCTCCCATCTGTTTAAATTAGAGGGGTTTAAACTCTTTTCTCCTGCCTTGCCCAGGGAATTCCTCCCAGCCTTCTTGTTGCAATCACACTCCTTGTTCCTGTACCTGTAATATCCTGGGAAATCTGGCCAGAGAGAAGTGTCCAGGCTGAGCAATGTGTTGGCCAGGTGATCCAAAGGATTTGTATTCCTCACCCTCCCTTCCATGCCATTCTAATTGAGCAGCCCATGGTGAAGCTGTGTCCACAGCAAACATCTGCCATTATCTCCTGCCTGGAGCAGATGTTCAGGGTGGGCAGCTCGGGGTATGGAAGGGGATATCAGCACTGGGCACCACTTAATGAAGGTTGGCTCAACTGATGGAGCCTCCTGGCCCTTACTGGGGGTGGCTTGGGACAGGAGGCTGTGAAGAAGGTCCAGCAGAAAAGGAGGGGTGCTGTAGAGGAGCCAATGGCAGCAGTGATATTTTGGGGAGCTGAGAGGTATATTAGGGAGTCAGACATGTTGCAGGCTGGAAGCACATCCAGCAGAGGTGATGCTGGCCTTATCTGTGCAGGCAGTTCCCATCAGGGGCTTTGGCATTTTTCCTCCCCCAGGGAGGGGAGGGAGGGCTGCAGGGGTGCATTTGTCACCCGGAGAGCCCCCAGGCTTCGGCTGAACTTTGTGTTCCAGCAATAAAACCATGCGAGGAAATGTGTGCTGTAACAAAGCCCATGGATATAATACATCCCTATCATACTGTACCTTTCATCTTGAAGGATTCCCAAGGAGCTTTACAAACTCGGTGTGCTGCAGCCTGCCAGGGTGACTGAATGTTATCAGGAGCAGCGGCAGTCTAATCTCTGTGGTAGTATTTCCCCCCCTTGCAGGGGGAACTTTATGAAGTCTGGTCTCAGAGTAGCGCTGCGATGGTGTTTTCCTCTAAGCCTGAGTTTCTCAGGAGAAACAGGCAAACCGTGTAGCTGTTTGTTATGCAAAACCACCAAAGAAATATTTTTTCCTGGGGCAGTAGGAGTGGGTGGGAATTACTTTCACACAGCTTCAACAGCTTTGCATCTTGACAGAAGAGGCATTCGCAGGGGAATGTGCCCTCCGTGCAGCCCCGGAGAGGGGATGATAGAGTTTAAGCGCTTGAGGAATTGCTTCTGGGCATTAGCAGGGTGGTAGAGTTCAGCTGGCAGGGCAGTTCTTGGGAGGGAAACTCTAAATGTCTGCCTGAAATTCTTGCTGTGTGAGCCTTTTGTCACCTAATGCTCCTTGCTGTCCCTGCAGTCAGTCCCCGAGCCAGCTGATGGCTCAGGTCCACGTCCTGCAGCCTTTGGTGACATCTGGGCAGTGGCTGTCTGCGGGGTGGGAGCAGGGAAGGGTGCTGGTCCCCACTTCCAGCTGGGTGTATTTTCACTGCTCTTGACCTACCTGGAGCTGTGGGAGGCATCTGAAGGTGCTGCCAATGGTGACAGAGCCTAAAAATCAAAGCTGAATGCGGGACCAGGGGCACCAAGCGAAGCTGTTGTCAGAGGCATATGCTTGAAGCACGGCGGGTAGCTGGAATCTATTTTGGTTTGGAGTGGTACATATTTAGCCTGTTTTGTTTAGCAGTTTGTTTATGGGATGTATTTTCCCATTCTGTGTAGCTCCCCAAATGTGTGCTATAAACAAACTGTAAAATCAAAAGCAGCCTCTACGTGTTCCCATCAAACGCATCGCAGGAGAGGCAGGGTGCGTGGTGCCTGCCAGCCTCAGGTCCCCTCTTCAGGAGGAGAAAACACAAAACACACCAGGGAGGGACCTTATCCTGTCAGGTTTGAGTACAGGAATTGCTGTGGGCACTGCTGGGAGGGAGCAGGGGTATCTCAGGAGTACACCAGCCCTTTTGTCCATTTGCTCTTGCTCCAAACCTTCCCAAGCTCGTCCCCAAGGAGTGCTCCTCTCCTGCTGCTCCTTTAGCTTTGCTTGCTTCCCTGAGCCCCATTGAAGTGGTTCCTCAGGCCACAAGGAATGGGATGTGCTGTTGCCAGCATCATTCACAGATCCTGGACATTAAGAACCTTCAAAACTGATCAAACTTCAAACAGGCATGAGAGGTTGGTGGCTGTTCTTACTGTAGCCATTGCAGTCACATGCCTTGCACTGGATCAACATCTGTGCATTTCTTGCTTTAATTTTCCTGAGCGTGGTGAGAAGGGCTGGAAGTGCATTTAATAAAAAAGCAACAGCCTTGCCTTTTAACACAATTCAAGAAGCCAGAGCTGCTTGGAGACACAAACTCCATTACATTGCTTTACATCTTCTTGCCATTTCCCCCGCTCGTGTTTGCCGCTCTCCCAGACCTGTGCTCACTGTGTTCCTGGTTCTGCTGGGGGAGGAAATCCATTACTGGGGGAATGGCAGCTGGGAGGGAGGTCGGGGATCTGCCTGTAGGGGCTGCTCGCAGCCAGCTCGGGGTCTGGCCGGAGCAGCAGTGTGCGCGGCAGACACGCTGCTTCTCCTTGGACTCGGTTTTATTCTGCTTCTGTAGCAGCTGCCTTTGCTGCCTGGCTGACAAGCTGCTCCTTAAGGTGCCCTGGCCCAGCGCTGTGTGGGGACAGGAGCTGGGATGTGGGCAGGATGGAGGCTCCATGAGCTGGAGGTGGGGGGATGCTGCTGGCCTCAGGGATTCTGCCGAGCTTGGATTCTGCTCCCCAGGAGTGCTGCCCAAAACTCTGTGTTGAGGGAAGTATCCTCTGCTGCCTGGGCTTGCTCTTTAAAGACTGTTGTAAAACCTTTTCCCTCCTCGGTGATGAAGGGGTTTACAGTGTTCTGCAATGAGCCACTTAAAAGCAAATCAGGAGGAAAAAATCCTGTTTGTAACACTCCTCCTGCCTGAGTAGCCGTGGTGTGGGATATGGGGTAGTTGTAGGGGATGCTGCACGAAAGCTGAGCCTTGGGAGAGCCTGTTCTTTGCTAAATAATCCATTGGTGTTTCGCCTGTGGCATCTGCCAGCTGCATTTCCTCCCCAAAATCATGTTTCCCACTGCTCAAAGGCTTCTCTGGTTTGAGGTGTGCTTTAAGTCATGTAAAGCCAAATTTTAGTAGGCTGCAGTCTCCAAAGCTTTTCTCCAGCAGAAATGGTGCAAATTTATCCACGGATGCCTTGCCCACAGGTCTGAAGCAGGTCTGTGGTCACCTCCTGGGAAGGGCATCCCAAACCACCCCTTGTCCTGCAGCCCAGCTCTCCAGGGCCCTGCTGTGGGACAGCCCCGGGAAGCAGAGGGGTTTGGGCTGGGAAGGAAGGTGACATTTTTGTTGTGGCTCCAAAGGCAAAGATATTTCTGTGGATTCAGGGCCCTGGGTTTTAATCGCTGCTTGTTTTGCTCATCTCTCTACTAAACTGCTCTGGATGTGCCTAAGGGCAAACAAGCAGGTGTTAATGTTGATATTCAATGATGATATTCTGCTCTTTTTGCTGTTGCTGGGTGGGGGAAAGGATTTAGATTGTAGGAAATCTGTTGGTTGGAATGATGCAGGGCAGGTGAGCCCTGGCAGATGAGAGCAGGGCTGGACCTGGCTGGGAAGATCTGCAGCCTTAAATTTTCTGCTAATGGCTCTGCAGCTTCCCCACTCTTCTCCATGCTCTCCTTCTTCCAACTCTGCAAATATTTGCAGCAGTTAGGGGACTGCCCAGGGACATTTTTATTCCTGGCATGAACTGAATTAGAGGGAAAGGCTGGGCTGGGGGAATGGTCTCACAGTGGGCAGCAAGATGTGCCTTGTCCAGCATTTTCTGCAGCGGTGGCAGAAGGTGAGGAACAGGGCACAGGTCTCTGGAGCATCCCTGGAGCTGTTCCTCGGCAGGCTGTGTCCCCAGGAGCTGGGATTTGGGCAGGAGGGAGGCTCCATGAGCTGGAGGTGCTGCCAGCCTCAGGGATGCTGCTGGCCTTTGGCTGCTCCTGGCGTTCCTGCTGCAACAATGCCTGTCCTGACTGAGCTGAAAGGGTCCCACAGCAGCTCCTGAGGGGCTCCTGCATCTCCCCCTGCACCTCCCTAGCTCTGGCCTCTCTGGGAAATCCCTCTGATCCCTGGGATGCTGCTCGGTGCCCGCACAGACAGGCAGTGAGGGAAGGGGAAGGTTTTTCTTTGAGGTCTGAGGGATGAGCTGAGTGCTGACCAGGGGCTGGCACAGAGGGAAGGATGCTTCTGTTAATTAGCACGAGATGAAAGGAAAACTTGTCTTTATTCAAAGAGCAGCTTGTTCCAGTTTCATCGCAGTCCCTCAGTTCTGAGCTTTAAAGTTTGGTGAATGTGTGAACAATAAGTTTGGGAAGATGTTTTGAAGCCAGAATGGCAGCATTGTTATGAAAATGCTGAAGGGGAGTTGTGACACTGTTTTGAAGATGAAAGTATTTTTACAATCTTAAACTGACACATTTTTAAAAGAAAAAGAAAAGAGAAAGAAAGTTTTCATGAAAGACAGCTCTCAACAAGACTTTCCCTTGCCACAATGAAGCTGTCCCTGAAGGCACTTTGAGGTGCTGCTGGCTGTGGCTGTCACACTGGTGGCCCTGTGTCCAGCACGGTGGGGTGGTTTTTGCTGGTTACTGGTGTGTGTTGGGCAGGGTGGGATCTGCACAGCCCTGATGGAGGGAGCAGTGAGTGTGTCCTGCCCTCCAGGCAGCTGATGGACCGGCAGAGCAGCAGGAGGAGGGCACAAGGGTGAGGAGATGTGGATGGAGCATGGACACATGCCAACCCCACCCTTGCTGCTCCAGCCATGCCCTCAGCACTTCTGACCCCACAGCACTCGCTGCACTTTGAGCTGGTCTGTGAAAACAGATTTTCCACATGTTTAGCAGGCAGCTGTTAATGGCTTAGCCAAACATCACCCTGTCAGTGCAGAGTGGAGGGGAGGCTGGAGCTGCCCACGCCTGGCAGCAGCTCTGGGCTCAGGACTTGCCAATTCCTGCTATTCCAGCTCACCCAGTGGCACTGCAGAAGCTGGGCTGGGGTGGAGGCTGGTGTGACACTCTGCTGGCATGACAGGGAATGGCTTGGGCTGTCTGGGGACATGCAGCAGCTTGGGCTGCATCCAGTGACTGGCTCTCCATCCCACTGCTGCATCTTGACAGCTGGAGCTGCAGTCCCAGCCTAACCCAGGCTCTCTCTCATTGTGGCCTGAGCTGAGCAACCCCTCGGAATTACAGAATGGCCTGAGTTGGAAGGGACCTTAAAGATCATCTCTTTCCAATGCCCTGCCCATGGAGGTGGCACACCAGGTGTCCAGGGTGTCTGTTCTGTGTCCACCTCCCCTTTGCCAGCTGCTGCAGTTCCTCTTGTTGGGGTTAGCAAATGGCAATGTTGGTCACACACTGGCCACTTTTTCTTGGCATTTTCTCTTCCATGAGCACCTGAACGCACCAGCTTGTTGTGATGGGTTTTTTTTAATTCCCATAAAGCTTTAGTTTCCATTACAGTCCCTTTTACACCCAGGGGGCTCTGAGTGGGTGCCCTGTGATTAAAAGCAATCTATTGCCGTGTCTGTGGGGGCTGTGTGAGCTACGGGGCCGTGAGCCGTGGTCTCCTGCAGCAGAGCTGTCAGGCAGTTCCTTCCTTAGAAAAGAGACACCAAAAATTCCTCTTCCGCCCCCAACTTTGTCTCCCTGCCAGCCCTGGATTCCAGGTTTATTTCAGGGTCTTTTCTTTTGGGCTTGGGTAAGTGCAGAGCATGTATTTTTTGCCATGTGAGTCTGACAAGCCCTTGGGGAGGATGAGTGGGTGTCTTGAAGTGTAAGGGAGAAACTTGGCAAGTGTCTCAGCTCCAGGATCTCTTTGCATTTTTGGCTGCATCTCCTTTTAATCCTGCTGCTCTTAAACTTTTCTGAACCAGCAAAGTCAGCCCCAGCAGCGCTGCCATCCAGGAATACCTTGAAGGTCAGGTCACAGAGACTGCCTGGGTTGGGGCTTCTCCCAAGAGTGCCAGTCCTGGACTTCCCCTGCCCAGCACTCCCAGATCTGTGGATGGGGATGGTCTTTCCTTCTGTACATCATGGAGAGGGGTCCTCTGCTCTTGGGGGGGGGCAGGAAGGTGCTTGGACTGGCTGCCTGTACGTTGGATGTGTGCTCCATACTCGGGTCATCCCCAAAAGATGTTCTCCTGAGTCTCTTGGTCTGATGTCTTTCTTGTTGTGTCTTCGTCCGTGCTCCCAGCTTGGTTCCTGGCCATGTCTGTGGGATTTGGGATCTGGTTTTCAGGAGGTGAAAGCAATCACTTAACTGTGCTGGAGACTGGGGAAAAAAGCTTCCCTCCAAGGTCTTTGCTGAGCTGCAGTTAAAGGAAACATCCGGGAGCGTGCGGATTAATCTGGTGGAAAATCCAGCACTTCTGGGTCCTTCTGGGATTCTCCTCTTGGCTCTGCTATTTCCTCATGAAATGACTTTGAGTGAGCACAGTTCTTGTACCTCTTTTTACCCACTGTTTGCAGGAGCCTGGAGGGGCTCCCGTTGTGCATTTCTGAGGTGGTGTGAAATTCCCTTGTGGAGGTGGGAGGGAGGGACAGACCCTCTTGGCTCCCTTCCTGCCACACTGCCTGCAGGCTGGTGGTGCAGAGAGGGCTGAGGAGAGGAGATCAGGGCTAGTGCAGAGCCAGAAGTGAAAAAAATGGGCGAGTGGGCTCAACAGACCAGGATCTGCTGCTTCTCTGAGCTGGGGAAGCTGCTTGCCCATGCTCTTCTCCATCCAGCAGCTCTTCCCACAGCTCAGCAGGGGGCTGGGCAGTGGGACAGTGGCATGTGGCTGTCTCCCCATGGCTGTGACACATTGTCCCGTGAGGAGATGGGGTTTTCTCTCTGCTTTAATGAGCTAAAAATGATCTGTGCGTTGGAAAGCTCCCCCACGTGCACCCGCATCTCCTGATCGCTGCGAGACAGTGACAGCTCCTCTAATTAGGCACGGAGCAGGTAACCTTAGCAACTCCACGCTGCTGCTGGGGACCAGCTCACATACACATGGTGTGTGTGCTGTTAAACAGGACAGGAGAGCTGGGGGTGCCTGCACACCATCCTCCCTCCCTGGGAGCTGGGGGTGCCTGTCATGGGCAGCAAGAGCTGGCACAGCTGGAGGCACTGATGTCCCTTCACTGCTTGCTGTGCTCTTGTTGTGCCCAGGCTGGGCATTCTACCTGCCACAGCTCTGGGGAGAGGTACTGGTGCAGTACCGGGAGGGAACTGGTGCAGAAGAGGGTGCTGAGCCTACTGGTGCACTATTGTAACCCGTGCTGCAGGGACTGGGGTCTTGGAGCTGCATCAGGACGAGCTCTGGACCTGCAGGAGAGCAGGAACCTGCCCTCCAGGAGCATGCTCTTGGATAGTCCCTGTCCTTTGTTTGCAGGTGGAGGGAGCTGATGGCCAGGCATCAGAGCAGTGCTGGGGCTGTGAGTGTCCTGTGTCCTGGGGGGTGAGAGCATGACCATGCCACAGCCTCCCCGTCCCTCTGCAGCATCCCCCTCCCTCATCCTCCTCCCCATCCCTCTTCCTCCCCATTTCTCCTGACCTGCAGCTGCAGCACCAAGCACTCCCTTAAAGCCTGAACACGCCTCCTGCCCTGTGGGCTCTGGAAGAGGTCTTGGCCACTCGAAACAGTGCTCAGAAATACTTTTTTATAGGAGCTGGGAGTGAGCCAGGGCAAAAAATGAGCTGAGGCCGCTGAAGGGAGATAAGCTGAGACGTAAACTGTGATTTTCTGCCCTGTGAGCCCTATGCATGGATTTCATCTTTTAATGGAAGTGCAGTAAATAAAAGCCATTTTCACAATAAGCCGAGCAACAGGTCATAAGCGTCTGAGCCACTGAAATTGATAGAAGCGAGCTAAGCGTAACAAATCTCCCAAAATTGCACAGACTCCACTTGTATCTCGTCCCTTCCTGCATCTCACCAATTACGGCAAACGGCAATTATTTCTGAGCCAGAGCTTTCTCTGAATAAAACCTCAGTCCAACTGTAGATGCTTTATCTTCTTTTCAAATAGATTTGTACCGGAGGAAAAAGCCCCGGTGGGGAGAAATCCCATTTGAAGGGGTTTTCCCTAGCAGTGTCCCCACAGACAGTGGAGGCTGGATGTGCATGGAGTGTACATTGACCAATCCACAGGTTGCTGGCTCTGGCTGACAGGGGGGTCTGGGGATGTCAGGCACGTTCCCTTTTGGTTGTGCCTCTGTTAGGATGAAGTGGGGGCTGGGGGTGTGCTGCCATCAGGGGTGCAGCTCGCTCCTGGGGAGCTCCTGTGCGTGGAGCCCCTGTGGAGCAGTGATGTTTTCTCCCCCCTCCAGTTAGATCCAGAGACTGTGTCCTCCCAGTCTCCACCCCAGGGCTCTGTGCTGGTGCCCAGCGATGCCTCTGGGGTGTAAAGCAGAGTCTGAGTCCCCCTCAGACTAAATGCAATCCATTTATAAGGACTTCTGTCCCTTATAACCTCTGTGCTTTTTTGAGAAGCATCTCTGCCGCAGAGCCTTGGGGATGCACCTGCAGCAAGGAGAGTGTGTGGGGGGGAAATTTCCTTGTCTCTGCACCAATTTGTCCCACTTGAAGGGGTTACTTAGGAAGTTGTTTGTCTTTATTTGCAAGTGCTTGTAAAGAGATTTTATACATAGAGATGTGGCAGTGCTGGCTTTGCCTGCTCAGTCACCCGTGTACAGTCAAAAGCCTGAACCTCTTGGCTCTGGGTGTTTGAGCAGGACATCCCTGGTGCTGGTCAGACCATGGGGGCCACCAGGGAGTTGTGGAGGTGGCCCTTGGTGTGTATTTGGTCACTCCTTGACCAAAGGGCAGTGCTGGAGCACCAGACATCACAGACCCCATGTTTTCCTGTAGGTAGGATGGAAGTGCCTTGCTAAGGATTTGCTGGAAATGTGTTCCTGCTGTCAAATCCTGCTGGAGATGCTGATGAAGAAATGCCACAGGGTAGTGGGTGTATGAAGCTCAACTGACTTTCTAATTCATGTCATTAGTACTCTCTACTGAAAACCCCCTGGGAAGCTGGACATGTTCTGTCTCTGGATTTCTGCAGAAGTTGCAGCTGAGCAGCTTCTCCATAGGTGAGCAGAGGCTGCTAATGTGGCACCCTCCTGGGTGCCTGGAAAAATGGCAAGGTCTGAAATTGCCCGAGGACTGATTTGTGTCTCGCGGTGTTGTCAGTGAAGTGCCTCAGGTGTTTTGCAGTGCCTGGGAGCCTGTGGAATGGGACAGGGAGGTGCATTTCCTGCACGGCCCCAGAGCCACCTCTCAGGACGTCTCTCACCAGCAGGGAGCAATGAGTTTTTGCTCAATGGTGCATCTTCTCCTGTCATGGGGGAGCAGGATTTGATTGATTCACTCTGTGTTAGCTCCTCGTGAGCAAAACTGCTGGTTATGTTTTATAATTTTTACCTGAGACTTGGGAATTACATTCCCCATCTCCCATGGAGGGTTGTTAATGAAAAGCACTGAACCAGCTTGTCTTCAGTTTAATTTGTCTGAGCTGGCAGCCCCCTCCAAACAGCTCCTGAAATTTATAATGGAATCCCAGAATGGTTTGGGTTGGAGAGGACCCTAAAGATCATCTCGTTCCACCCCCTGCCAAGGCAGGGACCCCTCCCACTGTCCCAGGCTGCTCCAGCCCCAGTGTCCAGCCTGGCCCTGGGCACTGCCAGGGATCCAGGGGCAGCCACAGCTTCTCTGTGCCAACACCTCACTGCCCTCACAGGGAAGGATTTCATCCTAATATCCAATCAAACCTTGCCCTGTGCCAGTTTGAAGCCATTCCCTCTTGTCCAGGGCTCTTGATACATCCCACCGCAGGGATGCAGCCTCATCATCCACCTTCAGAGCCGCCTTTATTGGCAGTATGGGAGGTAAATCAAATAAAGCACAGGCTCAGCATGGCTGTTCAGTACATCCCCCTTCCCCTGGTGCGTGGTTCTGCAGGCAGAACATGTTCATTTATTCGCCTCAACAAAATTTCCTCGTGCACCACCCATGGTGTGTAATGGATCCAGCCGGAGACGCTCGGCCCCTGTAGCCGCAGCAAACCAAGCTCCTCCAGATGCTGCACAAACTGTGACTTCTCTCTGCATCTTGCAGCGTTCCCAGAATGCAGCTGTCCCCCACAAACCTCTCTGCAATTTGGGAAGTGCTGTCTTTGTTTCCTTTTGCCTTAGCAGCTGTAATCCCTGCCTGCTGCTGCCCCTTCCTGGGGAGCTGTTTATTTTCCTTAATCTTTTATGAAGTACTTTTATCATAAGCTCTCTGAAAATCCGCTGAAATGAGACCCTCCAAATCACCTTCATTTATTTTAAAGGCTTGCTTTTGCTGATAATACTGCCAGGTTGCTTAGCACACCTCTTTTCCACCTTTCCTTAAGGAAATTGTCTTGACCTTGCTCAGATTCCACTTTGCTGCCTTCTACAGTGGCTGACCCTTAATTAGACTCTGAGTGAAGTTCTTGGGCTCCTGCAGTTTGGTATTTAGTTCTTTGGTCCTGGAGCCATGGCCTGCTGCTTTTTAAAAACAAAATAACAATAATAAAAAAATAATGCTGCAGCTGTTTCACTATTTACCCAGCTTTTAGGAAAAGCATCCAGGGCTTGGCAGATATTGCAGGAATTGTATCAGAGTTTGATACAACTCTGTACCTGAGCTAAGAAGCCTTTTCAGATGTGTAGGAGTGAAATTAGCTTGGCAGCCAGGATGCACAAGTTTGGCTAAGTACTTATAATCCTACAAGGGTTTGAGATGGAAGGGACTTTAAAGCTTTAAAGTTTACCTGATTTCAACCCTGTGCCATGAACACCTTCCACTATCCCAGGTGGAACTTGCCTGGAGTTCCCAACACCTCTGCTGTAGCATTTTAGTAGTTCCTGCCTCATTTGACCTGGAGGGGCTTTTTACATTTATTTTTTTTTTTTCTTCCCAGGAGATGCTGACCTCTGAGGACAGGGAGAGTAGTGAATGAGCTGTTTGAGCTGTTTGCCCACAGATAGCCTTAGGTCAGTCCTCCTGTGCACAGGGAGGCTGCAGCATAGTCCAGCACTGCTATAGGAAATTCCTATTTTCTTTCCTGGGTGGTAAAAGTAGCCCATTCTCAAAGCACATGGCTGTGGCCTTTTCCCTGGTGTGAAAGCTTGGGGGAAAATCCCACTGCTTGAGCAGCTTTCTGTATTTGGGAAAATCAGGCTGTTCAGAGCAAAGCCCCCACTTTGCAGGCTCGGGCAGAGCACCCAGCTATTGGAAGCTGAAATTAGATAAATTCAGGCACAAAATGAAGCTCCAATCCCCAGATGAAATGAGGATGCCACTGTGGGGCAGGAGTTTTGTGCTGTGGGATTGTTGTGATCCATCCTGTGTTTGGGAACTGCTGGATCCTGGAAGTGCTGCTCAGGTGGCAGCTCCTTCCCAGGCTCAAAATGCTGGGAGTCTTCAACAGACTGGGATATTGCTCTTTTTTTGTGCTTTCTACAAATTAAACAGGGTTCTTCCTGGGCTTCTCAGGAAGGGTGGGATGTGGGAGGGATGTCTCTGAATGGAAACATCCACCCTCCCCTGCATCCCTCCTCCTTCTCCCCCATCCTCTCACTCCTCTTTTGAGGTTAAATGCCACAGCAGAGAAGGAAATTGAGTTTCAGTGTCTGTGCTCCCAAGGGCTGCTCTCAGCTAGGGAAATGCATCATCCCTCTGGGCTCTCCTGCTAATCCCTCCTGGGGATTGCTTGGTGCCTGGGAGGCAATGGCACACACCCAGGGGGCTGCAACTGCTGCTCCTGCTGTCCTCAGGTCAATGGGATACTGGTCCCATTATGCACTTGTAATGGAGAGGATATCTCTAAAAGCAAGGATTTATTCGCTGTGCCTGGCCTGGCAGGGGCAATTTGGGATTGCAAGGAATAAGTAATCAGATTTCCATTTTCTGAGGGCAATGCCAAGTGAAAATGTATGAGTCTATTTCTTTTTTATTATTGTTTAGAAATAACAAAACCTTGTGCCCTGCACACAGGGTGGGCTCCACATTAAAAATAGAGGTTAAAGACCCAGAGCAGAGCTACAGAATCCTTGTGAGAAAGAATCCAGGACATTTTGCTTGGGAATCCCAGGGTGGAAGAGCTACTGATCTCTGAGATTTCACAGAGAAGGGAAAATCATGTCCCACATCCTCCCACCCCATTCCTGTGGGACTCAGGGAATTTTTCTGCTCTGATCATACAGGGTGCCATCAGATGATGGGGGATTTTGTCTCCTGCATCCATTTGGCAGTGTGTGGTACTTCAAAGAAAGATGTTTCATAGGTCTCAGTTTTCAGAAAGTGGAGGGAAATTGAGCCCATGCTGCCCATCAGTGTGTGTGTATATGCACACATATATATGTGTGTGTATATAAAAAAGCATATTTGGGCATGTTGGCTGATACATTAAAAATAATCGTTATTGGTTCCACAAATTACTGGCAATATTGCTGTGGCTGCATTACAGCCTCAATTTTCACTTGATTGCCACCACATAATTTTTAAGCAAATAACCAAAGCATTCTAACTTAAATATTGTCACAGTATCCTTTTAATAGGCAAATGAGGTAATTATAATCTCCTTGGATAATAGGATAGCTTCTACCTACCAACATGCATGTAATGCATTCTGCTGATTTTAGGACGATTGGAAGAGCTGAATTTTCTTTAGTGGTAGTTCTGCAAAGCTAGAAAAACCCTTCAGCTGGGTGAGTAGGGAGAACCCTAGAATCAATATCCTGAGTTGGAAGGAACCTGCAAGGTTCAGAGAGTCCTGGCCCTGCCCAGACACCCCAAAAATCCCAGCCTGTGCCTCAGCTCATTGTCCAAACGCTCCTGGAGCTCTGGCAGCCTCGGGGCCGTGCCCATTCCCTGGGGAGCCTGGGCAGTGCCAGCACCTCTGGGGGAGGGAAGAACCTTTCCCTGACATCCACTCTAAACCCCCTGACACAGTTCCAGTCGTTCCCTTGGGTCCCCACAGAGCTCAGGGCTGCTGTGACATCTCCTGGCCTTCTCCAGCCCTCTGCCCTTTTCAGTGCCCAGTGCGGCTGGACATGTGTCCTGGTGCTGAAGCTAATAGGGGTTGCTTTTGTCTGGGAAGAGTTTTCCATGGCCAGGGGATAAGCTCTGAAATGATGTGCACAGTGGTGGCTGGGTTTTGGGATTAGTAGCTGAGTGGAGCTTGTGGCAAAGCAAGAGTTTCTGGCATGGTGCTGCCTTCTTAAAGGGAGCTCCAATCTCTTGCAGCCCCAAAACCTGAAACCTTCTCCGAGTGGCTTCCAGCTCTGCATGTTGGATTTTGGGCTTGAGCAGCAGTGTTCAGCTCCACTGCTGCTGCTGCTGGGGACTGGTGCTGGGCACAGGCAGAGGTGTCACTGTCACTGGCTTTGATGCCCACTAGCTGGCTGCACCTGCTTTGTCACCTTCCCCTGGGATGCTGCTGTGAATGTTCACTCTCCCCGTGAAGAGAGAAGGGCAGGGGCCAGGGGGAGGTTTGTTTCTCACGTGTCTGTGCAAAAGTTTTATTGGCCTGATCTGAGGTTTGCAGTAAGGTGGCAGAAATGGTTTTTGGCACTTGGATGCGGAATTGGTGGAGGGAAGGCTGGCAGCTCTGAGGCCATTCCTTCTGATTTCCAAGTGAAAGGATGGGTGCTGGGCTTGGAGCTGTTTCCTGTGCTCTGCACAGGGAGGGGAGGCTGGGCTGGAATTTTGCCCATTACCTGCATCCAGGGACAGGAGCTGGGATGCAGAAGGTGCCTGCGAGCAGGATGACCGGCTTCCTCCACTCTGGCAGCCCAGGGGGACGTGGTGCACACAGGGGAGCTCACAGGAACCAGTGGTCACAGAAGATTCACCCCAAATTCATGCCCTTCACCATCCCCTACTCCTCCACTCACGGTTTGGTGACTCCCTGGCCATCCAGTGCTCACCAGAGCAGCATTTCATGAGCCAGCGTCTCCTCTGTCCCCACTGTGTCCCTGGTGCTGCCGCGGTGGAGCTGATGGCAGGGAAATCACAGCTGCGAATGACCCTGCTGCTGCACCTAAGCCATCACCTAAGCGATCCTTTCCTGCTTTCTCCAGCCTGCCTCCGGTGATTGTAGCCCGGAGAATGCCTTGATTGCCGACAGCTTCTCAGGAGTTGCGGCACAATTGAATCAGTTCCTTTTCAGTGCATAGAAGCCCTTCAAATTGTAATCACAGGCCATTCTGCATCTCTGCATTGTGTTCAGCAGCCAGCTGCGAGCCAGCCTCTCCTCCTCCTCCTCCTCCTCCTCCTCTTCCCTGAGCCCCCTGGGCTGTGCTGGCACCGATCCCCTCCTCTCACCCCTGTCAGGGTGCGGGAGCTTGCACGGTCTCTGCAAACAAGGCTTGTGATGGAGCGGGCTGGGATGGCATGGAAAAGCCTGTGGGAGCAGGTGAGGTGACCTCTGGGGACAGCCAGTGCCGTGGGGGACAGAGGCTGCAGGCTGGGGATGCTGTGCTTGTGTACCTGCATCCCTCTGGGATGGGGAGGGGGAAGGTCCTGGCAGGAGGCAAAGTGAGGATGCTGCCAGGCTCCTGCCCTGCCTGCTGTGCCCCTCAGGAAAATGGATGCAGCACTCAGCCCTGTGATCCCGGCTCTGAGGTGGGCCCTGTCCAAGGAGAAATCCACTTTTTTGAGGGAAACTCCAGCCATGGAGCAACCACATCCCTCTGCCCAGCCTGAGGGGCTGAGTAGAAGCCAGAAGAGAAAGTAGAAACGAGCCTGTGCTGTCTTTGGAGCAAAACCATGTGCATGAGTCCCTGCTGCTCTGCTGGGTGTGCAGGGAGAAGGTGCCCAGAGCCATGCAGGGCTGAGCTGGTGGCTCCGGGGCCAGGAGTGCTCCCGAGGCGAGGCCGTGGCAGCGCTGCCGGTGCCTCCCTGCTGGTGCCGTGCAGCTCTTTTATCACCCATTTATCAAACACTGCGCTTCCTACGTCATTGCTGGATTTCTGCTGCTCTTGCTCTTCTTTCTCTTCCCTTGACCCTTCACTGTCTTTGTGCTGCATCATTTTTTATTTCCTTGGCTTTCCTTTTGTTCCCCATCTCCCCCTCGATGTCTTTCTGCTGCCTTCAGAAGTGTCCCAGGCGTTTCTGTCCCGCAGGGCTGTGTCTGTGCTGGTGCCAGCAGGACAGGAGGAGCCTGGCCTGCCCCTCTGTCCCCATTCCATGTGGGCAGGTGAGGGAATGCTGCCTGCTGCCTGCCCAGAGCCAGCAAACGCAGCAGAGGGTCAATGGAAAATTGAGTGCAGAGAGAATTAGGGCAGCAAGGCAGAATAATAAAACCTATTGCCATTGAAACCGTGCCAGGAGAAGCTATAAAGGGAGGGCTCCGTGCCAGCTCTAGGGAAAAAGATATGATGCAGTGTGACCCAGAGCTCATCTGCCTGGAAATTAGGATGGGGCTGGGATGAGCTGCTGGGCACGGGGACAGCAGGGAGGTGACACCGGCTGTGGCACAGCCCAGGGACCACCTCCCTTTGAGACCCTCACTCCTGTCCCCACAGTCTCCAGTGTTCACTGGTGGGGCTTGCTGGTCTGGATTTAGTCTGGCTGCTGGCAGGTGTTGCTCTGTTCCTTCCCTGAAGGGCTGGGGAGGTAAATCTGAAAGGTAAATAAACATTTAGTGGGAAAGAAGAGCTTGAGGGAGGGGGACAGATTTTGTCCTTCTGTTTGTTCTCACATCTCATACTTTCTGCAAGAGGAAAATCTAAAACTTGTTAAACTTAAAAGGCCTGAATCCCCAGGTGTGGTGTGGCGGGGGGAATGGCTGTCCTGGCCTGTGGTGGTGTGACTTTGCTTGTCCTGACTCAGGAGCACAGCCCAGGCACGTTCTCAGCTTTCAGCACCGCCCTTGCTGAGGCTTCAGGTCGATGCTCTGCTGAAACAGATCTGACAGACTCGTTTGCTTTGTTTGGATTTTTCTTTTTTCCTTTTTTTGTGTCGGGAAGAGGAACTCTCTCAAGGTGGCAGTCAATTAAAAGTAACAAAACTCCAAACCTGGCTGCTGTGATCCGTCACTCTCCCTTCACTGAGCCCCGCCGGTTCCCTGTGAGCGCAGAAGCGATGTTAGCAATGTTAACAACATCGTCTGCAGGCAGCCTGGTTTGTCTCCGAGCCTTTCAAACTTCCTTTTGTCCCAAGAAGCCGAAGTAAATTGCGTGTGTCCCTGGGGGATCCTTTCCCTGGCAGATAAGCTTGTTCCTTAGTGAGGTCTGCAGCATTCCTGGGCGCTCTGATCGTGCCCCTGGCTCCATTCTGTGCTGCATCAGGGCACGATGGGATGTGCTGGGAAGGGGCCAGGGGAGCAGAGGCATCCCTGGTGCATCCCACAGCATCCTTGCTTGGCATCCCACAGCACCATGGCATCCCCAGGCTTCGTGGGAGCATCCAAGCCCCTGGGGACCCTTTGCCACAGGAGCTCTAGTTTTACCCATGGCCTCCTGCTGGCAGGAGCCTGGGTATTCCCAGCAGGATGGCCAAGACCTTGGCTAACCCTGTCCTGGAGCTGGGGAAATGACCAACTTTCTTCCCATGCCAAAGCTGGGAAACAAATGGCCCTGGCTCCAGCTTAAAGATTGCGTCCTCCCATCAGCTGGGGCACAGCAGCTCCTACATTCTCGTTTCCCTAAATGAAGGATGCACTCAAGCAATCGAAAACAACTTCTGGGACAATCTGGTTCCATTATGTCTAATGGCAGCGGGTGCACGTGGTGCGTGCTGATATCTTAGAGAAACAAAGAGGGATTTTCCCATTATTCAGAGAATGGATGAGACGTGAAATGAACTCCTCAGAGGCGTTTCAGTTTGTCACAATAGAGCAAAGTGAGTCACGTTTGGAGGATTCAGGAACAAAATGTGTGCGGTTTCTTGTATTCCCGTTTGTGTGCTCCCTCCCTCTTCTGTCCCACTCCTCCCTTCTCCTGTTAAAATTCGGCAGCACAAACCCAAACTCCAGGCACACTTGCTACACTTGTTGAGTCATCAGTGGAAGTGAGATTCTAGCACTCTCCTGGAATGGGGCTACAGGAGCTGATCTGATCAGCCCAGGCATCAGCAGATGCTCCTGAAATGGGAAATTTGTCATTTTGTTTGTGAGCCCAGAGGAGGCATCACCTTGTGTCTTAAAAGCTGTGACAACGAGGAGCAGTTAATTAAAGGCAGAGCATCTCCGCTCTTCTGGATGTTGTACTTGGAGCACTAAAAAAATGACCAAATATCCTATGAACTGGAATAATTAATTTCATATTGATAAGTAAGCTAATGGATTCAATGGGCTGTGGGAAGTTGTATTTGCAGCCCTGGGGCTTCTTACACAGCCAGAGAGGAGCATCCAAAACTTTTCTCAAAGCTTTCCCTTCAGAAAATAAAACTTCACTGGGAAAAGGGAGGGAACATGGGGGAACACTAAATTTGTACCCTCCGCTTGACTGAATTAGAATGAAAACTGCCATTTTGCTTTGACATACTGCTTTTCATGGCTGAATTTAGGAGGTTTAGGATTCTGCTGGGTGGGTGTCCTACTTCCAGCTCTGTTCCACCATGAAAGAGGGATGGGGAGGCAGGTTTGCCATCAGCAGGGAAGGTGAGTGGCACTTGTTCAGGAGCAATGCTGCCTGAACCCCGTTGCTTTGTGGCACTGGGAGGTTCCCAGGGGACAAATGGTGCTTTCCAGAAGGTCTGTCCCAGCTCAAGCAGGTGTGGGTGCCAGGGAGCTTGTGCCAGACCCAGCAGTGCTGCCAGGGCAATGAGCTGCCTTACCTAGACAAGCACTTGCTGGACATCCCTGATTTTGGGTTATTCATGCTTTTCAAGTGGAGTTTTTTCCCACAGCAGGGCAGGGAGCTGGTGCAGGGATGGTGATGCAGAGGCTGGTGTGGGCAGCAGCTCTCCTTGGTCAGATCTCACACATTTTGGAAGGGCAGCACACAATGCTGTGGTTTCTTTCTCCTAAGCAGCATGTCATTTACTTCACTCCTGCGGAAATGCTATCCAGAAATAAATTTTAAAGGTGAAACTTAATTAGAAAGCTTTCTAATTAATCAGATCTCTTTGTGCCCCCCACCCTGGCCACAGAGATCCCTGAAAACGAGGAGGGGAGAGCTCCTCTTGCCACACTTTCCCCTGAAGTGCTTTCTGCCTCTTGTTGAGCTCCTCTTTACTGCACCTGGGTTGCTGATTAGAGAATTGCCTTGAAAGGCATCTTGAAACTCTTAAAGGACTGTTTCCCGACTTAACAAATCAATGCATTAAAATCTATAAATATTTAATCACTGTTTGCCCTCCAGTGAGGCTGGCATGGTGCCTCTTCCCCTCCCAGCTCTCCCCTTCACCGTTAAGACCCTTCCCTGCAATGCCCAAATAATCCATTTATTAATGACCACTGCATGACCGCTCCCATTATTCTCTGGCAGCACGATGTCTGTGGAAGAAACAGCCCAAAAGTGCCTGGGAAAACCATAGGCTGCCCAACTATCCACCCTTTTCTTTGCAAGCCATGGTCCTGAACTGCAAAACAAAAACCAATCCCCCAGCAAACTCTAAAAGTATTTAGAAAAGAGACACAAATAATGTGGTTTATGAGAAGGGTTCTTTATCACTCTGAACATTTTTTATTTTTTTTTCCTCCACTGCAATTAAACTCAAGGTCTTGTATCATCTGCTGTCATCATTCCCAGGGAAAAAGCTCTGGATGTGACAGCAGAGTGTGTTGGGAGGAGGGGATCAGGCTGCACCTTGAGATGGGAGGCAGCCAGTGCTGGGGGCTGTGCCTGGACCCATTGGGGGTGTGATAATTGATAAATTATTCGTGTTAATCATAGAAGTTTTGGAGTTTGTATAAACCAGAATACTTAAAATAAGAAAAGAACATGGACCTAGATAAAGGGAAATCTATGATTAAACCCATTCTGTTTAAATTCCCCTGTTATGAATTTTGTATATTGAATATTGTATACCAGTTTGTAAAAGAAAAAAAAGGGGTTTTCCACATTCTGAAAGGTTTTTTGCAGAATCAGATTTCCTGCCTTTGTGTAATCAATCACAAACTATCTGCTAAAGATCAGACTTCCCACTTCTCCTGTTTTTTATC
>WBND01000110.1:896640-924990 GCA_013398595.1 Tychaedon coryphoeus
CTCTCCTCCCTGCTCCCCTGCTCTCCTCCCTGCTCTCCTCCCTGCTCCCCTGCTCTCCTCCCTGCTCTCCTGCTCTCCTTCCTGCTCCCCTGCTCTCCTCCCTGCTCCCCTGCTGTCCCCCTGCTCACCTGCCTCATCTCCTGTATGATCTCCTGCAAGCTTTCCATCCGAACCCAGGAGGTTTTTTTTCCTGTTGAGCTTGGGATCTGCCCTCACCTTCAGTCACACTGCTCTGGTTGTCCTGAACCCTGTGGTGGCAGCTCAGTTCCTCCCACATCTCTGTGTCTTTGAGGTGACCCCAGGAGCATGCCTGAATCTGGCTTCTTGTTCTGCTCCTTCCAGCAGAGCCTGAAAACAGCCAAACCCACTTTTCTGCGAATCCCATTTTGCCTGTCCAAGGTCAGATGTGTGATGCTGCTTGCAATAAGGTGCAGAGAGTGCTCCAGGCTGCACCAGGTGCCAGTGGGATCCCCTTGCACCACCCCAAGACCAGGCTGTCTCTAGCCCTCCTCCATCCAGCATCATGCCTTGGATTTGGCACTGCTGGCTTATAACAGCTGGACTTGATGATCTCAGAGAGATTTTCTAACTCAAACCATTCCACAATTCTGTGTCCATGCAGTGCCAGAGCCACCCCTGAAATGCCCTGCAGGTGCAGCTCTGTGCTCTCACAGGCAGGGGTTTGAAAGGAGATGATCAGAGGGAGCTTGTAATCTCTTTTTTTTTTTCCCCCTTTCTTAAATTTCTGAGCTTCTCTATTACTTTTTATGATCTGCAGCTGCATTTGTGTGCTGCCCCAGGGAGTACTGTGAGGGGAGAGCAGGGGAGGAGGTGTGTAAGGGAAGGGGGAGGAGGTGTGTAAGGGAAGGAGCAGGAGGGGAAGGGAAGAAAAAAACCTGAGCTAATGATTTGGATAAAAAACTCCACCACATTGCCACCAAAAGACCCAAACTCTTAGAACTCTTAGGGCCTGTTTGACTGCAGAACAGCCCCCCTGGGAGCATGGGGGAAGCCCCATTTCTGGAGTAATTCTGGAGCTAGTCTGCACAGAGTGTGATAATCTATTCCACAGGGAGCAATCCTGCGCTGGCAAGGGCACTGGGGAGAGCTCTCTGTTTATGACTTTCTGCATAAATTTGCTTTATTAGCATAAGTGGTAGCTAGCACCGAAGAGGCTCTAAACCAACACTTTATCAGAGGTTGGTGCCTCTGGAAAACATTAACTCAGGAGAGCCCCTGGAATAGCAGCAGATGGAAAGGGGTGGCAGGATGAGGGGTGTGGGACAAGGGGGCACAAGCTGGAATTGTGTGTCTGTAAAAGGAAATCCAACCACTAACCAGATCTCCAGCTTTTCCTCTGCCAGGTTAAGATGCTGAGTTGTGCAGGTGGGATGAGGAAGCCTGGCTGCAGGTCCTGCTGGGATGGAGCAGGTGGGGAGGAAAAAGGCCGGAGGAGGCTGGATCTGTGCACTGGAAATTACTCAGTGGCTCCTCACCCATCAGCCCAAGCACTTGGCAGTGACAGGAAAGGTGCCCAGCAGGTCTGAGCAGCTCTGGGAGCAGGCACAGGGAGGGTTTGGTTATCCGGGGGCGGGCAACCTTGTGGGGATGAGCTGCTCTAAGCAAAAGGGCTTATTTTAATAATGGCCTTCAAGAATGGAATAAAAATACAATAATCATGGTAGATTAGCAAGAACAAGCCAATTAAATACAACACAGGCTTTGTAAAACGCCATGACAGATAAGGCAGGGCTGCAGCCTCCCGAGCAAGGGGTGAATGTTGAGGCTTTGCATAAGGTTGGGCTGGGGGGCTGGGGGGTGTTTCAAGCCTGGCAGGCTGCTTGGAGAAGGCAGAGGGGAAAAAGCTGTCCCTGGCTTCAGTGAGACCACGGGGAGAGGAGGGAGGAGGTGGGTAGGGTAGCCAGGAGCCTGAAGGCATGGAGTAACAATCCTGCAACTTTAATATCGGCTGTTTCATTTTGTATTCATCATGTCAGCATAATCTGCTTTTATGGGAATCGTCTTGGTTCCCAACCAAATGCATTTAGGCCCCTTTGCTTTTAAGTTTGATTGTAATAGGAGTTGAAGATTTCAATGAAATGTTTATATGTAAGGGTTGTAGCAACAGCAAAGGGAAAAAGGGGATTAGAGAGTTGGCTGGAAGGGATCTTGCTGTGGTCACTGCTGTCCCCTGCCTTACCCTGGAACTGCTGATGGGCACGAGCCCAGGTCAGAGGCTGAGCCTGGGAAGAGTTTTGTTTGGATTGCTTGTTTGATTTCCAAGGAAAATGAAGAATAGTGTAGAAGCTGTACAAGGCACAGAGCTTGAGGAAGGGCAGGAAAGGCAGAAATGCTCTGTGTGCCTTTTTCTTACTTTCAGACCATTGTCAGGTGATACCAAAGGCTGGTGGGTGCTGGGTGGTGGGACGTGATGGCAGTTGCGAAGGTTTGGGGAGGCACCTGGGGGGGCTGCAAGGGGAGACACACCTGCTGGTGTTTGGGAGGTGTATCTGCTGGTGTTTAGGAGATAAATCTGCTGGTGTTTGGGAGATCTGTGTGCTGGTGCTGGGGAGTTATATCTACTGGTGTTTGGGAGATCTATCTGCTGGTGTTTGGGAGTTCTATCTGCTGGTGAACAGGCTCCTCAGATCCTCTGCTCTGGGGTGGAGGTGGTGCCTGCCTGGGGTCTGAGCAGGGAGAAGGGGAGAGGTCTGGCTGCCTGCTGTGAGGAAGGAGCATCCTCCTCGTTTCTTCATTGTCTCCTCTCTGCTGAGCACAGTGAGCAGGTAGGAAGGTGGTGTGGCAGATGCTTGATGATCTGTTTGACTGTTTTACTTGGTGTTTTACCCACAAAGGGGTGTTTGAACCCCATCTGATAGCTCCCCATCCGCTGGATACTGAGATTTTTAACAGCCATAGACCACAAGTGCTTTTCCATTGCTGTGCATTTAAAACCTTAGCAGTATCTCATTCAGTTTTGGTGCAGGAATGCCCTTAATTTGTTCCAAAAGGGTTGGAAAGCTCTGATAGCAGGCAATCTTGCTGCAGACTATTACATTCTGTCTGATGGACGGGCTCTCACTGCTGTAACCACAGCAGATAGTGGAGTGACAATGTGTGTCCAGTGAAACACAGGCAGTGTAATATTAGTGTCAAGTATACAAGGCCAAGAAACTTCCCTGTGTTTGGAGATTGAGGGATTCTGCAGCTTCAGGGCGTGAAAAAAAGCTTTTTCAAAAATTATTTTTACTGTGAGTGGTGAATCTGATTGAAGGCTCGTGGTGTCCTGGGGGTGCTGGGGTAGTAACCCTGAAATGAAAGCTCGAGCACACGAGTGTTTATGTGTGTGGGAATGGGTACCCAGGCTTGGCAAGTCCCTGTTTGTCACAAATTGCCTGGCTGCTGGGTTTGCTTAAAATTGTGAAATGAATGTTAAATTGAAGTTTCTACTTTTGGAAGAGACCTTTTGAAAATGAAACAGGCTTATCTTCAGTCTAGGCTAAAATCCAAAAAATTGCCTATATTTCAGAACTCCTGAGAAATGTTCTCCATGATCCTTTTAAACATCCCATGCAGAAATGTGTGTGTAAGGGAAAAAATTTGGAGAAAGGTTGACCCTGGAGGTTTTTTCCTTGCTTCCCTAATGTGCTGTAGCCTTTGGAACTGTAGCAGTGGGGTCCTGGTGGCATCCACATGGTCTGAGCCGTGGGCTGGGTGATATAACCTCCCTCCTGAGCTCTTTAGGATATGTGTGTGATGAGTGTGCAATACTGTAAATCATCCCCTCCTGTGGGTCACTGTCCCTCTGGACAGAATTAAGATTATGGCTTTGCATAACAGAGTCTCTCCCTTGATGCTTCCATGCTCTCCCATGGCCTGTTTGCCTCTGTGGATGATCTTGGATTTCTGCTGCAAAGCTGACTGAGTGCTTTTGCTCCTAAAAGTAGCATTTGTTTTGATTTTAATTAGACAAGGAGATGCTTTTCAGTACAGACCTTTGAAGTATTGCTGGGAAGATGACTGCAATTAAGCAGCCTTGATATTCCTCTCATTTTGTTCTTATTTTTACTGCTATAAGAAACCTCCTCCTTGAGCCTTGTTTGGAGGGGAGAGACACAGGATTCATTCCATGAGGTTCCCAGGTCTTGAAGGAGCTGCAGGGCTGCTGTGATTTACATTTCCAGAGTACAAGCAACACCCTCTTGCTGCTGATATCTCCAGCAAAGAGCCTTTTATGTCAAAGGAGAGAAGGGTCGGTAGCAGGATGCCAGGGCAGTGGCAGGGATGTGACAGGGATGTGACAGAGAGCTCATGCATCCCCTCCCAAGCACAAGTGTGGGCTCTTGATGGATCCATGTGTGCTCAGGAGCTGTTTGGTTTTTCTCTGTTCAGTGCTCAGGGGTGCACAGGGGCTGGGGATAAGGAAGGTGCAGTGTTGGGGGGACAGAGGCAATGAGCAAACCCCTCTGGTGAGGCTGAGGTGACACAGTGGTGGCTCAGGAGTGTCACAGTGAGGTGCTGAATCAGGGATCTGGCAGTAATGGGGTGGTCCCTGCCCTCAGCCCTGCAGGAGCTGTGGTGGGATGGGCTCTTCTCCATGAGCAGCTTGGCTGGCTCTCTTCTGATCCGTGTTGGGAAGACAGGAGCTTGCTTCTGGAATATGTATTGATTTCAGGGGTGAGAAAAACTGTTCCTGAAGGATTGAGAGATTTTTTTTGTTGGGCTGGGACATGGGTTTGTAGAAGTGCAAGTGCCTGGTCTTGTAGGCTGAGGGGCTGCTCAGCACCCACATGGAAGCATCGTGTCCTGCAAGGTGTGGGTGGCTCCTCAGACAGCCTCAGCTGGGCTTGTTCCCTCCTTCCTCTCCACTGGGAGCTGGGTCTGGATGTGCTTTGCCCAGCTGGGCTCAGGGTAATGAAATGCAAAGTGCCACCAGCATTCCCTGGCTGCCTTGCCCAGGGGAGCAAGCACTGTCCTCCCCACTCACCCTCTGCAGCCGAGGAGGAGGAAGAGGAGGAGGAGGAGGAGGAGAACCTTGTCTCTGTTCCCCTTGTGGTGCCAGAAGTCCCTGAGCTTGTGCTCTTGACTGTTCTGGGGCAGACACACCTGCAGACAGTGGGTCAGAGGCTGTCAGCCCTGGTCCCTTCCCAAATAGGAGGGAATTGAATTTGGGTCTTCCTCAAAGCAGGTGTCTGCTGAAGCTGTGGACCAGTGACTGAGAATACCTGTCTTGCTTCACATTGCTTATATTGGAAATGAAAAAACAAACACAAAAAAAAAAGATGTGGTGGCAGGAGAAATATTTTGGCTTGTTTTGTACTAGTATTTTTTATTTTTTTATTTCAGTTTTGATTCAGCTGCCAAACTGCCAAGCCCATCCTCTGCAGAGATCTGTGTGCAATGTGCTGGGCAGCTGTGGAGCTGTCAGGGCTCCTGGCCCACACAGGAGCTGCAGCTGAGGCTGGGACCTGCTGCCTCCACAGGGTCTGCAGGTCTAGGGGTGCTCTTTGGGCTCTCCAAACCCCCAGTTCAGTGCAGTGCCCTAGGTGAGGGAAAGCTGGTGCTGTGTGCTGGGATGCTGTAATCCTGGCTAACAGGCTGCCTGTGCTGTAAATCAGGATTGGGTGGGATGTAAAACCGACAGGAGCTGCAGAAGGTGACTGACAGATGCAGCTCCTATGTCAATAGATATTTGTCAAGCCTGCTGGTTTTCCCTTGTTGCTGGAGCTCACAGTCTGTGCTGAGAGCATCCCTATTAAATACAGCTGTGCTGCTGCCTCACAGCTGGAAGAAGGTTTCCATTGTAAATGCCAGCAAAGCGTGTACTGGTGTCTGCACCCTGCCTTGTCTGGCACAGAGCGGCCTCCTGAGCCATGAAACTCCCTTGGGCTTGGCTGCAGCTCCCTGGGAGCTTCTTCCAGCCTGGTTCCTGGGAAAGCCACAGGAGGTTTAGGGCATCCTGTGTGATTTACTGTTCTTGCCCTCCTATTCTAGAAGTCCCAAGGCATTCTGTAGCCCCTTGATTTTATTAAGAAAGACGAACACTTCTGTTCATATATAGGGAAAGTAGCAGGTAAAATTAAACAGAAGCAGTCCTGGGGGTAGGACTCAAAAGTCCCAATTTCATTATCACTTGGAATAACCCCTTTGGGCACCATGGAGAAGGCTGACCCTGACTGTGTGTTGTGTCCCTGCAGAGATGTCGGGGACGGTGTCGGACATTTCGCTGGTGCACTGGAAGCAGCAGTGGCTGGAGAATGGCACCCTGTACTTCCACGTGTCCATGAGCAGCGCTGAGCAGCTCTCCAGGGCCACCCCCCCCAGCCTGCAGGAGCCCTCGGAGATCGTGGAGGAGCAGATGCACATCCTGCACATCTCAGTCATGGTGAGTCCCAGCTCTGGGGGCATTGGGGGGATGGAGGAGCCCCCTTGGAGGAGGGGATGGGGAGCAGGGTGGTGAGTCTGGTTTGCAGATGGCCCTTCTTGGTAGGGTGCTGGCTTTAGAGATCACACAGAGTTAGGGGGAATAAAATGAGTATTTATTGAATATGAGTATTTATTGAAAGGCCTTCAAAGGCCACACCCTGGCAATACCAGTGCCGCAGTGTGGCCCCTGCCCTGCCTGAGTGGCTCCAAGATGGAAGTAAAAGAGAGCTTGGTCGCATGACTTCACATTTTTATAGACTTCAGTCCATTTGCATACAGCAGTCAATCATCCAGTTAATAGTCCCAAATTGTAAGGTGTCATCCCCCTCCTAGCTGGCCCGCCCTCCTCTTCTCATGGTGTTTGTACTTAGGACCTGGAGTCTGAAAAACTGTCCTTGAATCCATAGCTGGAATCAGACTATTTCACCTTTATCACCCTAAAGCACAATGGAAAA
Organism: Tychaedon coryphoeus; assembly: GCA_013398595.1. Classification (NCBI taxonomy): domain Eukaryota; kingdom Metazoa; phylum Chordata; class Aves; order Passeriformes; family Muscicapidae; genus Tychaedon; species Tychaedon coryphoeus. The sequence goes on from WBND01000110.1 coordinate 903,522, forward strand.
GCATACCCAAGAAGAACAGAAAACTCGGATCTTAAGGTATCAGGGTCTCCAGAAAGGGAGAGATGTGTTTGAATGGGCCAGGAGAAAAAAAAAAAAAAGAGAGTCCTTGGTCTTCTGAGAAAATTAAACAAAATAAAGCAAAAGAGTGTGGGGAAGAAGCTGTTGGGAGGGTAACAAGGATTCTTGTAGTTCCTTCTGTCCATGCTGGAAGGTGGTGAGGTGCCAGTGGAGTATTTCTGCTTGGTCTTTGTGTTTGGGCACTGTGCAAAGGCAAGATTTTGGGCTTGGCCATTTCAATCTGAAGCTGAAGTTTATCTTTGAAGTGAGAAAGGGCTGCAGCATTTCTTGCAAAGGACAAGTCTGACCTAAAGTAAAAAGATGATCCAGTGCTTCGAATGTCTCCATCTGGGGTGTTAGTGACCTTTTATTAATGCACTGTTTATGTGCTGTGCTGCCTTTTAAAGTTTCAGTTTCATATGAGGTGGTTGCCTACATGTTTGGATCTGGTCCATGGTTCCTCCGTGTTTTAGAGCTCCATCTGTAAAATGGGATTCAGTGTGTTGTCCCTTCAATCCCACTGGGATAAGATACAGAAAAAAAGAAGTTAGGTTGGTATAACCAATGTGTATGCATGCCATTCATTTGCCAAAGCAAGTCTTCCATGGGACTGGAGATCCCACCAGCAACCCTCTGCAAAAGGTGAATCTGCTCATCTCTTAGAATCTGAGCCATCTCCACAGCTTCTGTCCTTAGTTTTGGAAGGAGGAACAGAGACAATGGCTGCACAAATCCTTTATTATTTTTTTTAATCATTTGAACAAGCAGCTATTTGGCGTTTACAACTTAATTCTGGGTTTTTTTGTGTCGCATCAGTGGGGCTTTAGATTTGGCACTGAATGCATGTGAGAAGGGAGAGGGGCTTTGCATTAAGGCAAAATAAGATGCAGAATGGCAGAAAAGAAAGGAGTTGGGGCTGAATCTTACTGAGTTGGATAGGGAATGGTTTTAAGTCCTGCTGAAATTGTCAGTGAGATGGGGTGCTGGAGAGGGGGAAAAGGTTAGAACTGTGTACTTGGAAAATGAGCCTGAAAATATAAGTGAGAAACAGAACAAAGAAAGGAAACAGCACAACATGAGTGGGTGTGAAAAGCTCCATCCCTGGCAGGAGGTTTGAGTATGGGATTGCTTGGCTGTTCTGGGCAAACCTGAGCCCTGGAGAATTGCCCTGTGTCTGTGGGGTGACACCTTCTCTGCAGCCTGGTGATTCCTGCTTGAAATGCAGAGTTTCTGTAGTAGGGAGAGATTCAGTCCTGGTCCCCAGCCCTTGCTGAAGATGGTCTCTAGAATACAGCAGATGATTGTAATGACTGGATGCTTTGAGAAGCTCCTGGCCAGAGCCTTCCTTAGCTGCACCTCAGATTGCAGGAGCAGCAGTGCTGGGGGATGGAGCTGGCAGCATTGCTGGTCACAGGAATGTCTCAGGAATGGGTTTGGCCTCCAATCCCAGGTCAGCCAGGGAAGATGTGCTGTCCCAGTGGTGTGGGAGCACCCATGGCTTTGTTGTGAGAGCTAATTCCTGCCCTGTACCCCTCTTCCCTTCTGCAAAAACAACAGGACAGGAGAGAAGGAGCTGTTCCTGCCACACACAGTCAGCTGTAATTCCACTTCTTTATAAATCCTGGCATTCCCTGCAGCAGGAGCTGAGGTCCTGGGCATGGGTCTGGGCTGGGCTGGGGTCTGGCTGCACATGTGTCCCTGGGGAAGCAGGAGCCCTGCAGATCCCTTTCCTGGGTCAGGATTGCAGCACAAGCTTGAAACTTTGCCCAGATTTTTCAGAATGTTCATTAACTTTTTGAGTGAACCTGAGCCAAATTTTGAGTTACCAGCAAAGATGATTCTGTTTTGTTGGTTTGTTGTTATTTTTTTTTTTCCTTCCTTGAGGCCTCATTGAATTCTGTAGGGGAAATAAAATGGGCACAGCTGTTTGTTTCCTGGGTGGAATATTTCACCCAGGTGCCAGGGCTGCTTTCCCACTCCTTCATTTCCCTTCTTGACCCCAGCTGGAGCACATCCCAGAGGGCCCCCATCCCTTGAGCTCTCCCACCCCAGCTGTGGGGTTCCCTGGCTGTGCTGTGCTTGGCACAGGGGGCCCTGGGTACCCCTCCTGTCCCCACACCCTCTGTGCCCATGTTCCTTTTACCTCAGGATACAACCTGTGTGCTCGTTCCCAGATTCCCAAATACTTTTCCTTCCTGCCATGAAGCCCGGTGTCTCCTGTGTGGTTTGTATAAACTAAACCTCACAGCTATGGACAAAATCCCAGTGCTGCCTTGGCATTCAGGCCCTGTGTGCCCTGTCCATCATCCTGCCTCAGGGGACAGGAGGGGACATGGCAAAGTCCTTCCTTCATCTCCTTTATGTGATTCTAACACTTGCTTTTACCTCTCTCCTCCTGCTCCAGGTGATTTATGGGAGCTGGGGGAGGTTTGCTGGGGATTTGGTTAATCCCTGTTTTAGGGAGCACTTGGCACAGTCATTGGGCAGTGAGACATCTCCAGGCAGGAGCTGGTTGGATTTCTGTGGGTGTTTATGGCCTGGCTGGGAGCTGCTGCTCTGCCTGTAAAGCCAAGGCCCCCTCAGTGCTGCATGGGGGCTCCAGGGAGGTGCAAATCTGGGTTTACTCCTCCTCCCAGTGATGGTGGCTGTGTCCCTGTGACCACCATCTACCCCTGCAAAGCCCTGACTGCCTGTGGCCCTCTTCACACCTCCCTTCCCAAGCTCAAGGGCATCTTTGACAGCAAGATAATACTTAATTTTTATTTTTTTTTCTTCTCCTAACTGTTTTTTCTTAATCTCTCCCCAATGAGACATAACATTAATTACTGCAGTTAAAGGGAATTCAGTCTCCATTACTCTCTGCCACCCATTTCCTCTTGGCTTGAGTGTCTGAAATTTGTCTCCCAAATGAAAAGAAGGGATAAAGAGAAAAGAAAAACAAATATGCAAATGCAAGATTTTATTTATTTACCTTTTTTTAAAAACCATAGTGTCAAGTAGAAAGGAATCAATATTTTTGTCATTATGCCTGTTGTGTTTTTTCACCATAATCTCAGCTGTCATTTGGGTTTAATTGTGTTGTTTCCTGTTGTGTGGAAGTAAATCTTATCTGTTTTGGATTAAAATTCAATGAAGGTCACAGCAGCTCGAAAACTTACCAGGCTGCAGCAATTAATGTTCATTTGGCTTTGATAAATTGGAATGTTCCCCACAATGGGACTGGAGTGGATTTCAGAAGCAATAATTCTTCCATTAACTCAATGATTCCCTGTGTGATGGAGCGTCTTGTCACTGCTCTGTTTGTCATCTGTCACTTCAAGGATCTGGGCATATGCCTGATATGATTTATCATGATTATTGGGGCTGCTTGTGTCAAAACATTTTAAACCACTAATTATTCCAGCCTTGTAAATTGCTGAATTTAACAAAACATAAGAGAGATTTATTTTTCTGTTGTTGCCCACCGCCTCGTGTCCCCGTTTAATTATTGCTTTGCCTGGTGCTAAATCCAGCCCTGGGGCCGTGTCCGGGGGCTTTGGCCAAAGAGGGAGGTTCTTTGTCAGGCTCTGAGAGGTGGAGGGTGGCTCTGGGTGGGACAGGCAGGGTTTAGTAAAAGGTGGCCAGACCTCATCAGGCTGCTTAAAAAAAAAAAAAACAACTGCTATTTTTTTATTTTTAATGCCTGCTTTCTGCTGCCTGTACTGGCAGCAGACAAGTTATCTGCTGGCTTCCAGGTCTCCCAGAGGATTTTCTTTAACTCATATTTGTGGAGTTTCCTTTTTTATTCTTGTTCCCATACATCCTGATGTTTCCCTAATGATCAGCTGCTGGTCCTGTGCTTCATCAGCCTCAGAGCTGGGTGTAAATGTGGTCTTAAACTCTTCCCTCTTCTTTCACATCCTGCTCTGAAAAGGGAAGGAATCCTGTGCCCCAGCACACCCTGTGTGTGTCCTGGGGCTGCCTCAGGCTGGGACAGCTCTCCAGTTCCTTAAGGAATCTCCAAGAGCAAGTAGATTTTTAGGAGCTGTGATCACCTTTAGGAAAATAAATAAATAAATAAATAAATAAATAAATAAATAAATAAAATCTTCCCTGTGAGGGTTCTGAGGCCCTGGCACAGGGTGCCCAGAGCAGCTGTGGCTGCCCCTGGATCCCTGGCAGTGCCCAAGGCCAGGCTGGACAGGGTTTGGAGCCAGCCTGGGACAGTGGGAGGTGTCCCTGCCCATGGCAGGGGTGGCACTGGATGGGATTTAAGGTCCCTCCCAACCCAGGCCATTCCATGATTTTATGATTGCTCTCCTTCCCACAGGTGGATAGAACATATCACACCAGTGCAACTGGGCTTATCCCAGCTTGAATGGGAGGGGAGAAGAAGCTGAAACCCTTTTCAGAGCTGAGCTAATTCCTATTGTCCCCAGCAAACAGCTCTGTGAGGGATCACTCCAGATCCTGTGGGCTTTGGGCACATCCCCACTCGGGCTCCTTCCTGCCCAGCATTCCCTCAGATTGGCCATTCTTTGTGGGGTGCCTCATTTCCCTACCCTGCAGTATTTTGTCCTCCTTGGTGCAAAACTTCCCAGTGGATTCCATTCCTCCCCTCCCCTGTGCTTGCATGGTGCTGTGTTCTGTGGGGCTGCTGGCAACACCAGTGGGCCTGGCTTCTCCAGAGATGCAAAACATTGCTGGAGCCTTCCTCTGGCTCCTTGCAGCTTGTCTTGCTGATGGCAGCACTGGAGCTCCTGTCAGCCAGCTCAATGGGAGAAAAAAGCCCTGGTGTGACATGAGTAATGAGGTAGTGAAGAAGGCACAACATCTATGTCATCATTTCTGCACCAGGAGGTCAACCAGATTCATCAAACATGCACTTCCAGCTTGTGATGTGTTTAGAAATTAATTAAGATAGGGAGAGAATTGCTGCTGCAGCAGATTTTCTTATCTGAAAGGTATTAAAAAGCTAAATTGATCTCCAATGAGCTGTTTTTATTTAAAAAAAAAAAACAAAACAACAAAAGCTAAAAGAAAAGCTCTAGAACCCCTGAGTTCAGCATGTCCCTGTGTGAGAATCATGTGGGGAGAGGAGAAGGAGCTGCCCACCCCGATGTGGAGGTGGACCACGCATCCCCAAATCCCTGGGATGGGGGTGGGAGCTGCAGGCTCCGTGCTGATGGCAAACCAAGCAATCCTCAGACCATCACCAGTCCTCCCCACACTGCTGGAGGTGGCCCTCAGTTCTTTCCTGAGCTTCTTCAGGGTGGCCAGGTGGGATCTGTGCTGGGTCAGAGCTTGGGGCAGAGGGGCTGAGTGCCTGCAGCCTCCCTGGGCCAGGGGCTGGAGCTCAGCCCAGCTGCAAGCTGAACTCACCTCTCATGGAACTGCTACACAGAGGAGTTGTTGCTGGTCCATGCTGGAAGAAAGTCCCACTCCTCTCCCCCTGACACTGTTGTGGCATCTGCTCTTTCCCAGGATGGGATGTTCTTTGGCTTCAAGTTCCATTTCCATTTTAATGTGCCATTAACCAACTTCTTGCTGTCTGGGGGAAGGAGCATCTTTCATCCACCTTCCCCCTCCTCGTCACTCTCCTTTGCAGAGTCAGTATAAAACAGGGACTAAATGAAGTTAATGATGTGCTCTGATATTTAGGGAAATCATTTTGGAGGGATTTGTCTTCAAATTGTCACTTTTGTGACAATGACACCTGTTACCTTAATAATTTTTCACCGATCTCTCTCAGTTTTCCACCTTAGCTCCAGTGAATACATTAGACCCTTTATGGCTTTCTCTCCATCAGACTTTTTCCACCCCACTGTGTTAAAATATGTAACTGGAGTATTTGATTTGCATCTCTGATAAAGGAAGGCTGAATAAATGCTCTCAGTTCATCTGAACTGAGCAGCAAACTTAATTTTCTCCTCTCATCCCCAGAGCAATTCAAGTTGGTACTGGGGGGAAAAGCAGCCACGGGAAGCACTGGGAAGGGGTTTGGTTTTTGCAGATGGCATCAAAGGCGTGGGAGAGATCTGCAGCCTGAGAAAATTTCCCCAGCCTCAATGTGCCAAGAATCGAGGAGGGAAGGGAAAACGTAAAAACTCCCGTTGGAAAAGTGGCCGGTGTGGTCAGGGGGTGTGAGAGTTGGAAAGGGGAATGCTGAATTCGTGAGGAGAGGAATGAAAAAATGCCAGAGGGAAGGTTTAGGGAGTGGGGTGAGGAGCATCAGAGCAGTGTGAGTTGTGGCACAGGGTGGGACATGCTCTGTGCCTGCCCTCGCCCCCGGGTGGATCCCTCTCCCTGCCAGTGGCACTGAGATTGTATTTTTATCCATTTGCTGATCTCAGAGGCTTGTCATGAACTTGTTCCCTTCCTTCCTCCTCCTCACTCTTCCCCTTCCCACCATCTGTCTGGGAGAAATACTCACATCCACAGTGCTGCAGGGTGTAGCTGGTGGCCTGACCTTTTGGTGGTGGTGGTTTTTTTTCCCCAGTGTGGGACAAGCAGATGGAAATCCAGGTTTCAGTGGGGTGGCTCTGCCTCAGCTCCTGGTTTCCATCCCTCCCCTCCACAGGTTGGTTCTCACTGAGCTGCTGGGCTCCAGGAGAGAGCAATTCCAGGTGGGAGCCCCGTGTGTGTGAAGTGCTGGGAGTACTGGATTGGTACCTTTGAAACATTGACGTAAACACAGAAATGCTTTGCAGCTCCCAGCCTGGAGCTAATTGCTTTAAACTGCCAGGCTCCAAGGTACATATGGCATTAAAATTGTCAGGAAATGTTATTCCAGAAAAACTCCTGTGGATGCTGCCTTCTCCAGGGATGGCTGGGTGTGGGTGGCCCCTGGCTCTGAGTGGTACCTCACGATGGAGATGCAGACCTGGGAATGCTGGCAGCGTGGAGGGTGATGTCTCCTCACTAGTGAGGCTGTGCCTGACACTCCTTAGTCCCAGCAGGAATATTATAAATCCCCATCTTTCTGTTGGTACAATATGGGCTCTGACCCAGGGCCAGGAGCCTCACTCACTCTCACATCCCCAGGAGGATGCTTGTGGGCTTGGAAGCTGGGCTGGTCTTCAGATAAGCAGAAAAATGCCTTTTTATTTTCTTCTTTTTTTTCTTTCAAACCTTGTGCTATCTGCAGTTCTCGCTGCTCTCAGTTGTTACTCCTGTTTGAATGTGAGCTGGAAATGTTTGCATCTGTTCAAGGGCTGTTGGTGTCAGTGCTGGCTCGGGTGGAGGTGAATTGTGCTCAGCCTCATTCAGAACAGCTTCAAGGTGGTTGGGAAAGATGTGACATTACAGCACCACAGAAAGCTGAATTCTCATTAGATTGGTGAATCCCAAAGATGGGAGTAAAGTGTTAATGACAGGATGAAATGCAATATCATATTTGTCCCCAGAAATATATTTGCTCTCAGTTTAGGCTTTCCCTTTTTTCCCATTTAAAAATAAATTGGACTTGGTTTCACCAGGCACTGTGACGCCGTGAAAAGGCAGAGCGCTTTTTGTTCAGGGAAGTGTCAGAATGAAATGTTTCTACTCTTCAACACTTTCTATATCCTCCCCAAAACCACTTACACTTTAGTTTCAGCTGATGTGAAACTGTCTGAGCAGATAAACCGTTCCTGGAAAAAAACAAAAAAACAAAACCTTTGCAGGCTCTGTGTGGAGTAGCAGTGCCTGGAGCAGGGGAGATGTGGTGCTGTGGGTCTGATCATCCCCTCTGAGTGCCTGCAGCTCTGCAGCAGGAACACAAGCACTGCACAGCCCTGCAGTGCCTGCCCCAGGCAGGGCACTCTGACTCCCACCAGCAGGAAACGGGGAAGGAGCTCAGGTATCCATGATTTTCTCTGGCCATCCTCTCAGCAGAGCACTTTTTGTGTGTGTCCGGGTCTTGCTGCTTCAGAAGTTGGGCAGAATTCCCACTGGATTAATTGGGAGCAGCATCAGGCCAAGGATGGTTATTTTTACCTGTCGCTGCTCCCACTGCAGCTCCTCCCTCCATCCCCAGGGGTGAGGGGGAACGAGTTCTGTTCCAGCTTCCAAAAGGTCTCTGCCAGCTCCGAGCAGCAGCCTCGCCATGAAGTCTCACAATGTGCAGCAAAGGAAAATTGGGGAGAGAAAAAAATGGAATTGTGCTTATTGTCAAAATCCAACTATATAAATCTGCAGGTAAATAACTGTTTAAGAAGGGAGCAGGTTGACTGGCTTGGCTTTGCCTCAGGTGGGTGCTTCTGGGGCTGGATTTGTGGCAGTGGCTGGAGAGGGAGTGAGTGGGAACAGCAGCCCCAGCCCTGCTGGGATGCACTTGGATTTCAGGGCTTGGAATTTCTTTTTTTCATTGTGTTTCCCTTTATCCAACAGGAAAACTGGTGTTTTTTCTTTCTAGCTGCCCTCTTTTTAGCTCCTCAGGGGAGAGGAGACCACTTTATTTTTTATTCAAATGGAAGGTGAGGAACCCACCTGCTGGTGGATGACAGCAAACAGCAAAACCACTGATGCTTTAGCAGTGTCAGGAGTCTCCATTTCCCTTCCCAGAGCTGGAAGCAGCTCCTCACCAGCCATTCCTTGGGCTTCCCTGCTGCCCTGCCTGTGGTTTTCCTCATTGCACCAAACTCAGGCTCAGGATGAAACCAGCCTGGTGGGAGCAGCAATTGTTGGGGGAGCAGACAAAGCCCCAGTGTTGAATCTTACTGCTCATTTGGCAACTTTGGAGCATAATTTTGGGGTGGGTTGGGTAATGCAGAAGTAAAGGGACAGGCAGCCCCATGTGCTGGAGTGGGAAGTTGCAGTGGGGCCCCAAAGGGAGTCTCTCACCATGATTAAGCTGCAGGTTTCACTTGGCATTTCCAAGAGATCCATCATTATTCATGGCAGCACTGAGCCTGCCAGCCTTCCTCTCCCTCAGAAATCAGTGGCTGAGGCTCTCCCAGCTCAGGTGCTGGGATGCAGCTTGGCCAGGCAGGTGAAGGCTGGCCTGGGTACCAAGGATCTGATCCCACCCTGCACCCTTGGGCTATCTGGGACCTTGGGATGGCTCAGAGCAGCTGCTCCTCCCACTGCTCCTCCTCATGATGAGCATTTGGGGTGTGTGGCCCTTGCACACTGTCCCCCACACCCTCCCAGGTGGGTTCAGACACATCTCTGTCCCCTTGGGCGTTGGTCCTTCATCCCCTCACCGAGCTGGGATGTGCTGAGGGATGAATATTGGGGTGCTGGTTTGGAAGGGTGGGGTGAGGGTGGAGTGGTGGCTGCCAGCCATGCATGGTGCAGGAGTAGGCAAGGAAGGTGCTTGTTTCCAAACTGCAAACAAAAGCAGTGATTGCTGCAAGTCATGGAAACACACAGGAATGAGACAGCAGCTCCAGGTACAGCCTGGATCAGTGCTGAGGATTCCTTGTGCCTGCAGCACCCAGAGGACAGGCTGTGAGATGTCTCTGGGCTGTGCTGAGGGTTTGGTTATCAAGTCAGGCTTGTGCCTTAGGCTGAGGTTGAGGAAAGGATGTGGATGTGGATGTGGATGTGGATGTGGATGTGGATGTGGATGTGGATGTGGATGTGATGTGGATGTGGCCATGCCCTCCCTGGCTGGGAATGGTGTAAATTACCATGAAAACTTTTCTGCCCACCTTACATGAACTGCAAGGAGGGGCTGATGCTGCTGCTCCCAGACCATGTGGTGCCACAGTCTGTTCTGTGAAGCTGTTCTTTTTTTTTTTTTTTAAATTTCGCTTTCATCCAGTTTTGCACCAAACATTTTGATAGTCAGTTGCCTGGGCATGTTGGGACTGGTCATGCTGGTTGGACTCACAAATTTTAGCTTGCCCTTTTAGGACTACTTTGACCTTGCCTTAAAGCATCCTTGGGACAGGCTTGGGGCCATCCTTTCCCAGATCCACCTGGGACACTGGTGGCTTGTGCTGGGATGAATGCTGTGATTCTCCTTTTCCTCTCTGTTCTTGAACTGTCTCTGCCACAGAGCCCAGCTCCTCCTCTAGTCTGGGACCAAGGGGAGGAGGAGGAGTCCGAGGTGTTGTTCTAGTGGCTGCTGCTGAGTGCTGGGAGCTGGGGAATTGCCTTGTCAAACCAGAGAAGTGAAATGACCTGGTTCTTCTCTCTCCTGCTCCTGTCCTGTGTGCTGGGGAAGGAGGGCTGAGCAGGGCTGTTCAATGGCTTGTGTTTGTGCTGTCCCCCCCTGACAGGGACAGAGGGGTTCACATGAGCATCTCAGCAGCCTGGGTGTGCTCTGCAGGGAGGGTTTAGTGACACAGAGAGATTTTTCAACCAAGCTGCTCCTGCCTTAGGATCCTGACTGCTTTGGATTTGGCTGCCTCTATCCCTGTATACCCCACCTGGACTGGGACCCTGTGGTGTGCAGGTGAGCTGGCTGTGCTCCCAGGGCTGTCTGGAGCATCCCAGGTGTTGCAGGGACAGCTGAGCCTGCAGAGTAGCTGGTGCCCAGCTTGTTGATGTGGTGCAAAACGAGTGGGTCAATGGCAGTCACGTGCTGTGTGTCTGCCAAAATGATCACATTTCACCTGGAATCAGCCTTTGCTGACATTTGTGCCTCTGCTGGCATCCAGTCTCCCTCCTCTCCGTGCTGTTCCCATCTCCTGTTCTGCTGCAGTGGCTGGGTGGGGCTGTACACCCCTCCTCAGGAGAATCCCCCCTTGCTCAGCTGTCACCCTGGCTGTGAGTGCTGCTGTCAGGCTGTTCCTGGGTTGGATAGCTGGGGCTGCCCCATGCTCTTCTGACTGGTCTCCTTCCTTCCATTCTCCTTTGGAAAAAGAAGGTTAATTAAATATTGGACTCATCCTGTCATTCCCTGAGATGCTGTGATTCTCCAGCAGCAGGTTTTTCACCTGGGTTTTCTGGGTGCTGATGAGCTCCTTCCTGCCCAGCATCCTCAGCAGAGGAGCCACCTCTGTGGGGTCTGCATGTGCTGGGGAGGAGAGGCTCCCCACCACCCTGCCTTTTTTGGGCCATGACATTTTGAGGCAAAATCCCTGTTTCACCCCCATGCAGTGCTAGCACACATCTGCACCCAGCAGCATTTATCTCTGTGAGATTGCTGGGGCTGAGTGCAAGGTCCTGCTTTTGGGGGCTCCCTTCAGCAGTGTGGGGTTCAGGGAGGGTGTGCAAAAGTGCCCCTTCCTGTCTTGCTTTCCCTGTGCTGGCTGGGGGATGTGGGGAGGGTGATGCCTTCGAACAGAGCAATGGCCCCAGGTTATGTCCACAGCTCCGTCCCCACAGCTTGGACATAGCAAAACAAGTACTGTGGGTTTGTTTTTTTTTTCTTTCATTTTAAAACTTTTTTTTCCCCTTGTGCTCTTCCTCCTTGGCATGCAGGTCAACTTCAGCCAAGCTCTCCATCACATGTCCCTTGTTTTTTGTGTGTTATTTTTTCCCCACTGCTGCCCTTGCCAAGAGAAGGACATTGTAGAGCCGCTGGGGCTGGCAGGGGCTGTAACACTGCCTGCCAATAGCCTCGGTGCCTGAAAAGACTTAGGAAATGCAAGCTCTAAATTAGCTCCCAAATCATCTTCTTGCCTGTCTCGGGCTGGAGAGCCCCGCAGAGGCAGCCCTGGCTCCCGCCTGTCGCGGGGCTCTGCAGGGAGCAGCTGGCTCTGCTGTGGGGCTGGGGAGCTTGGCCTGGAGAACACAGCATCCCCATGTGTTCCCTTATCCCATGGGGATAGCAGGAAGAGCCCCAGCACGGGTGGCTCAAGGCAAGCTGGAGCACTGCAGGGACAAATCCGAGGTGTCCCTCCTCCCAGCATTGCCCCCCTGCCCAGCTCCCTCCTGGTATAACTGCTTGGGAACTGTGCTGGGGCTCCTGGCTGTGCTGCTGGAGGGCAGGAAGGGAAGCACAGACTTGATGGACATCTGAAAGCCTCCCAGGAGAGGCAGGAGCCCCCTCCTGTGCTTGCCCCAAGGATGCTGCTGAGAGCAGCCAAGGTCAGGGCACTGCTGGCAGCACACAGGGCAGGGACATCTGGGGCCAGCAGAGTCTGGAGGAGGGAGCAGGAGGCGTGCTGCCTGTGTGTCTGCTGGGGAGGGGGACAACCTGTGCCCTGGCCAGCTGTTCCCCTCATTTCTGCCCTTGCCAGGTCAGTGGGTGAAGGCAGCAGCTGCTGTGAGATGGGAGAGGAGCAGCTCTGTGTCCCTGTGCTCTTCTGGGCACTGCAGGGCACAGCTTCTCCCAGGCCTTGGGAGAGAGCTGGATCTGGAGCAGCCCAGCCTGGGGAGCAGTGCTGCTCTCAATGCTGCTGTTTTGGCACGGCTGTGTCTCAGAACTTTGTCTTTGCTTCTGTTGTCACCTCTCAAGAGAGAAACGGGAAGGGCTCAGCTTTGCTGTGTCTCCTGGAAATTCAGGCTTCAGCTCTGCAAATGCCCTGAGGTTCTGCATCTCCCCTGGCACTCCAGCTTTCACACTGAATGTGAATTGCTCTTTAAATGTCTCTGTAGGTGGATTTTAGCGCTCAGGTGCTCTGGGCAAAGCACAGGCATCACAACTGATCAGCTCTGCTAACCCCAAACCATCCCAGAAAGGGCTCTCACGCCATGGGGCTCCTCACACCGCAGCTGGATGTGGTGGGTGAGGATGGTGATGGTTCCCTGGAGGGCTGGGCATGGCCAGGATGGGTTGCAGTGCTGCTGTGGCTCAGGGAGGCCGGGCTGCTGCTGCCAGCATCGCTCCTTCCCGGGCCCTTGGAGGCAGCACGTGCGTGGGACAGGGAGCCGAGCCCGCGGAGCTGCCTCGGGCTCTGAATCTGTCCCTTCATCCTAACAGCAGGCACCCTGGGAAACAGCAGAGGAAAATTCCACTTCTACAGCAGTGGAACTTGGGTTCTGTATTTTTTTTTTTTTTTAAGGCTCTGTCAGGCTCCTGCTCTCTCCCCCTCCCTGTGCTGTGCAGCCAGCTCTGAAGCAGAAGTGATATTTTCTGCCAATGCAATGATTAGCCTTTCTGCTAATGACCCACGAACAGTGTCCAAAATAAATGAGCCCAACCTGCTCATCTTATTAGCCAAATGATTGCATAGAAAGAGGAAATATCTGCAGAAACAGCTTAGGCAGCTGCAATTTGGAAGCGTGGAGGAGTCACTGCTTAAAGCATGGAGAGGAGCCATATGTCTACAAAAAGCTGGGAGAGCTCTTGTGTTACTGGGGTGCTTCTACTCATCCCCTGCACCCCCTTTTGTGAAATAACTGCAGGGCTGGAGCTGTGTCTGTCCTCACATTCTGTTGGTTCCTGGGGCTGGCAAGCTGGAGACAGGTAGATATTTCTCCTCCTGTCTTCCTTGTCTGGTTTTTGGCTTCCCACATCCTGTAGGTGACAGGCAGTGGCCGTGGGATGTTGGTCAGGAGAGCAGCTGATGCAGAGCCAGTGCTAAGCTGTTCTTCAGGAACTGTTCCTGTGTCCTTCAGGCTTTTCCCAAAGCACTTGGCAAGGTTGTGGAGCATCCTTGTTTGGCATGGAGAGGGATGAGGAGCAGAAAAGGGGGAGGTGAATGCAAGGGGGGGTTTCTGCAGAGAAAGGAGGTGAAGGGGGTCTTGTGATCCCCCTCACAGATCATGGTGATGTTGAAGTAAAACGAGTTTGCTTTGGGAGGGATTTCAGGCTTTGTGTAAATGCAAGAGAGAAATGGGGATGGGTGCAGGAGAAGGGCAGAGCACGGGGATGGGGGAATATATGGAGAAACTGGAGGGCTGAGTGTGAAACCCCTCCTGATTTTGGGAACAGCTCGACCTTCTCTGTGAGATATACTCAGCTAGAAAGGTGGTTTGTCTTCCCAGCTGCTGCATGTGAGTCTCAGTAGGTCTCTTGCCTTCAGAAAGGGCTGTCCCTGAGTGAGGTGACAGCAGTGTGGCTGTCCTGGAGAGGGGCTCTGGGAGCTGAGAGCAGCCCTGGAAGGTTGGCCCTGAAGCTGTATCACATCAGAGGATGTGCCCAAGCTCCTGTCTTGTATAATAGCAGAGAAAAACACACTTGATCCTCTTGTCCCCTGGAGGGAGGGCAGCTGGAGACCTGGCTAATGATGCACCAGCCCTAAAAATTGCTGAGGAGGGTGAGGCCATCCCTCATACCCTGTGCAGGCCATGTGCTCCCCTGACTTTCTCTGTGGCACAGCTGATGTGAGTTCCATATGCCTGTTCCTTGTTCACATCTCAGTTCATGGGGTCCTCTCAGTCCCCTGGTCCCACCAGGACCTTTGAGCAGCTGACAGGACCAGAGCCCTGCTTGATATTCCGTGTCTCTGTTCACATGTGTGCATGTATATCCATGAAATAGGAACTCCATATAGCTGTGTGTGTATTTATTTTTTACCAAGCTGGGATCTGAAGGGTGTCATACACAGAAATAAGAACCATGACTTTAATTTTCAGTTTAACTACATTCATATTTAGCTACTTCACTGCTCCTTTCTGTTTAATGCAGACAAATTCTGGACTTCTTTCTTCCTTTCCTAATTAATGGGGGAATTGCAAATTGTGCATTTTTTTCTCCTAAGAAGTTTTGGGTTTAAACGATTATCTGTGTTTGGAAAACATCCTGACAGTGCAAATATTGAAAATGGAGCATTGAGTGGAGGAGCTGATGACCCTGGCTCTCCTTGCACCTCTCAGTGTCTTTCACTGAGTTCAGGAATGCTGCCCTCGGTCCCTGGGGCTGAGGAGGGGTGTGGGTGTGGATGGAAGGTTCACCTGCACGCCCCAGGCTGCATGAGGAGTGTATTTGATAACTTTTCATCATTGTTCTGTTAAACAAGTTTTTCAGGTTAATGCTGAAGTGGTTTTGCTGTGGAAGATGTGACTGCAGGGTTTTGTTTCTTTGGCTTTTGTTTTTCCGTTTTTTTGATTGTTTGGTTTTGGCTTGTTTGTTTTTTATAAGTGGGGCAGTTGCTTCTTCAGTACCCCAACCCTTGCACACGTGCCAGCCCTGTCCCCTTGGGACTCTCAAAGGAGCACTTCCTTCCCAAGGGGTTTGCAGGATGAAGATTTCCTTTTCCATAGGAGCAGGAGGGGTTTGGAGTGGTCATTGAATCCACCTCTCTCCCCTCGGGCAGGGTCAATAACCCTTTGTCGCTGGTGGTGGATGTTTCTCTGTCCTGTTCTGCAGGAATTCCTGGTCCCTGGGGGTAGCTGTTCCAGCCTGCCCTGCCTGACACAGACCAGTCCAGCAGCCCCTCCAGTCTCTGCCCCCAGCCCACTTTGTGACAGCCCAGGGTTTCAGATAACTTGTGCACCATTTGGACAGATTTTAAAAAGCAGGAGGTTTGAAGTGATGGATGGAATCCCTTTTCCTGTAAATGTTTTGCTCTGAGGATTTCTCTGCAATCTCTGGCTCCTGGCAGCATGCAGGGATGCAGGCTGGCATCCCCCCAGGGGTCGAGAGTTCATGTTTTTCTTTTCAGGCTGCCTCTGAACACTGGGTTACACCCCTGCTCTGTGATGCCAGGTCCATTCCTCTCTGTCCAGCAGCTTGTCACTGCAGGGACGGGCACAGGGACATTTGGTGCCTGAGGCAGGGACCTGGATTGCTGAGGCTCTGAGCTCTGGTATTTCATTCCCTGGAGCTCCTCTTTGGTCTGTGCAAGACACATTCAGGCTCTGGTTTTAAAACTTACACTCCTGTCCAGCTTCTGTGAGGGCACCTGACCTTAGACCAGTAACTGTGCTGTTCTTCTGTGCTTCCCAGCACACTACACTGCATTTACCCTTGGATTTATGATTTATCCTAGTCCCACTCCCATGAAACACAGGTGGGGCTGCTCCCTGAGGGAGCTTTTCCAAGGACTTATCCACGGATCACAGCCCTGGACCAGAAAGGCTGAACCACCAAGTTTCCAGTGCTCTGCCTGCAGCACAAAGTAGAAACTCCATTCCTTTTTGGGCTTCCTTTGTTCTGTGGGAAATTACTCTTGAGTGATGAAAGCCTGAGAGAAGGTCAGATGCTGAGCACAGCTGAGTCCCTGGGGAGTAAGAAGCTTTTTGTTTGGAGCAAGGGGAGGGTTTGAAAGGTGGAGGAAAGCTTGTGCAGGACTGCTGCCATCTCCAGCCCGAGCTCCCTCCTCTCCTTGCCACCCAGGTGAGCCTCTCTGGGAGCACACACGGCTGGATATTCATCTCCCAGTCATTCCTTCCCTCAGGCCAAGCTGTTTCTTTTGCAGGGCACTTCTGAAGATGGGAGCATCGAATAAACTGGGCTTAATTTAGATTAGATATGGACTCAGGCCAGCCGAAGGATAGGCACCACATGGAGGAGATGGAGCTGGTGGAAGTTGTTTTCCTGCCTCCTACAAGCTAAAAACAAACTGCTGGGGGATGCCTGTGTGTGGTGGGGGGAGTGAGCAAACTAAAGCTCAGTACTCAACAAACAAGGAGTGGAGAGAAGCTTTGTTTTTAAGCTGTATCAAGGGAAATATAGGTTGGATATTAGGAAAAAAGTTCAAGGGAAATATAGGTTGGATATTAGGAAAAAAGTATTTTACAGAAAGGGTGATAAAGTATTGGAATGGTTTGCCTGGGGAGGTGGTGGAGTCACCATCCCTGGATGTGTTTAAAAAAAGGCTGGATGTGGCACTCAGTGCCATGGTCTAGTTGAGGTGTTGGGCTGGTTGGACTTGATGATCTTGGAGGTCTTTTCCAACCTTGTGATTCTGTGTGATTTGTGAGCCCAAAGGTGTGGGCAGAAGGACTTCGTTAGCTCCATTTGAAACATTTTCTCTCTGTTCCTGTTTA
This sequence comes from Tychaedon coryphoeus, assembly GCA_013398595.1. NCBI lineage: Eukaryota > Metazoa > Chordata > Aves > Passeriformes > Muscicapidae > Tychaedon > Tychaedon coryphoeus. Next base: position 920,310 of record WBND01000110.1, read on the forward strand.
GCTGTGGAATCTAACTTCATTTTGGTATTACATTTAAATTTTCAAAACAGGCCTGTCAAATTACTGAAAGGAAATTTGATTAGAAAATGGCAGCAGGATTGAGGTCTTTGTTTTTCTCTGTTCACAATTTGGCTCAGCATTTGCTCTTAACCAAAAATACATCATTGGAAAAGTGGGTTTTAGCTAGTCAACACTTCCCAGTTGTGAGGAAAAAAACTAGGGAGCAGAGATGGAAAATTCCTGCTACTGTCTCCCCAGGTGTTGCCCTTGTCTGGGACCTGGAGAGGCTGTGCCACCAGGGCTGAGGTGGCACTAGTGGTGACATGGGGACTGGAGGGAGCGAGGGTCGCAGAAGAGTGGGATGGTTTTGTGGTTCCCTGGCTCTCTCCTGCTGGCTGCCATCCCCAGTCTGGGTTCAGCTGCTTGAGCTCCCTGAGGACAGCAGGGGCTGAGCCTTGCAGCAGCTTCAGCAGCCTGGGTTGGTGGAGGATGCTTCAGCTGGGGGTGCTGGGCTGCTTTGGGTGAGGTGCAGAGCTCTGCCCCTGAATCTCAGCACTTGCTGCTCCCAGTGTCTGTCCCAGGCTGTGCTGGGTGGGAGCACATTCCAGAAGGATAAGGAAGGCAGGTGAAGTAGGGTTGAACACTGGCTATAACAGCCAGGGGAGGGGACAGGGCTGGAGAGCTGGGAGCTGCCATCCCAGTGCCCAGGAGAGCTTCCAGGGGCATCAGGGAGCTTTTGGGGTTGGAGGAGCAGCTTTCCTTGCCCACAGCTCTCCTGGAAGCCTGGGAGCAGGAAAGGGGTCTCAGACTGGCTCTGCAGGGGCCATCCTGACCTGGTCCCTGCCTGCTGCCAGGGATGGAGCTGGGATCTGCTCCGCAGGTATTCACAGATGCTGCAATTAGGCTGGAGAGACAGTGTCAAAAACCTGTGGCAGACACCTGACAGCAGCCCCGGTGTGTGCACAGGGAGGGGGTTATTAGCCTGTTATTATCCATTTACCCAGATAGCCCAGCTAATCAGCTTTCAGATGGGGAGAATTAATTGGTTTCGATTGGAGCACCAGGCACCTTTAATTGAAATGAATCTTTTCCCGCTTCCAAGCAGGCACTTTCTCAGCTGCTGCTGGCTGGGGAGGGGGGTGCAGCCTTTCCACCATGACCCTCGTGGTGTGGTGCAGCTGAGCTGGGTGAGGCAGCTCTCACAGCCATGCCCTGCAATCCCCCCTCCATCTGTAAAGGAGCTCTCGCTTTTACATCCCTGCATCCCACTCAGATGCACTCTGTCCTGGTTTGAAGGACAGTTGTCTGCCAATAAAGGCAGGAGCTTCTCTTTGAAATGGAGAATGTAAACCCCCTCCCTCCAAATTATTGTAATTTTGAAATTAAGGGGCTCTCAGGCAAAGATATGGGAATTAGGAATAACAGTTCTTTACTAGGAAAATTAAAATAGAAATGCAGTATTACAAACAACAATCCCAAAACCCTGCCAGAGTCAGAATCCAAGCTGACACCTGTCAGTCAGTCAGGGTGTTGGCAGCAGTGCCATTCAATGGTGGCTGCATCCTCCTGCAGGGGCAGATGTGGTTCAGCTGGAGCAGTGCTCCTGGAGAAGGTGCAGTTTTCCTCTGAAGGTCCAGGGATGATGTGGAAAGGTCTGGTTTTCCTCTGGAATCCAGTGGAAAGAAAGCACTTTGGTGTTGAAAATCTCAGTTTTTTGTCCAGGTAGGAAATGTTTGGTTCCTCCCCCTGGCTGGAGCATCTCCCAGTGGGATGATGGAATTTTATCAGCCATGCCCTGGGACTCAATGGCCATGAACAGGAGATATCTCCTGGAGGAAGGATGAGCTGTGGGAAAGATAAAGATGATTGCTCCAGCTGGTTTAAAGCTGGTCCATTAGCAGATAATGTGTGCCACGGAGATAAGGGCCACTGCCCCACCTGGCTTCAGCAGATGGGGATAGAATACACACTGCTGTGTACAGGTCACATCCTGTATTGCAACCCAAGACACACTCCAAACCCTCTGCTCCCTGCTGGGATGGGGAGCGTGAGTCTCAGATTGTCTCAGCCCCTGGTAGCATAGCAGGGGGCTTGGCAGGTGGCACCTAGGTGCCTATGCTTTCATCCTGTTGGCTTTGATGTTCTACATCCATTTCAAAAAAAAAAAAAGGGACTTGAATTTCAGGAGGTTGGGGATGTGGACTGTCCTCAGGATATGCAGAGCTCTTCAGAGCTGGGGGTTCAAAAGGCCCTTTAGGAGGTACAAATTCAGCTTTTCACTTCCCAGCCCAGTGGCAGGGTGCCCTGTCTCCCCTTCCCCCAGGAAAGAGTTTGCTGGTCTTACACCCTTCAAATAACAGAAAAAAGATTGAAAAAAAAAAAAAAGAAATCTGGTGCATTCCGATACTTCTATATTCCCAATTGATACAGCAAGAGGGCTGGGTGAAAACGGAGCAGTTTCATCAAGATGTGCTGCAGAACAAGAGTTTTTCTGTGGATTTGTGTGTGAGCAATGAGTATGGGAGCTGTACTGAAGGAAAACCCATCCCCACAGGTTTGTTTCTCCACTGAGCTGAGACCCGAGGTGGTTTGGAGGCATCACATGCAGAGCTGGGTGAGGGAGCTCTCAGCTCTTGTCAGGGAGATGAAAAAGCCCTGGGAGATGAAAAAGCCCTGAAACACAGGATAAATTTTATCTGTGTGCAAGGTTCCAGTGACATTAATGGGAGTTAAGTGTGTGGTTAAGTGCTGTGTTTAACTGGGCTCTTAAAAGCCTGCTGGGAATAGCTGTGGTGTTTTGGGAGAGGAGGATTCTGGTGTTCCTGAGGTCTTGGATCTTTTCTTTAAATCAAAGTCTTGCATCTCCCCACTCTGTGCTACATGGGGGGCAGCACAGTTTTCAAATTTCTTCTCAAATCATAAATGAAAATTGATAAAAATTAAGGTTTGTTTTTTTTTTTTTTTTCCCTTTGGTGTGTGATGCCCGAGGTACCAGTGGAGGTTTTTCTCAGGATAGGGGGGCTGTGGTGTGTAATTCCTGTGATTTAGGATGCCAGAATTCCAAGGTACCCTCAGATGCCAAATGCCATATGGGCACATGCACAGAGGCTTTATCCCTGATATTCTGATATTGTGTTTGAATACCCTCCCTCTCCTTTTGCAAAGCTGTGGTTTGTATTCATTCAGCTGTTGATGCTCATTATGCTGAAATGTTTGAACTTTAAATATAGTAAGGCAGGGTTTGTTTTTTGTGGATTGGTTTTGTTTTTTGTTTTTTGTTTTTGTTTTTTTTTTACACAATAGGCTGGATTGTTCCCAAAAAAAACCAACAAAAAACAAAAAACCCATAGCCAAGCTCTTTTCCTTCATGTCTGTGTGTACAATAGCACCTTCCCATCATCTCCTTGCTCCAAAAATTTTTTTGAGAAGTCCATAAATAAATGCTAAACCTCTTTTCCACTCTCTCTCCCTTCTTCTCTGTGGGTAGAGCAGCAGCACAACCAGTGCAGAGGAGAGCTGCTCTGTCAACGGGGTTTGGAGGTGTCTGGCTCTCTAAGAAGTCCCCGTACTTGTGGTGAATTTTTGCACCTCTGCCACATTTTCTGGCCAAGTGGCCAAGGTCTGGCAGCCCCCGAAGCGAGCTGGCTAATTGAGCAGAACGGGTGTTGTACTGTGTCTCTCTCTGGGGCTCGGGAGCTGGAGGCACAATGTGAATCCTGCTCGTGTTCCCTCACCCGGAGATGTGCATCTCTTATTAGATTAATCTTTCTTCTAATATATGCAGAATATACAGTGGGAACAGCATTAATTCGCACTAATGGTTGTGAGATCCACCGAGAATTAACTGCATTTTTTGCAAATTAGTGAGGAAGCGGATAAACACAATTATTAAAAAAAACAAGCAAAGGTACTTTTGCAACAGCAGTACGTGTTTGTCATTTATCTGACAAGTGTTCTTTACTTTTAATTATATTTCATTACTTGCTAGCAAATGCTGTGCTGGCGGATATTGTAACAGTGCTCCTAATTTGAGACCTAGCTTTAGCATTGAACTTTGTTTGGAAAGGGTTGTGTAGGTCATGGATGCTGCAGTGGCTGTGACTTTGGGAGGTCCCATGGCAAGTGCCTTCCATCCCTGGAGCTGTTGGTGGTGAATCTGGTTAAACCAGGCTTAAGCTGAACCTTGGAGGACTTCATTGCTTTTCCCTCTCAGTTGGGAAGGTATTAGGGCCGCACACACTCGGTTCGGGATTCCCCTTCACTCATTCCCTGGCAGGAGCTGCCTTTGCTGGGGTGTGGCTGTGGCATTGGGCTGCTCCTGCCCTGAGCTGGGCTCTGCTGGACAATCAGGGTTTGGTCTCTGTGCTGAGGATGGTGCAGGGAGGGACATTGTGTCTGGAGTGGTTCTCAGAGATTTTCCTTTGGCCCTTTAGGTGCTGTTTGTGTTGCCACAGCCCTGGGCACTCAGCCTGCAGCGTGTGGTTGTCCTGGCTGGTGAAACCTCACCTGCACTTTGAGATATTTACTGTAGATCAGGCAGCCTCTTTTATTTAAATTCCAGGTCGTTTTTCCTTAATTCAAGTGATTTTTCCCTCCTGTTTGGGGTATGGGTGACACACAGTTCAGGCATGGGGTGGAAATGGAGTGGGAAGAGACGTGCAGGGGTCTCTTGTTGGCTCGG
>WBND01000110.1:925670-948484 GCA_013398595.1 Tychaedon coryphoeus
ACATGGGAAAGTCAGAGATTTTGAAGTTATGGTTCCCACAGCAATTGTAACTCTCATTGCTTGTGTGTGTTGCACTTTGCAGGACTGTATGTACGATGAAATTTATGCCCTGTGTGTGGATGCACAGCATGGTAGGAGGATCTGCATGGTGTGGATGGAGCCCTCCTGTGGGAACCCTTCCTCTCAACCCCTGGGCCACATCCTGTGCTCCTTGCACCCATTCAGAGACCGTGGTTCAGGGGTGCTTTCACCTCTGGGCAGGGTCAGATGACACAGCTGTGATAGCAACACCCCCAAAAGACAGTGCCCCAGTCCTATCTGCAGCTCAGTGAGGGGGTGAGCTGTGAAAGAAGGGAAAAAGAGATGTAATACACTTCTCTTTGGGCTGCAGTTCAAGGAGGTGTCCGTGCTCAGCAAAGCACTGAGGCGTGTGCTGCAGGCTCATGGACTGTAATGGGAATTAAACACATTTTTAAAGTTGAGTGTGTGGTTACGCACCTTGGTGAAGCTGTGCTTGAATGGGGATTTGAAATGTACAAGGAGAAAATGTTGTGTTTTTAGGAGATTTGCCTGCGTATCATCATTGTCTCCTATAGAGAGAGGTGGGATTGGGTGGTCTGGAGATCAGGACTGGATCCAGATCTCTTTGGAGCAGATATATGTATATATTTTAATCCTGGTGTTTGTCTCTTCCTCTCTAGCTGGCTTGCTGTCTGTCCTTGGTCCCATCCCCACGCTGTGCCTCAGTTTCTCTGCCTGGTGCTCACTCATGGGCTCATCACTGGTCCCCACAGTGGGGGTTTGGGCTGGCAGGGGGGGCTGTGGTTTGTGGATGGGGTGGGCTCTGCCTGACCTCTCTTTGATCCAGGGTCTGGTGCTGCTTTCTGTGTCTGGGCTGCCTGGGAGGGGGTGAAGGGCCCCAGATGAGAGATAAGATGCTGTGGAGCTGAATTGTGGGAAAGCCAAAATTGGGGTGAATGGAATTCAAGAAAGGACCATGGGATCATCTGCTGTGCCCTCAGAGCTGCACAGGGTGCAAGAATGCCCTGAAGCCCCAATTGCTCATTTGAAATAAAGTATGACTTTTCAAAAAGCATCCAGGCTTGATTTAAAAAAAAAAATAAAAATTGACAGTGATGGATAATCCACTGCACCCCTTGGTAAATTGTCCTAGTGTTTAATTACCTTTACAGCCAAAAAGGAAAGAAAGGAAAAGTACACAGTGTGAAGAGCCCTGAGGGTTGTGTGGTTATTGCAGATACCTGACTGCTCACCTTAATTCACCTGCTGGGATGATGCAGGGGCTGTGATGCCCCAGCACTGGGGGCTGTTCAGCCCAGGAGGTGACAGGGCATCTTTGAGCTGTCCTTGAAGCAGGGTCTGGGGCTGTGGGAGCCCTGCTTCATCCAGCAGCAGCTCAGTAGCCATGGGGCTGGTTGCCAGCACAATGCTGGACAATAAATGGCTTCAAGTTAGGAGGGAAAGAGGGATATTCTTGCCTCAGGACAAAAACTTGCATTGGTGTAGGGAGGAAGGGGCCCTGGTCAGCACAGACCTGCACAAGGGATGCTGTGGTGTAAGAGGTCTGCCCAGCCCAAACTATCCCCTCCAGCCTGGGATTTTCTTCTGAGACTCCAGCCCTTTTGCTGTGGTGGCTGGAAGACTGTCAGGGCTTGGTTTCTGAGCAGCTGGGCTCTGATGCTGTGTGACTGCAAGGCTGCAGGGATGGAGGATTCCTGAAAGGGATCACACCACATCCCACCACTGTGGGGAGCAGAGCTGGACAGGTCAGAGACTGTTGGAAGAAAGTTTGCCTGGACCCTGAGGAGCAGTGTGACTCCCTTGTCTCTCACTGGCTTGGCAGGGCAGGGTGGGGGTTGTGTTCAAAGCTGTCATGCATCCTCTTGCTGCTCAGAAATTGTTCAGCATCTCAGAGACTCCTACAGAGTGATGGCCCTCCAACCCAACAGCTTGGCAGCCTTCATAATTCATGTGAGGGTCCCATCCCTTGGGCTGCAGGTGGCCTCTGCCATTGATTTTCCTGCTGAGCTTCAAACAAGTCCCAGCCTTGCGGCTCTCCAGCTTCAGCGGAGCTTCACTCTGGTGCCACAAGCCCTGCAGTTCTTTCCACATGTGGGTTGTTCCCACCATCCCTCTTCTCCCCCACCTCCCTTGTCCCGTTCCTTCTCCTCTCCTGTGGCTCTTGGCAATGCTCTGGTGCTGGTGCTGCCGGCCCAGGGCAGCAGGAGCGTGGCAGGAAGGACATTACGTGGGAGAATATGCATGTTCACAGCTCAGAGGATTAAAGGCCCGTGTTCTTATCACTGCAGAACAGAGTATTATAAATCCAGCCTTAGAATACCAAATCCCCTCGCGCCTCGGCCATTGTTTGGGAATATTAAAAAGCTCAGAGACAGAAATAATCAGTTTCCGAATGACACGTTGTCAAATAAAACATTTCTCATATTATCCCTTCTTTCCCCTTTCTCTCTCCTGCTCCCTCAGTTGGATAATTTAACACGAAAAATAGATTAAAATGAGGCTGGCTTGAACGCCTCCTAAGTTTGACTCTATTTTTTTCCCTCCTTTTCCCAGGAAGCTCTCCCGGCGTGTGTGGTGTGGTTAAACAAGCAGCTGCTGGCAGGGTCAGGGGCGAAAGGAGCACACTGGAATTGAGCTGCCTGAGATGAGCCCCTGGTGCTCAGCCAAGGGGCTGGCACGGACACCCCCAGCCTTTCCCAGGCAGAGAGGGGCTGTTGTCCCAGTGGCTGGCAGAGCTGAGGTCTCTGGCTCACCCCCAAAAGATGTGGGAGCTGTAGCTGGGCTGGGAGCCTTTGGCTTCCTTGAGCCAGCCCTGTCGCTCTGGAGTCAGAGGGGGAATGGCACACCAGGAACTTCTGTGCCTTTATGCCTCCTTGTAGGTTCTCCCAAGCAGAGAGATCTTTATTCAATATGCCAACAAGTTTATTTTCTCCAGAACATTTCCCAGGGGCAGATATAAGGTGAGCCCAGCCAGGAAGATCCACAGTCCCAGGCCTGCCAAGGGTGCCTGAACCCCCTCCTTGGGTCCAGCTGGCACAGCTGCTCCTCGTGCAAGGCTTTTTCTGTCACTCTGACCTTTTCTGAGCATCCAGGATGTCTCTGGCTTTGCTTTTCCATGGAGAGTGAGTGCCTGTGTGCCCATGGATGCAGAGTGCTGTGCCCTGCAGCCCCTTTCCAACGGCAGAGTGCACAAAGATGTGAGTGATATCCAGCGGGGAAGCTCAGGGATTTGCTAGTGAAAGCCTTGGAGAAGATCCTTCCCAGCAATCACATCCAGGAGTGTTGTTCTGAAGCCCCTCTGGACCACGAGAACCCTCTCTTTGCTGTAAGGATGCTGGCACATGAGCCAGGCCTGGTTTTGCAGTGGGGTTTGTTGTGTTGAACTTGGTGGCCCTGCTGTGTCCTTGTCACCTGGGCTGGCCCTTCCGGTGTTTCTGTCCTGCAAACTGGATTTCTGAGGGATGCTGGTGGGTGTGGATGGCTCAGGCCAGGGAGCTCCTGTGATCTCTGAGGTCTCCATGCATCAGGCACTGTGCAATCCAAGGAAACTCATGTCTGCTCTCCCAGGCTGAGGTGTCCTTGCTGATTCTCGTTTCTGAGCATGGAAGGCCATGATGGGTCTTCCTCCCTCTGGTCCTTGAAGTGCCCTGGTACTGCAGGGCATAAACCAAGCCCTGCCCCTCTGCCATGCCTGAGCATCACCTGGACAGTGAAACTGAAACTTTCCTGATGGTGCACATCACACAAACTGGGGAGCTCAAGCTGAGCAATGTCCTGAACCCCTGAGTCCTGCATCTGTCAGGAACATTTTGTGGGAGAGGAGGGGATCCTGGCGTGGGAGATGCTGGGCTGTGGCAGGTTGTGGTGCAGGAAACCTCTCTCTTCCACCCCAGGCCTCTCCTGAGGTAATTCAGCCCATGAACTGCACTTTGCAGTGCCACCTCCTTACAGCTGTGCTGTTCAGGAGTCAGAGCTGTGCTCGGGGTGCAGCCTGGTGCTCTCTATGGAATGCAGAGGGAATATTTTCACGCCTCTGCTTTGCTGTAGAGCTCGGTGAAGCTCTGGGCTGTGGCATCCCAGGTGCCCAAGGCACGCCTGCCCTGCCCTGCCTGTTCCTGTCATGCTGCAAAGCCCTGGTCGCTCGTGCTGCTCCTGATTTACATGCCCTGCCTTGCTTGTCTGCCATGGGATAAAATTGCTCAGATGCTGCAGAGATTAAGAGGCTGGGAGCTGGCACAGGCACAGCTCTTGTGTGTGTAGGGATGAATTTAACTTCCAGAGCAGCCTGAGGCAGGACTGGCTCCCTTTGGTATTCCCTAGCCAGGCTCCCTAGAGAGGATGTGCTACTTCCATGTACATATAGAAGTTTATTTTTTTATTTTTTTGTTAAAGATTTTTATTTTTAATGTTATTATTGTTGAGAGCTGCACTGAATAAAATATGGAGGAGGGGAAAACAAGAGCTTAGTGGAGAAGGTCTGGGTCTGGAATATGTTGTGCTGTGCCCCAGCTCTTCAGCTGATCTTGAAACCACAGGGAAATCAGAGCAGAAATGTTGGAGCTGGGGTAACCATGCCTTGGGAGCATTGCCTGTGAGGAGCCATTTGTTGCACCATAATTTTTGGGGAACGTGTGGGAGACTTTAGTGCTCCTGGGTGATGGTTGGGTTGTTTTAATGTTTTTTTCTCCTAAGTGGTGGGGTGTGATCATCCCCATTCCCCTTCTCCCCATTTGTAGGGTGCCTGGGGGTCCCAAGGAGTGAGGTGCAAAGAGCAAAGTCCCTGGGAGAAAGGTCAGAGTTGAGCTGGGGGTGTCACTGTGCTATTCCCAGCTGAAAGCCATCACTGGCATCCTCATCTACCTGTCCATGACCTCACACCTGAGGTGGCCGCTCCATGAATCCACCTGTGTGTGCTTCAGGGAGTGTTGGTGGAAGATGAAGATGGAAGTTGATGGAAGAAACTCTGGGGGTTTACTCAGAGAGTGGTCAAGCACTGGAACAGATTATCCAGTTGTGGAAGTTGTGGGTGCACCATCCTGGAAGTGTTTGAGCTAGGATGGGGTGTGAAACAGCCTTGCTCTAGTGGAAGGTGTCCCTGCCCATGGCAGGGGGTGGGATGGGATGGGCTTTAGGGTCTCAAACACCCACCATTCTGTGACCCTAAGGACCCTGCAGCATCCCATCGCCCCTCCCTGCGCCCCTGCCCGCTGACGGTGCGCTTTGCTCTCCGCAGGGCGGGCTGATCGCGCTGCTGCTGCTGCTGCTGGTGTTCACGGTGGCCCTGTACGCCCAGCGCCGCTGGCACAAGCGCCGCCGCATCCCGCAGAAGAGCGCCAGCACCGAGGCCACCCACGAGATCCACTACATCCCCTCGGTGCTGCTGGGGCCCCAGGCCCGCGAGAGCTTCCGCAGCTCGCGCCTGCAGGCGCACAACTCGGTCATCGGGGTGCCCATCCGCGAGACCCCCATCCTGGACGACTACGAGGACGAGGAGGAGGAGGAGACCCCGCGGCGGGCAGAGCCCAGCGCCAGGGAGGACGAGTTTGGCAGCCAGGTGACGAGGACGCTGGAGAGCCTGGGCCAGGAGAAGCCTGACTACGAGAAGAAAGGTTTGTGGCTTTTCCCTCCCGGCTGCGCCGGGGAGCGGCGTGCTCCCCAGGGTATTTCGGCTAACGCACACTTGATTGCTTGCGTTTCTAAAGTCTGTCTCCCAGAAGCTGCTACACCCACCTCTGCTTATTGAAATGTTATTATGAGCCGTTTAATATCGTTCACCTGCAATGCACAGTAAAATGCGTTTGAATAAACAAAAGCAAAGCACGTTAGTGCTGTGAGTTGTTCCAGCAGGAGCAAGGAAGGGATGTTCTGGCTTGCTCTGTGCAGGGAAGGGATCTTGGGGTGGTGCTGACCCATCCTTCCTTTCTTGTGTGGGATTCCCAGACAGGCTTAGCAGCCACAGTGGCAGGGATGGGGACAGGGACTCTATTTGGCTCCATGAAGGATCCTAAGTGATGCAGTGTGTCTGGAAAGCAGCTCCCTGCCCTTGTGGTGGTCGTAAGGGGTGGCTGAGGTTATTTTTTTCTTCCACCCTTAAAATGCCCTTCACTCTTGCCCCTTTTAAACAAGGCTGTGATGATGGTGATGGGTATTGTTGCTCAAACAGATTTGGAGGTGCCCAGGGATCAATCTGCCACCCTTGAGTGCTGCTCTGAGCATCCCTGTTGGCATCCCCAGTTGTGTGTGTCTGGCTGGTACCAGCCCATGGGGTTAAGAGATATTTCCTCAACCCTCTGCTCAGTGAGAATGAACAAATGAAAGCCTTCATACATCGTAACCGAGCTACCTTCTTTCTTCTTTCATATTCTCTTCTTTGTTTTGCTTTTCTATAAATTATTTAGAGTTGTGTGAGTGGGGAAGACAGCAGTAACTGCATTTCAGTGCTCTTCAAAACAAAATAGCAAACAAGATCTAGAGCAGAATATTAAACTATTCAAGGGCTTCAGGAGCTGGCAGTAACGAACTTACACAGACTGAACCCGCTCCCCAAGCTGGAAGTTGCCTGCAGGATACCTAGGCTGGGAGAGATGTTCCCAAATGCTCCCACCAGCTCTGCTTGTGATGCTGTCAAGCTTTGTGCCTTGCATCGAGGCAGGTTTGTGCCTTGCTAGTCTGATCCTTCCAGACTGTGCCAGTTCACTGTAAGTTTCCTCCCAGATGGGCACTTTTCCCTCTTGGATGAGGCTCTGCTCAAGGAGCCAAGCTATGGTTTGTGCTACTTACTCCTGTCTACTGAATCTGCTTAGAGCCTGGATTGCCCAGGATGTGGTGGCTGTGGTTCAGATCTAGAGTTTCTAGACTGCAGATATAGATATATGTGCTGTGGGCTTTCCACCCTGACCTGGTGGCACACGCAGGGGAAATGTGGTGACTCAGACATGCTGCTCACAGGTGCTTGGGCACACGAGCAGCAGTCACAGCCAGATTCCTGTGGGGATGGGGCATGTGGGCTGCAGAAGCTGCAGCTGATGTGAGCAGACACCAGGTACCTGGAGATCCCCAGAGACTGCAGCCAGTTCTGCTCAGGCATGGCTTTGCAGCTGGACTGAAGGTGGGTGCATTAAGGGACACCCAGCTGGAATGTGGCCGCGGTGCCACAAGGAGATGAGCCTTTTCCTGGTGCCCAGCTGGCACTGCCAAGTTTCATTGTGGTCACTGGGGATGGATGTGGAGCTGTGCCTGCATCCCAGGGAATCCTCCAGCTCCCATGGGAAAAGCTCTCCTCCCTGCTCTTGTGTGCTGCCTGTGATAAGACATCAGCTGGGAGCTGTCAGCAGGCTCCAAACAGCATCGTCACAGGGGCTGTCAGCAGGGGCTCTTTCAAGTGTCACTTCCCAGCTTTAATTACCAGGGATGGCAATTCCAATGGAGATGGAGCAGTTCTGCTCACCTTCCCCCTGTGCTGGGCACTGGCTGATCTGCAGCTGCTGGGTTGTGCACTTCCCATCACTGGGGATTTGCTCACCCCACGCTTGGTTCTGTTGGGTCAATTTTTCTTTCCATGAGGAAGACTGTGGGATTTTTTTTTATTCATGACTTCTGGATGTATCTGGTCAGGGAATTGCACTGGATGGCTCTGCTCCATCTAGTCCCTGCCCAGGAGGCCTGAGCAGCACAAATGTTTTGCAGATCACAGCTCAGCGAGCCAAACTTTCCTCCCCAGCTCAGGCAGCCATGTGGATGGGAGGGATGCTCCCGTGTGGTGCCAGAGCATCTGAAGTGAATCCCAGCACAAACAAAACACAGGAGTGATGTGCTGAATAATGACATCTAGCAACAAGCGTGTCTGAGTGATAAAGTTAATGAAATTACAGGTTCTGACCTGATACCAGGCTCTGCTGTGGGGAGATAAACAGCAGGGCAAAGATGAGATGTTTATTTCTCCCTAGCTGCAGTTGTAATCTGGATGCACTGTGCAGGGCCATTAACATTATTACTGTTATGCAAAATCATTTTTGACTTGGGGGGAAAAAAAAGAAGCAAAGAAAGAAAAATCTCCCAACTGCCTAGAAAATGTAAAGCTGACAAAATTAGAATTGCAGCAGGAGCACAAGCTGACCTGGTGACATTGCACAGAGCCCAGATGAATTTAGACAGAAGAAAAATCCAAGGCAGTTTAGGAAAAAAAGTAGAAAAGTAGTCCTTTTTTTTTTTTTTAATAATAAAATGAAATGGAGAGAAGCAGGAGGCGATAGCTAGGCTGTCCTAATTATCCAGAAGGATCCCAGAAGGATCCCTTGAGCTGGGATGGAGAGGGGGCTACTCTGTCACCTCGTGGGTTTGGGTTCTCTCTGGCAATTAAAAGCTCCCTAGGGCTTTGTGCTCAGTGGGTGTGCAGGGTGCCACGTGGGGTCTGTGGGTGTGGGGTGCAGTTCTGGGGTTTTGCTCTTTGCTGGGGAGACCCTCCCTCTCTGAACCCAGCCCTGGTGTGCACATGGGTTCAGGGATTATGGGGATTTGGGTGGATTTGTGCAGGTGCTGTCACTTCCTCACCGCCTCTGCCCTCACTTCCCTGTGGAGTTTCCAGTCCATGCTCCTCATGAGTTCTGCTCTCCTGCTTTTCCCAAGCAGATGGCCTCAAGCTCCATCCCTTGGGGAATTCCTCACTTGCTCTTCTCTTTGAATATGCACAGCTCTCATCCTCGCTGACACAGCTTCATCCTAGAGCACCTGGAGCCCTTTGCTTTTGCCCACCAAGTCCTGCTTGGGGACTTTGGCCCCAGTCCATTGCAGGTGGCACTGCTGCATCCCTGCCTGGGATGCACTGGATACACAGTGATGGAGTTGGTAAATGAAGGTAAAGTCCAACAACCTCACTATGGGATTACCCACAAGTTCCTCAGAGAAATTTTGCCAAACCAAATCTCCTAAGGATCAGCGAGAAATAAAACTTCTGCTGGGTGAAAACTGAGGAGAAATCAGACTTGAAAATTGACTATCTGCAATTCCTCTCCTGCAACAAAGGACCCATCTTTATTTCTCAGTTTCTTTCATGTTCAAAAAAAGAACATTTCAAGCAAGCCTTTGTGCTGGCTTCACAGGCTCTGCAGTCTGGGTATGGCCTCCAAGTCTAGACAGGAGACAGGACTTATTACTGATGGTTCCAATGATTAATACCATGGGCATATCAAAGGTGTGGTTCTGCACTCATCTTGAATTCCTCTCCTGGACTTACTTCTCTCCTGCTGTGTTGGCTCAGGTAAACCTCTGAAGTTTCTCTTACTTAATCCATGGATGCTTTTCTCAGTAGTGGTAGTGAGATGCTTTTGAGCATTCCTGAAAGATGGTCTGGCTCCTAGAGTGCACCTGGAGATGTGGATCCAGCTCCACTCTGCCACTGGCCACTCTGGTAGCCCTGGTCATGTCATTTAATGGTGCAGTCCTCATCTGGGGGTTGGAGAGGGAGCCAAGCCAGACAGCAGGCAGGGCAGTGTAGTGAAACATAGAGAACTGCTGATGCCAGGGCTTGTGGTCCCCCCAGCCTCCCAGCCAAGCTGCTCTGGGTGCTGCAGCCCAGGAGAGCTGCAGGAGAAGGGAATTAGGCAGAGCAGACAGATGGCTTTAGGTAACAGCAAAAGGCAGGGGAAGGATCCTGGTCATGGCAAGAGTTTCCCATGCCCCCCACCAGCACTGGAATAACTGTTCTGGTGGCTGCATCTCAGTATTGTTTCTCCTTCCAGTGGAGACTCCTCCAGGAAGAGGAAAGGCAGTGCTCTGGCTGGAGGGCAGGATGTTGGGGCTGTGGGAAGGGACATTCTGGGGGCTGAGCTGTGCAAGAGGAGGAGAGGTAGTTGAGCTGTTCCCTAGAGTTGCCATTCATTGCAAATGCCTGAGCTCTGCAGTGCCTTGGAGATGAGATTTAGAGATGGGTGTGAGCTGGGGGTGATGCCCTCACAATGGACAGGTGATGGTGCAGCTCTCCATGCTGGAGAAGGGAGAGCATTCAGGCAACAGGAGCTAGATGTCTGGCCTGGTAATGATGTCCCTGAGGTGACAGCCTGGTGTCCCTGAGGGGACACTGGTGCCTGGCTGGGCTCGTGGCTGTGCCATCCCTGGTGCCCATGCTGGAGCTGTGCCATCCCTGCCTCAGGGACTCAGATGCAGTTCCTCCCTGATTCCCAGCATTAACCAGAGGCTTTCTGAGCCTTTAATAAAAAAAGTGATGGCTTAACGTTTGCTGGGGCTGGAGGCTAAAGTGGGACAGTGCATCAGGCCGGCATCTGATGTGTCTTGGGGCTCTTCTTTCCTGTGACCTGATGGGATCATGACCCTCTTTGTACGTGATCAGCTTTTCCCAGCTCTAATCCCAGCCAACTCCTTCAGTAATTTATAGGGACCTTTGAAAATGTACATTCTCATAGCCTGCCAGTGAAAAGTGGTTTTTTGCAGTGCTCTAGTCCTGTCTGACAAAAAAAAAAAAAAAAAAAAAAAAAAAAGGGAAAGAAAATGAAACAGCTTCAACTTTCAGTTTTAAAGAAATAAAAAGAAAAAAGGTGGGGGCTTGAGAGGGTGGGAATTGGCTCCTAATTCAGGGCAGCACTTCCAGACATGCTTAGGTAGTGTCTCTAGTTAATAGAGACGTTTAAGCTGTTTTCAAGTCCAGAATGTTCAATTGTGGCTGAATTGAACACATTAATGAAGGGAATGAGGGCCCCAGTTACAGAGGTTACACCAGACGTGCCACTGGGTCTTTGGTTCTGTGGTGATGCCAGCTCAGGCTCCAGTGTGGATTCAAAAATGTCCTGACCTGCCAGGGAAAAGCTGTGCTTTGCAGAGATAAACATGGTCAAAATGAATATATTAATATTAACTGCCTTTAGAGATCTCAATGGAGAGGTGCTAGGCTGGAGTTTTTTGTTTGTTTTGATCAGCCCATTGAAATGGTTGCCTCCACCCCAAATCTGAGTTGTCCTCCCCAGTGTGGGGGAGAGAATGGTGGTGCTGTGGGACGTGCTCTCCCTTCCTTACACCCCCAAGCAGCTGGATCACAGCAGCATCACAGATGTGTGGGAGCACACTCAAGTCATCTCCCCCACAAGAGCCGTATCCCACATTCTCCTGTCTCTGAGAATGGCTCAGAAGGGACAGGGAAGCTCCTGGGGTTTCCTCTGATCCTGCAGCCCCCAGCTCATGGGTTTTGTGGCCCATGCTTAATGACTAATAAGGTTTAAATACCTAGGGTCAGCCAGGGCTCTTCCTGGCCCATGGCAACTGTTGCTGTGGGGTGGGCTCCTGATGAGTTTTATTGTTTTTCTCCCCTCTCTTTGCTACAACTGCTCATTAATTTCATGAGACAGAGGAGGGAAGAAACAGTTGGATAAGTGGCTTTGAATGGTGCCATAGGGACTGGAAGAGAAACAGGGTGGTTTATTATGCCAGCATTTTGCTGAGCATCCCGAAGAGATGCTGGATTTGTGAAGTCCTGATGCTTTACAAAGCTTGGACTGGTCTCCCCCTGACACTCCACAGCATCCCAAGTGGAAGAAGTATCCTTGGTTGCCCCCTCTTCCAGCCACAGCTGAGTGGCTTCTGGCTCCTCAAGTCAGCAGCAGCTCTTGAATGAGGATTTTTGTGGAGTTTTGTGGGGCTGCAGATGCCCAGTGGGGATGTCATGGCAGCTTCATGTGCAGTAGTCCTGATTCCCCAGGTGTCCAAAGTGTTTTCCATCCAGGCGAGGATACAAGCTCACAGAAGATAAGCTGTGAAGTGTTGGCTGTCCAAGGAAAATAAGCCATCAGGAACTATATTTATAAAAATGCCAGGCACACATTGTTCATCACTTTGTGCATCACTATGAATGTTTGATAAAGCACTACATTATTTAAAGGTGTAGCTGGGCTGTGGGACAGTTGTTGACCAGGATTAGCTTCAAGATGACTTTTTTTTTTTTTCTTCCCCTGATGGAAAATATAAAAAAATAATATGATGGTTGTTTACTTGCCTTGGGGGATCTTAGGTGTCCTTGCCTTTCCTGAGTTTCTCAGCTGGGTTGCATCTTGTGTGCAATGCAGGGAACCGGGGAGAGCTTCAGCTCTGAACGGGGCTGCCACAAAATCCTGGAATGTTTAGGTTAAAAGGAACCTAAAAGACCATCTGGTTCCAACCCCCTGCCATGGGCAGGGACATCTTCCACTAGACCAGGTTGCCCCTGGGGTGGTGATACTTCCAGGAGTGGTGCCTCCATGGTATCAGCATGGAGTGAAAACCTGCCACTGGTTTCTGAAGTCAGACTGGTCAGAAGAGGATGTGGGAGGAAGGAAAACAATCCCACAATGTTCCCCATTTCTACTGGAAGTACACAGATGCTGGTTAGGACTGAGCCCTTGGGATGTGGGGCTTAGAGCTGAGGCTGCTCTGGATCCTGTCAGCTGAGCAAGCTGCTTTTAGTGGCATTGTGGCTCCACCAGTCGGCATGTGGAGATTTTCCCCATCATTCCATCCCAGACTTGTGGGTTTTATGGGGAAGGGAGCAGGGAGGGCAGCTGCAGCACCAACTCTTCACTCTGTGTGCGTGTCCTCTTCCCACCGGCCGTGTTTTACCTGGCCACGGCAGCGAGACGGGTTTGTCAGCTGGCTCCTAAGGAAGATGGATTGAGGCTGGGCACCTGTGCTGATACTGGGTCTGCAGGCACCTTCCAGCCCCATTTATCATTAGGCACTGACCTCCCTGAAGGACCAGTGGGAGAGGAAACTTATTAACAAGGTGCTTCAAATCAATCCTTTCTGACGGCCCCGCTGAGTTACGGCGTTTGCTGCGACTCTCCCACTGGGTCCTGTGAGTGTGACAGTGCTCAGCCTCTCTTCTTTACCTGTGTGGCTTGGAATAGGTTTGGTTTTGATATCCTGGGTGTTCCCAGGTCTTCTCCTGAGCCAACAAACCAGGTCTCAGCTCATTCTCTCCTGCCTGCTGCCTCTACCTGTGTGCTACCCAGTGCGGGAGGTCGTTGGTCCTTATGGGGCTGCTTTTGGAGCTGAGGCTCCTGGCCACATTGAGAGATTTTGGTAGTTTGTCCTTCTCCTCTGTGCTGGCATCGCTCCCTCATTCATCCTGGCACGTGGCACAGCATTGTCAGTACTGTGAAAAATATCACCTTGTCTGCTGGGCAGAGGAAATGTATTTTCTAACTAAAAAGTTCATTCTGCACCACACTGCTGAGCACGGAGGTGGGTAGTGGTGGAGACTGGAGAGGGGCCACTGTGCCACATTTCCCACCCATGTTTGCCAGCTGTGGCTCTTCCTCAGCCCTGCCCTGCCCATGCCCACCCTTTGGGGTGCTGGCACTTGCTCACACTCACTTGACAGGTGCCAAGGTGCTGCTGCCTCCACTCCATCCCGCAGCAGTGGCTCCTCAGACCGATGGGATGGGACTTTTCCCTGCCCTCCGTGGCTCCATGGAGCAGTGTCTCCTCTGGCTCTGCGGAGCTGCAGGAGCTGTGTGGTGGAGAGGGGGAGCTGGAGGTCAGCTCTGAGCTCTGAGCCAGTGTCTCTCCTCCACGCAACATTAGCCCAGACTGTTCGTGTGCCCATTAGCACCAAATCGGGAAGCTTCCTCCAGAGTGTTCTTATTTAACTTTTCAATTATTTGATAACTTGAGGAGCATTAGCTGATACCAAGGGTCTGCCCATCTTCCCTCATCCTCTCTGCTCGCTGCCTAAGCAAAAAAGTTATGATGTCTCATAAAACCCCCCTAAGTTAAGGGTTTTATTAGAGCCTAGAAAATGGGAAATGGAGTCTCTGTTGGACTGGACCTCCTCAGTGCTGGGACAGGGGGAGATGGGACAGCAGACCCCCACCAAAGGTTTTTCCTTGCAGGACAAATGGGATAAAGAAATAAATGCCCTGTACATGTTAGGGAAGGGATGTGCTGGAAAGCCTTTGCCCCGTGGGAGAGCTGAGGGTTTCCTGGGCAGAAACAGCTCCTGGGAAGGAGCAGCTGGAGCAGCCCCAGGAGTGCAGGGACCCATCAACTTTCGGGAGGTGCTCTCCAGACAGAGGTGTGCGGCAGAGGCGGGACTGTCGGACCACAGCTCTTCAGCGTTTGATCTTTCCTAATATGTTTATAATTACATTACATTATCTTAATTATCAACAGGAGAAGTGGGGGGAACGAGAGGGAGGGAAAGGAGGGAGCTGGAGAGGCAGGGAAGGTGCAGGGTGATGAGTAACTCACAGCCTCCATCCACGGGGCCACGACTGCGGTCGGGGTTGGAAATTACGCTATTAATACAATGCTTATTCATTTCCCATCATAAAAAAATGGAAGCGCATTCCGAATGAAATTAACATTCCGTGACATTTTCCGGTAAACTGCACACATGAGTGGAGGCAATTAGCTGGGAAGCACTGGGCGCCGCGACTGGGGAGAGGATGAGGGGCCGGGCAGCGGTGCTGGGTGGGTGCTGCCGTGGGTCCTGCTCTGCCCAGCCCTTCCCCCTGCTAGGGGCTCCTGCCATTCCTGCCCACCCAGCTGCAGATATTCTCTCCTGCTCTCTGCAGATGGGGGAAATGCAAAGCTTGGCAATAAAGGTGAAAAGCAAAGAGTGGGTGCATGTCCAGAAGTGCCCTGGAGTCCCTGTCCCCACTGCAGGATGCTGTTCTCCATCCCCCTCCCACTGCACGCCAGCCTTTCCCGGCATCCCCTTCCCTGTCACGCTCCTGAAGCTTTATTAGAACCCAATGGAGACTTTTCCCCAGATTTGTTAAACTACTGAAAACTTCTGATCCTATCAGGACTTTTTTTTCCCTGCCTCGTACCAGATAAGGGCTGTGCTGGCTCCGAGCCCGGAGCTGAGGGTGGTGGAGAACGGGGTAGGGAAGCAGTCATCTCATGAATATATGAAGGAGGAAAGTACATTTGTTCAGTTTCCTTCAAAGGAGACATCTTGAATAAAACTTTATCTCTTCTTCTTCTTCTTCCCTCCCCCTCCAATTTGCAATTGAAATCAGACTTTTGCGTATAAAGATCTATTTTTATAGCGACAGATTTATTAATGTATATAATAATATATTAATGTATTAATAGCTGTGTATTAATAGCTATGTATTAATAGCTGTGCTAAAAAAATGTATACAGCCTCTATTTTAAAACTCAACAAAAAAGGGCCAGGAGAGAGAAGAAAGAAGAAGTCAACATAGAATACAAGGCTGTTTTCAAAATGCTGCTGGGTTCTTCTCTCCCTCTGTTGCTATGTGTGAGAACCCCACTTTGTAAAAGAGCTTTTTGGAGATCCTCCTTCATCCTTGCTTTTGATGTTTTTTGTATGTATCCATATATAGAGAGATATATACATTTAAATTAAGTATATATCTGGAGATAGATTTATATATATGTATTTAAATAAAGCAGATATACATGTCCTGAGTTGGTTGTGTAATGCAATCAGCAGCTTCTTGTGTTTTTTGGACACAGTGGCTGCATGTGGCACTTGACATGGACTGGGGACCAAAGGAGACAGGCTCTCCTGCTCGAGAGAGGTTTGGTAGCTGGAGAGGTGAAGTTCCCAGTGTTCCTCCTGCCTTTGCCATATTCCCCTGCTCTGTGGCAGGATGTCACTGTCCAGATGTGTTTTCCTCTGAGTATGTGTGAAGCTGTTGTACAAATCTCTCCCACTGCCATCACATCAGCCTCAGTGTAATTACCTAATTTTATGCTACTAAAGCTCTGTGCTTTGTGGAGCTCGGTACCTTCAGGGTGGCACTGTTGAAAAGTCCACATCCCAGTCTCAGAACAAACACTGTTAGTTATTTCATGCTTCGAAAAGCAACAAACACCCATTATTTAGAGCTGGTGAGAAATCAGGGTTTCCACCATGTGGAAAACTTCCAGTATTGTGAAATTTATGCTTGTTCCAAAATAAGATCGGAAAGTCAATTTCTTGAAATACTTTGTAGAACAGAAATTTCTAAAATATTGATCCAGAGGCATCAAAATGAGCTTGCTGAATATCAGGGGGTTGATTTGGAAGAAACAATTATAACATTATTAAACTGGCACGTTCCTGGTGTTCCTTTGGCAAGTTAGGGATGTGATGATGTATTAGACCTTTAGAGCCCACGTCAGTGCTTCCCAGGAGAGTCCCCTGCCCTGTGCCTAGAAAAATCAGATTATTTGAAAAATACTGGTAGTAGTCATTGAAAAGGTAGGAGAGTCTGAGAAGAGCCAGTGTCTGGGATGAGGGGGCTGTGACCATGCAGGTCAGCAGGTAAAAACCCCACTGACCTTGACTTCTAATTGTGCCCAAACTTTTTCCATTTAATCCTTGACTGAGTTTGTCTTGTTGCAAAATACTCAGTCAAGCAGCTCTTGAGATGCTCTGGAGTTATTCCTCTCCCTGAAACTCTGGGAGCACTGTGGCCACTGTTAATATTGCAGGATCGATAACTTGCCTTCTGACAGCCAGAAATCAAACAGAGGAATGGGAAAACCAGATGCTTGAAGAACTGTATTTTATAAAAATATGTTTTAGTCCCACTTAGTGTGGGAAGCTCTGATAGAAGCTGCTGTTGCCTTGCCAGTTGTCCTGCAGCTGTGGGAGTGCAGGTGTTGTGTGAGGAGAGCTGTGAGCATGGTTGTGGCCCCAGGAAAAGAACCTTTAAGCCAGACACCAAAGACATTGAGGCTCAGGGAAGCTGACACCTTTGCAGACTTTAAACCTCACTGTTCTGTTTTAATAAGGTGCAAAACCCAAGCTGCAGGACTATCCAGCTCTCCCACCACCCAATGGCACCATGAGGTTTGAGCCTGGTTTGGGGAGAAGCTGCTCCACTGGGGTCCTCAAGGCCATGTCTGAAGACTAAAACTCCTCAGGAAATCTGAGATCTGTGGGGTGTTTCCATCACTGCCTGGCTTTGCTGGCTGGGAACAGGTTTCATGGTCAGAGGGGTTTTGTAGTGCCTTGAGAATGTTCTTGGAATAGTGGAGACAACACCCAAGTGCACTGGTGGGGACTCACAAATAGTTCATCTCTCAGATAGGGTTTGTGGGTGGTTACACTGACCCAAGCCTGGCACCCTGAGATGGGGAATCCCTCCTGGGATGGTGAGATCCTACTTGTGGCATGTCCCCAGAACAGCCCCCGTGCCCATCCTGTGTGTCTGGGAGGGTGCAGCTCTCCTGGCTGTGCTGGAATGAGTGCTGCTGCTTCCCATCTCCACTGCGATGTATTTTTACCCAAACATTGCTCATATTGTTCAGCTGATGACTACTTTTTTTGTTGTTGTTGCTGTTGTAATTTTTAAGCCAAACAACATATTTTCCCACTCCAATTTGTGCCAGCAGAAAGGAAGGAGGAGAGAATGGCTCTGGGTAGGAATTGTTTTGTGGGAGACGTGCAAACGAATAGGGGAGCCATAAGGAGAGCAAATCACTTTTTGAATAGAATATGGGGGTGGACAGGAGGGAGGTGTTTGTCAGGAGCGTGTGCTGTGCTTTGCAAAGGTAGGGTGACCTTCAGCTGTGTCCTTAAAGCGCTGCCAGAGAGGGAAGCTGATTTTGTGGGGGCTGGAGAGCCTCATGATTCCCGTGCTCCAGCCTGCTCCTGCGGGGAGATGGGGATCACAGCCCTGTGCCAAAGCTCGTGGTGGATCTCACCAGCTCTGCCAGGCTGCAGAACCGCCCAGCACAGTGACGAAGATGTGAGCTCAGCAGCCCGGGTGGGTTTGTGCTGGGCACAAAGAGAAGGGGTTTGGCAAGCCCTGCTGGAGGGGAGGGCAGTGCTGCCGTGCTGGGGCAGCGCGGGGAGGAGCTGGTGCCTGGGCACGGTGTGTCGTGCTGGGAGCAGCCTGTGGTGCTGGGGAGGTGCCAGAGCTGCTGGCTGAGCCTGTATTTGGCACAGGCAGGCCAGGGGGGGGCTGGCAGGGTTGTGTAGGGTAGAGCAGCTCAGTTGGAAGTGATCTGCAAGGATCATCTAATCCAACTGCCTGACCAATCCAGGGCTGGTCTGTAGTTAAAGCAAATTATTAATGCCGCTGTCTACCCCACAGCAGTGCTTATTCCCATCCTTTTCTTCCTGTCCCTGTCAGTTGGAACCTGCTGTGGGGAGGCCCAGAGGCAGTTTGGTTTGCAGTGGGCTGTCTCTCTCGTGGATGTGGTGAACAGCCCCAGCGAGTGCTGGCTCATTCTGTCATGGTGCAGTGGTCTCTTCTCTCTCCTTGTGGCACTGCTGGCAGTGCATGAAGGGCTCTCCCTTCATCCTTCACCCCTCGTGCTCACACAGTTGAAGCTCTGCCATCTTTCATTTGTCACTGAGGTTTTTTTTCCTCTGCTGCCCACCCATGCCAAACTCTGCCTGCTCATGTCATCAAGGGTCTTTTCTCATTTCTCTTCCTGCAGTATTTGTAGCATTATCCCAAAGAGCAGTGACTGAGGGACCCCCCTTCCTCCCCACTCCCTCCCTTGGTGTTTGCTCCCCTGACAGGTGTGGGAGCAGCTGCCTGGGGATGGCTGTGCCAGCGTGGTGGCCAGATGGCTGCAGTCACCATCAGCCCAGCAGGGGCTGTGAGCCTGCTGTGCCCTCGCTGCTCACCCAAGGCATGGTCCCCATCTCCTCCTCCTCCTCCCCTGTGCTCTCCCCCTGGCCTCCTTTTGGTAAATAGTCCTCAGCTGTGCAAGCCACTCCAGAGCTCCCTGCTGCACCTCCACCAGTCCTGTATCACACAGCCCCAAGGTCTGGATAACTCTCCATCTCTTCAGGGAGGCCCTGCCCACGTTCTCCTGGCCAAGGGAGCTGCAGGGTCGGGCTCCCCCCTGTGATTGTGGCAGTGGGGGGCTGAGCCACCCCAGTGCTGCCACAGCATCCCTCCCTGGCACCTCAGGTGGGATGTGTGCTGTGGGGATGGGACTGGGTGCTCTTTGGAGACCTATCCCTGCTCTGGATATATTTTTAACTCGTGATGCTGCCTGCTGGGGCATCTGACACTGCAGGATTCAGCTGTGCCTGCTGTAAATGTCGGGGGCTTTGGGGAGCTCTTTGATCTGTGGTTCCGGGGGGAGCCTGGTACTGGAAAATTCAGATATAACACAGCTGGTCCCTTAGCTACCTCTCCTTCTGGGGCTTTCCTGAAATGGTTCCCACTGCTGGCACTTAACTCAGGCAGGGGGTTGATCCCTGTTTCTCTGTTGCCTGGTGTGTAAACTCAAGATTTTCTAGTATGGGTGGCTTTGGTAAGATCTGAAAAGTGCAGGACAGGTCCCTGTGGGTGAAGTCAGAGGGTCTTGGCAGAGCTCCTGCCCCAGGACCCGACTCCAGCCGACACAAGGGAAGGTTTTTATGGGCAGCGGGGGCACAGCAGCCCAGCTGTTTGCTAACCACAGCCCCTCTGGTGGTGTTGCAGCTCCCGAGGTGACGCAGGAGACGGTGGAGTCGCTGATGCAGAAGTTCAAGGAGAGTTTCCGCACCAACACGCCCATCGAGATCGGGCAGCTGCAGCCCGCGCTGCGCGGCGCCGCCGTGGGCAGACGCAAGCGCCGCAGCCGGCCCCGAGGTACGTCACGGACAGTGAACCCCAGCACCCCAGACTTTCTCTTTTCCAGACCCTGCACTGCTTAGTGTGTAACTAAACTCCGTACAGAGTGTTAGCTGCTGCTTTCCCATTCAGAACAATTCCTCTAGGCGTGAAACTCAAGGATACCGTGCTGCTTCAGGTCCTGAAAAGTATAAACAAAAGTGAATTGGTGGGGGGGCAAACTGGGGGTAAATGACTTCATTACCTGAAGCTGTAATTGGAGGATTAACCCCTGATATGCAAATGGACCAAATTTATAATTGTGTGAAAAACTCGTGACCATCATCCATCTTGGGTGCAGCCTCTGGGAAGCTTTGGCTGCCCAAGGTGCATCTGTTGAAGGCCTTTAATAAACCCCCACTTTATTCTCTTAATCTTGTCTAGCCTGTGTTCTAGGGAGCCACTCCAAGGCATCAGCTGTGGCCAGAGGAGCCTGGCTGGGGAGGAAGGTGGGAGCCTCCTCACCCTCATTACTGAGTGTGGGGACACCAGAGCTCCTCTGTGGTGGGGTGAGAGAGGGACAAACCCCACACAGCATCTTCTGGGTGGGCTTATGGAGACGCCTCTGAGTTGTGCCCCCTCCACTGCAAGCCCAGACTCCCTGTCAGCTGTCCCAGTCAAAACACACTGAAACACAGTTTTTTGTCAAGCTTTATTTTCATGAAGGGGTGCAATTCATTTTGGCTGTCATCACTGGGACATCTTTCTGCTTTCCCAGTGCTTAGGGGCTGTAGGAGCTACACAGAGAGTGGGAGAGCAGCATTCATGGATCTAAAGGCTGTACCACACAAAAGGCTGTGCCAAGGGTTGGGGTCCAGATTTCCATCTCTGGTGGAGGAGGGGAAGATATCAGATCCCTTCAGGGATGATGGGCAGGAAGGTCCTTGGCCATGATCTGCCCAGTTCACTGAGGGTCTTTGTGTCAGCTCTGGGAGCTGGGAAGGAAATACTTTTCTTTCTGTTTACTGTTGGTTTTGTTTTTCATTTATTTATGAGCCTGAAATGTGATCTTTTATTCCTGATACGTTTTCCTGTGATACAGGCCTGGAGAGGGCTTTTTTTGTATTATAGCTCTGCCCATAAATTATTTACATAGTGTGAAGAAAATGTTCTGACTCTTTAACTGGTTTAAATTATTTGGTTTGTTTTCTAGTAGCTATTCAAATACATGTCTCTGGATTTTAGTGTGGGTGTGGGTGCTCTGGGGTCCACGGGGACTGTCAGGGAAAGTTTCCCTGATTCCTTGCTCCAGCCTCTTTTTTTTTTTGGTGTGTTTTTATTTTCTTTTTGAACTGCCTGAAGGTAAGAGGCTTTTTGGTCACTAATGGAACAAGTCAGTTAATCCTTGCAGCTGAGCTGAGGAGGAGGCACAATGCCCAGCTGCAGGCAGAGCCCCTGGCTGTGTGGGAGCAGAGTGTGGCCCTGAGCCAGCCTGCCTTGTCCCCAGCCTCTGGAGTCACCCCCCACCCCATTTCCCACCTCCCCAGGGTTCCTCTGCCTGTTAGTGACCACAGGAACAGTCAGTGGTTATCAGGACAAGAGCATCCTTGGTGTCTCCATCTCTTCCCACTGCTTTCCTCAGGATGAGAAAATGAGACTGCTTTGTGCCCAGTGCCTGTGAGGGATGAGGAGCCTGAGGCACAATGTACCCACGGGCTTCAGGAGGGGACTCTGACTCCCAGTGTCCCCAGCCACGGGGATCCCTCACCAGCACGCCCTAAAAAAGAGATTTTAAGCTCTCAGTTGTCAGAAATCCCCAAAAAGCCAGGTAGTCCCAATGTCTCCAGCAGAGATTTCGCTCTGCACAGCCCCACCCCATCCATCCTCTTTTCCTCTTAAATTAAATATCTTTTTGCTTGTAGAGGTGGTGGCTGGGTGCTGTGGCTGAGCTGATCCATGCCTTTCCCTGCCCATTCCCTGGATTTTCTGTGCTAGAGGTTTTGTTTTTACAGCCTGTGGTTACCTGTGCCTCCGGCAGGCAAGTGCTGGAGTGCAAACAACCCTTCAGGGTAAAGGAGGATACCACAACTCAGGATGTTTACATTTTCCATCCAGTTGCAAACATAAACTCTTTGCCTCATTAATCCATTGAAATCCATGAGACTTTTTTTTTTCTCCCCTAAATGAAATTGTCCATTTGGGATACATTCATTTCCTCCTAACGGCCTCGTGACAGTTCTGCTGATGGAGTTTGCATCCAACTTTGTTTCTGGGTAGTGACAAGTCAGCCTGATGGATGCATGTGTGTAATTATTTTCTTGTGGTTTGATTTAATTAATGTTTAACCTCATCAAAGCCCTACAGCTGGAGTGCTCTCCCTGCAGGAACTGCACATGGCAGAAGGATTTCCTCCTCTGTGGAAAGGCTCCAAAAGGGTTTCCGAGTGCTACTCCTTCAGAAGGATGGGATAAACCATCCAAAGCAGAGAAGAACCTGAGCCCCAGCCCAAGGGAAACAAATCTGGGATAATTTTGCCTTGCTTTGCTTCCCTGCTCTGTGTGTGTAAGCTGCTGCCCATTGCTCCTCATTAAAGCTGATTTTGCCCTGAGTGTTTCCAGCAGCTCTGGGGAAGGTGCTGTTTTCCCAAGTAGATTGACTTTTAAAATAACACCAAACCACACCACCCTCTCTATTTACAGTGCCATATAACTTTATTTTGTCTAATGCCTCTTTCATACAACCCTTCTCCCTAAACACATCTATGGAGTGAAGCATATTCAGAGCTTATAAATAATTGAGGGAGAGCGAGGATGGAGAGAGCCAAGGGTGGGAGGGGTGGGCTGGAAGGAAAAGGGCTCTGCTGGGGGCTGGCAGGGCTGGAGAGAAGGATGCTGCATTCCAGAGCAGTTATTGATCCTGAAATGCAGTCCCAGAGCATCCCAGCCTGGCTGCCCCAGAACCGGGAAGTGATGCCCTGGGGAGAGGCAGGGGCAGGGCCTGGGTGTGGATTTGGGTGGAGCAGGCTGTGCTCAGGGTGTGGGTTTGGGTGTGGATTTGGGTGGAGCAGGCTGTGCTCAGGGTGTGGATTTGGGTTTGGCTGTGGAGCAGGCTGTGCTCAAGGTCTGGGTGTGGGTTTGGGTGGAGCAGACTGTGCTCAGGGTGTGGATTTGGGTTTGGCTGTGGAGCAGGCTGTGCTCAGGGGCAGGGTGTGGGTGTGGGTTTGGGTGGAGCAGGCTGTGCTCAGGGCAGGGTCTGGGTGTGGGTGTGGGT
>WBND01000110.1:949561-971076 GCA_013398595.1 Tychaedon coryphoeus
TTTTTTTTTCCTCCTTAAATCTGCATCTAATTTACCTTTCTCTGACCACATTAGGGTTTTTTTTTTTTTTTTTTCCAGTTGTCTGATGCTCTTTTCAGGGTTAAATTAATTAAACTGAAAATTTCCACTTAGCTAATTGCATTGCACTGCCAGCTCTCAGTGCATGGACTTTGCTGCTCTGCTGGGGAGGGCATTCCTCACCCAATTTTTACTGGGAAGCCTGGGAAAATAGGGCCTTCTTCAACACCCAGAAGGCAACGTTGCATGGGGTGAGTGAGCATAGGGGGGGTGAACCCAACGTGGTGGATGAGGGAAGTTGTGGGTCTTGAATTCTGTGGTATGTACAAGGATTTTCCATTTTTCTAGAGGAAAAGGATGCAGATAATAATTTTTCCATTGATAGTGGCTGCAGGGCAGAGGGATCACAAAGATGTCACCCAAGGTGGCATCGCTGGGGACAAAACCAAGATTTCACTTCTATTATAACATCCAACTTCACAGGATTAAGTAGCTGAGGTCACTTGGCCTCGGATAGGAGTTATCCAAACAGCTGCTGTTAGTAATTTCTTTATTTTAACTCACTTTTGATTCCCTTTACATCTCTAGCTCTTTCCCTGACATATTCTGCGACCTCCTGGCTTCAGGGAAAGGATTAAAAATGTCATGTTTGTTTTTTATTTCCTCTTTAATGACAAAACCCTCACTTTAAAAAATATACACATGGCTTCAGCTAACAAAAAGTCTTTGGGGATAACTCTGGTTCCTGAATTTTGTTTCCTTATCCCCACTCAGCATTAACAGGACCATCTTTAATTGCATCATAACGAGGTGTTTACCTTGGCACCCCGCCTTGCTCCCCACTAAATTAAACCTGCACTCAAAACAAGTGCCCTGCCCTGGTGCCTGGTGAGCTGAGATCTGTTTGAAGGGATTAACGAGTTTGTAAATCTGCAAACAGGATTAGAAACAAGAGCATCTTCCTTGAGCTCCCCTTCCCCACCTGCCTCCTGCCCCACTGCCTGGTGAATGAGCTGGGCAGGAGATGAGGGGTTGGGTGAGAAAGGGGAGCTTTGTTTTTTTCTCCAGTCAAAAAAGCAGGAATAAACTGGGTGTAAGGAGGCTGTATCTCTCTGTGAGAGTTGCTGGAAAGAGTTGCCAGTGCATTACTGATACCCAGCACTTCAAAATTGCCATTTCTCTGTTCTCTGTCTTTCAAGCATCTTATTCCAGTTTGTAAGCATTGCAGTGATTAGGATCTTTCTGTGTACTGATACCTGGCGGTTTTCTCCCTGTTTTTGGAGGAAAGGGAATGCTGACCAGGCAGGACTGCTTGGCTTTACCTGGATGCTGTCTCATTCATCAGTAATTGCTCGTGGGTGCTCTCTGCCGTGAGCATCCTTGCCCCCATCATGATTATTCTCAGCCCGTGCCCTGGTGAGCAGCCTGTCACCAAGGCTGGTAGTGGAGCTGGAAGAGGAGGCATTGCCCCAGTTGTAAATGTCTCACTGGGCTAATTTGGCCAGATTTTGCGGCCAGTTAAACATGAAATCAGGTTCATGGCAGGATTACTTGAGGATTTGTGTCCTTGGGGTTGCCTCAGCTGGGTTCTGAGATCCTCAAAACCACCACCAAGATGTGTTGCAGCATCCTTGCTGGCACAAAGGTGTAAAAGCACATCCCTGGCAGGCGTGTGTGTGCCCCAGGCTCGTGTTGCCAGGCTGACCTCTGGCCCTGCATGTTGGGTCAGAGGAGACGTTTCCGCTGCGGGCTGGGGACCGCGCCGGGTCTCACAACTCCTGTATTTATACATCCTGCTCAGTGCTGGGTAATCAGAAAATGCAATATCGCTGTCACCAGCTCTCCGAAGACATCCAGCCTGAGTAATTTAACGTGTCAGCTCCATCCATCACGGGGACGCAGGCGGCACACAGACGCAGAGTGGCCGGAGGGGGCTGGGCCGGCGGCTGGCGCAGCCTGTGCCGCTGCCCGCTCCCCTCCGCGGGGTGTGACAGCACAGGGAGCAGCACCTCGCTGCCCCTGCCCAGCCCACCCAGCTGCCTGGCCAAAAGGGGCCAGCTCTGGTGCACGGGAAGGTGACAGAGGGCTGTGCCGTGTCCTACCTGCACAGGTAGTGCCCAGCTCCCTCTCCCAGGAGTGGGGGACCCTCCCATAGCTGGTGTCTGTCCCCAGCCCTGGCCACTGCAGCAGCCACTGCTCAGTGAGGAGGGGATGTGCAGCAGGGCTGCAGCCTTGGCTGGTTGCCCGAGGGCCTGCATTAGAAGCCCAGGTTAATTAAGATTTTCCTCACTCTTGCAAATAAGCCTTATTGGTTTTACCGCTCTGCTGTGCCTTTCAAACCCCTTGGTGTGGGTGTATCATAGCACTGGGTGTTTTTTGTGGTGTTTGTGGCTGAAGAGGGGTTGATGATGGGTCATGGTTTGGGATCTTTAAACCCCCCAGCCCCCGTGCAGGCACTAAATGCTGCTGCATGCAAGCACTGACCCTTCCTGCTGCTTCCAGGAGGAAAGGAGCCAGCAGAGCCTCTTCCTGCCCTGCTGCTGATTGTGCCCTGGAGGGCACTGCTCGGCCAGGTCAGGGCATGGCCAGGGCAGGAGCCACGTGCCAAGCTCCTGGCGTCCCTCTGGCTCCTGCCAGCCACCTCTCATCGCTGTGATTAAGGATTTCAGAGGGCAGAAGGCACCGCTCATTTTCTGTCCTCCTGCCAAGAAATGGGGAAATTGTGCTGCTGCCTAGAATAAAAGATTTTTTAAAAACAGTAAAATATTTTAATGGCAGTTTAAAGGGCCACTGTCAACCCCCAGAGGCCTCTTTGCTTTAAGCTCTGCAAAGATTGAAGGATTTCTGCCAATTAGAGTCTGTGGTGCTTTTTAAGCATCCATTGCTTCTTGGTGGGTCTGGGGATGAAGCCAGCTGGGCTCCTGCTGCATCCCACACTAATATGTGGAGAGGAGGAGGTTGGGTGAGCCATGGGCCAGCCCTGCTCCTGTCGGCCCTGCCTGCTGCTGTCACAGCAAACAGGGGGAGCAAATGGGTCAAACTGGGTGCTGAGGAGCAGGAATGACCCTCAGGGGGGTCCTGGGTGCCCCCCAAGTGTTGCATTTCCCCTGTACCATTTGCCCTTGCTGAGTTTGCTAAAATTCACTGCATTTCACCATGCAGGTGTCCTTGGGGAGAGCAGCTGGCACACTCAGGGGTTTTCTTTGTAAGTCCCTTGAAATACATTTGTATTTTTATTTCTGAGGGTAGAAAGTGTCTTCTCGCATTCACATCACTATAGATAGGCACTGTGGGGTCTTGATTTTTGATGAAATCATGAATGATAAAAGCTCCCTATCACTACTGGTGACCCCAAGCAAAGAGCCTTAGCCAGGGGTGGGAGCTGCTGGCCAGATCCTCAGCTCTGCTGAGGAGCTCCCACTCCACCTGCTCCTGAGCATCCCAGCTGCCAGGGCTGACTTCTCCTCTCTCCTGCCTGCAGGTGGGATTGGGTTTGGACGTGCCAAAGGCAACTCTGGCTCAGAGGCGGACGATGAAACCCAGCTCACCTTCTACACGGAGCAGTACCGGAGCCGGAGGCGGAGCAAAGGTACGGAAGGACACTGTGATTGCACACTGGTGTCAGGGGAAAAGGGATGGCTGAGCACCTGGCTGTCCCATGGGTGATGGGGTCTGACACTGCCCGAGTCCAAAGGACAGCCACACCAGTCTGTGGTGGTACGGACATCCCAAGATGTGCTGTCTGTGTGATGCAGCACCGTGCAGGAGCCATAAATCCCATTTCCCAGTGCTATTGATGAGGTTCTGGTTTTCTTTGATGGTTTCTAATATCAGTTACTCTCCACATGCCCTGGCACTTCCCCAAAGCTGCCCCAGCGGGGAGTGGTTGTGTCTGTCCTCATCCTGGCACCAGTGCAGCTGTCAGGGATGGTTACCTTGGCAATTCCTTGCTCCAAACTCCTGTTTTCTGCCCTTTATTTCCCACGCAAAGCATCCGTTGGATGAAAATTTCCTAGCCTTCCACTTGGCACAAAGGCAATTAAAAAGAACAACTTCAAAATGAGGATTGGGGCAGGGATTTGTCGACCCAAGTCCCTTCAGGCTCTTTTGTGAGTTAGAGAAGCCAAGAAACTGAAATGTCATCTGGAGTTTGAAATTAGTGCCTGCATTTCCTCTCGTCACATCCTGGATCGGTTTTGTTCAGGTCCCTCAGCCCGAGCTGTTTGGTGGAGGAGAGGCTGAGTTTTGCTGCTGCGACTGGGTTTGAAAAATCACTGCTGGGAAATAACTCCGTTGGGAAGCAATTTAAAAATTGCACAGTGGGTCTGCTCCCTCCATTTGTTTTGTGCACGGAGCTGGGCCCCGGCAGCCAGATAGATGCCGGTGCCCACCGCAGCAGCACGAGGCCCCATTTGTTTCCATGATGAGCCATTCCCATAAATGCTTCCAATGTGTTTATTTGAATGTGAAATTACCTCAACACCTCTGATCTGCTCGATGGTTGCACACGGGAATAAACTCACGCATGCACGGGGGTGTGCTGCACTTGTTCCTTCAATTTTATAGGTTTGGGGGGTTGGTTTTGGTTTTTTTTCTTTTTCTTTTCCATGTGTTTTAGAACCAAAAGAAATCCATCACCATGTTTAAAACAAGCTCTTGATGAAAAGGATGAGAGGATTCATGGGTTACTTACCTGTTGCAATACAAACACAGCTGTGTTCAGGGGAAAATTATAAAATCAGAATCCCAGAACCGTTTGGGTTGGAAGGGACCTTAAAATCACCTTGTTCCACCCCTGCCATGGGCAGGGACACCTCCCACTATCCCAGGCTGCTCCAAGCCCTGTCCAGCCTGGCCTTGGACACTGCCAGGGATCCAGGGGCAGCCACAGCTTCTCTGGACAATTAGTGCCAGCACATCCTCACCCTCAAAGTCAAGAATTTTTCCCAAATAAGCTTAAGCTTAAACTTCCTTCTAACCCTGCCCCCTGTCAGTTTGAAGCCATTTCCCCTCATCCTGTCATTTCATGTCCTTCTCCAGAGTCTGTCTCCAGCTCCCTTCAGCTACTGGAAGGCTGCAATTATTCACCCCTAAGCCTTCTCCTCTCCAGGCTGAACAATCCCAAGCCTCTCAGCTTTTCATCATGGGAAAGGTGTTCCATCCCCCTGATCATCTTCATGCCCATGTGACAGGAGGAAGGAATCGATTGTGTTGCAAACAGGGACAGAAGAAACTGTCCCAAAACACTGCTGATACAGGGATCAAATTTCCCAGGTGCTGGAGTAGCTTTTTCAATGACTTACTCAGGAATACTGGGCAGGCTGTGACAGCCCTTGGATACTTTGGAAAAGTCACTGAAGTCTGGGGTTTTTCCAGCTTCCAATAGAGAAAGGGGTGATAGGGCACAGGGAAGGCATGGAAAGCTGTGTTTTAATGAGAGGAAGAAAAATCTTTGCAAGGCTGCCTTGATGCCATTCCCCTTAAGGTCAACTCCTCTGTCAATCTCTTGAAAAACGCTCATACTGGATGCCAGGTACAAAGATATTTTTATTGATTTCTATGTTGGTTTTTGGTTGTTGGTTTTAGCTTCCTTGTAGGGCAAATATAAAGGAACAGATGAATGGGAAGAATTCCTTTCTTTGCCTGTGAATAAGCTGTTGTTCACCTGGGCAGCTTTGATGGCTGGGTTTGAAGGGAATTCAGGAGGCAGAGCTGCCGCGCGCCGCCGCACAGGGCTGCCTGTTAGATCTGCCTTAGTGTTTGAGCAGTGCTGTGAGAACCTGGTTTGTTCATGTTCACTGGGGGCTAACTGAGGGAATTGTCTTGCATAAAGTCCCCATTGTACTTCCTCTCCTGTCTGGATACATTTGGCCATTGCTGCATCCTTGAAAGGAATTTTCCATTATCCTTTCATTGACTATCCTCTCCCTCATGGAAGCAAAGCAATAGCGTAGTGGGAAGTCGTAGTACCAAACTCATAATTACAAGTTCAGCCAAGATCCATAATTGGACAGGATGGTAACTCTAATAGAGAAGGATGCATGGTCAGATACAGTTAATTCTTACAATGATGTTCCCCTATCGATTCCGCCAGCCTTGCGTGTCGTTCCAGGTGCCTTTGGATAGTTATCAGGTCCAAGGAGAGGGATTCCTTGGGGTTTCTCTCCTTGGATAAGATTTTGTAGGATTGAGCCTAATTACTTGTACTGTCAAGGCATTGATCCAAGATGATGTGATGGGAAGTTTCCACTTAGGAGGTGTGCAGGTTTGCTTTTATTTGAGCCTGGTTAAGTGGCCTCCTGTGTCTCCTGGAGAAGGAGGACAGCAGGTTCTGTAGTGCTCTGGCAAGGCAGATTAGAGAGACATTCCCACAGGACAGTATTCAGCAAGGGAGAGCTTTTTCTGGTAGCTCAGGAGCAGCAGACCCACTGGTACCTGGTTTTCAGTGCAGGAGCAGATGCAGAAGTAAGAGGCAGCACTTTTTGTGGTCACAGCATGCTGCACCACTCACTTCCCAGCTTCTAGGTCTGTGGGATGCCCTTACATGATGTTACTGTGTCTTTGGAAAGTCTCAAGAGAAATTATAGGGGAGGAGGAGAGTGGAAGGAACAAAGCAGAGATCTTCCCCTCGAGTCTTGGTCTCTGCTGTTGGGCTCAGCCCCATCCCTGGGATTTGAGCTGGGAGAGGCACTGCTGGCTTATGCCAAGAAGTGCTCTGTTCATACCCAGATTTTCAGTGAGACACCCCTTCTCTTCACCACAGTGCCCTGCCTGTGCCCACACCAGCTCCCCGCTCTCCCCTTCTCTGATGGATCAGTGTGAGCTCTGCTCTAGTGGCATGCAGTCTCAAGGGAGCTGGAATTTGAATTGCTTTTCCAAGTGGAACAAGTCCTGAGAGAGGCTGTCAGGCTATGCATAGCTCTGCTCAGAGGCTGAAGAGACTCTCAGCTGAGGCCAGGCATGGCTGGTTTGCTCCTTCCTGCTGACCCTCAGCACTGACTCCTTGAGGATTTCCAGAAATCAGATTTTCTTGCAACCTATTTGCAACAGGTTTGTGCACTGCAGGCTCTGCTTGCTGTGGAGGCTGGCTCTTCCCTTTCCCTTTCCCCTGGGAGTACCAGGAAATGTGGGAACTCCTTTGCATTCTGGCTGTGGTGCACAGATGGCTCTTGTCTCCAGAGCTGTCGGTCATTGCACCTTCCAGCAGTGCTGAAGTCTCTGTGAGACAGACCCTGGCAGTGTTGTAAAGATGTGAATCCACATCCCCCGCTGGCCATCAGGCCAACATCAAAGCTTTGATGCTTCAGGGTGGGATGTGTTCAGTCAGGTCCCACTCTGAGTTCGAGAGGAAAATATTAGTAGCAAAAATCGCCCTAAACCAAGGAGGCAGAGCCCAATGCACCAACTCCACTCCTGCTCCATCCCTCTTGCTCTGGGGTGGGGTTTGCCTTGTGCCCAGCAAAATTTATTCAGCTCCAGGTCTGACTGTGCAGCCCTGAGTTCCCCTGGTCAGAGGCAGCAGCTGCCTGATGGTGAAATCAAATAGTGAAAGATGGGGGGAAGCAGCAGCACTGTGACTCCAGGGCTGTATCAGGCTCCCTGCCCATCTCATTAAGGATTCTGTGGGTATAATGCACCCCTCCTTGCTGGAGGGGAGGCACAGGCGAGGTTCCTGCTCCTCCCTCTGTTTTCTCAGCTGCTCTGTAACACAGAAATATGCAGCCCATGTAGTTCAGCTTCTTGGGTTGGGGGAAACTGAGGCAGGAAAATGATTATGTCGTCTGGAGCCCCTTCAAGGGGCTGAGCCATCCCAAGCCCATCTGGTGTCTTGGAGACCCACAGACTCTTTGCCCTCCCTTGCACTCTAGTCTGAGCCCCTGGGACCTGCTGGGAGCCCCACATCTGAGCCCCTCGGACCTGCCAGGAGGTCCCCAAAGCTGCTGACCAACCCTGAGTCTGGGACTGATGTCACTCTCCATCCAGCAGAGATCAAGTGCAGAGCTGCTGGAAACCCAGACACAAAGCGTGGGGTGCAAAGGCAAACAGATGCTTTAGCTCCTGTGATGGTTGAGATGTGCTGGAGGGCACCCAGCACAGTGTCCACCCACCTGGGCTGTCTCATGGAATGCCCTCAGCTGGCTGCTGCTCCTCAAGCTGCCTCTGGTATCTGCTGCACCACCCTGAGCCTGCTCCCCCACGCTTGGGTCTGGGATTGCTTCAGCCCTCCTGGGTGAAGAGCAAGGGGGAAAACATCTCCCACACTGATTTCATTCACAGCTCCTGTTCCAGCTGCCCAGCACCCCAGGGAACGGAGGGCATGGCTTTGGGATGCTCCTCAGCTGAGGTCTCTGTGAACAAGGCACCTGGCTGTTTCCATAGCATGTGGTGATGGTTCTGACAAATTAGCAGAGTACAATTATGTACCTTGGATTGGTGTCAGCCCCGTGTGTGTGTGTGTGTGTGTGTGCTGGGCTGGCTGGCGGAGCCTTCTGAGGGCTGTTAGAGAAATGAGAAGCTGAGCTTTGATCTGCCTCTGTATTTGGTGTTTAAAACAAGGCCTTTTATAAGGGAATATTAGGTATTCGGAGTCTACTACATATGAGGAAGCTTTGCTTTGATCCTCTCCCATCTCCAGAGGCAGCAGGCACTTATTATTTCATGGGGAACTAAACGAAGTGCAGAATGAAATGTGGGTACTGCTCTCTTTGCTGGTGCCTCTGGCCTCGCTGGAGCTGAGTGAAAGCTGCAGGCAGGACATCACCCCACTCTTCCACACTTCTCAGGGAATCCCCTCCCTGCTCTGCCTTAGGCTTGACTGGCCTTCAAACTGGGGGAGATGCTGTTGGCAATCAAGCGGGAGGCAAAAGGTGATAAAGCAAATGTCAATTTGGGCTGCTTCCAGTGACATGGGGGAAGAATGGGTCTGTCTGTGTCTGGTGCTGTCTGTCTGTACTTGGGGATGCTTCTCCCTTCCTGGCACTGTGTCCATCCCCTCCTCGTGTGGTCAACCCACAGAATGGACAGGTTAGGATTCCTCAGGAAGGGACACAGAGCTGTTAGGATTCCTCAGGAAGGGACACAGAGCCTTTAGGATTCTTCAGGAAGGGACACAGAGCTGTTAGGATTCCTCAGGAAGGGACACAGATGTGTTAGGATTCTTCAGGAAGGGACACAGAGCTGTTAGGATTTCTCAGGAAGGGACACAGAGCCTTTAGGGTTCCTCAGGAAGGGACACAGAGCTGTTAGGGTTCCTCAGGAAGGGACACAGAGCTGTTAGGGCTCCTCAGGGAGGGACACAGCTCTGTTAGGATTCCTCAGGAAGGGACACAGATGTGTTAAGATTCCTCAGGAAGGGACACAGCTCTGTTAGGATTCCTCAGGAAGGGACACAGAGCCTTTAGGATTCCTCAGGAAGGGACACAGAGCTGTTAGGGTTCCTCAGGGAGGGACACACAGGTGCTCCCTGCAGGGACAGACGGACAGGTCAGTCTGGGTGCTGCACACCCAGCTGGTTCATGGCACATGGAGCTGTGCTGCTCTTGGTGAGGCCAGGAAAGAGCACCCCAGAGGGAACACTGCAGCTCCCTTGTGACCTGCAGATCCCCAAATCTCAAGAATGAGGTGCCTTCATGATACCAATCTTGTCTTTATGCCCCAGAGCACCAAGGTCCCTCCCTCCAGGCTGCACCCCAGCACCACAGCCATGCTCACACTGATGCCCAGGGCAGTATGACAGCAGGGGATGCTGCTTATTCCCAACCATTCTCTGCTCTCTGTCATGGATGCTGCTTTTCCCGCTAGTGGTGCTTTTGCATGATGGCTTATTTTGCCTGCAGAGCAATGAGGCACAGCCCATAAACCCCATTGTGAAACCTCTCCACTCCTGCTGGACTGTGGCTGTGCAGGGAAGCTGGGCTGGGGCTGCTCCAGCTGCCTCTCTGCTCCCTCAATCTGTAGGTGTGGGGATTTACTCGTGCTCCTGCCCATGCCAGGGGTGCTGAGCTGCTGGAGAGGGGCTGCTGCTGGAAACTGGAGCTGGGCAGCACCAGGTCTGCAGGTAAAGCGCTGGTGGAGCTGCAGTGGCTGCAGGCACTTTAACTTCCCTGGGCTGCGCTGGAGATAAAGGCTTTTACATCTGTTCCTGGAGGCAGTGCGGGTCTTCCTATTTATTTATTTATTTTCCGATTGTATCTGATACAGCCTCAGCGAGTAATTGAGTGTTTGAGAGTGAAAAATTATCTCTCCGGCTTGGCCCTTATCTTGACAGCAAAGCAGCACTTTTAATTTAATTTTGTTCAGAGCATGTGGGTAACAAATTTCACTAATCGCTCTGCTGTCGCCCTGCGCATGGTAACGAGCCTCTTGTTTCCCGGGAAGCGGAACACAAACACGGAGCGGGATGCGGGCGGGGGAGCGCGACGGCTGCTGCCGCTCGGAAAATGGAGATGCGCTCCTGGTGGGCTCCTGTGGCACGATGGATTCGTCTCCTGGCTGCAGCAGGAAAGGGAGCAGAGGGTGGCAGATGTCACGTTTGGTCCTGTGTGATGCTTGGCTGGGGGGGAAACTGAGGCACGGAGGGGTGTGTGCCCCCAGCGCTGGGGAGCTGCTGCAGAGCAGAGGTTTGAATTCTCATCCCGTTCTGTCAGTTTGCATCTATTCTGAAAAATAACGGGTAGAGACAAAAAAGGTTTGGGACTTTCCCTGTTTTTTTGGGACTGCAGCCCAGTTCCCTGATCCCAGCTCTGCCTGCAGGGTGGCAGTGGGACATAGGCAGTGTGGGGAAGGTCCAGCCAGGGTGAACAACTTGAGTGCTTGGACATCTCTTGCCACCAGCCCCTGGGACATCTACCAGCCCTCCCTGTCACCCTGGCCTCCATCTCCTCCTGATTTCTAAAATCAATTCATCTGTCTGACCAGCCCTCCACTCCCTGAGTACAATCCTCCCTGGGCTGTGACTCAACACAAACTATTTCATAGATAATGATTACTTTTTTTTCCTCCTTTTTCCTGTAGGAATAATGTTTTTGCTACTCTGTATTGAAAATTGCTTTCCCTACTCCTTAAAATGAAACCTTCAACTCAGATTTGCCTTTGTGCTTGTATATTGTAAAATTGGGACTCATTTGGAGTGTAAAACAAAAAAAGATCAGGCCTTAATTCCAGGAGAAGTGCTTTCATTGATTTTCATGAAAGAAAATTCCAGTGCAGGCAATATCTACCTTTAAATATGTAGCTGTTTCTTTAATGTGATTTTATCTCAACCAATTCAGCACTGAGAACATGAAAGCAAAACTGACTTCATTGATTTTAATTGTCCCTGCCCAGAGAAATGCAAAAAAAAATAACAGTGCCAGAAGAGCAAATTGAGTTTGCACAAATTCTTCCTCTCTTTGCTGTGCCAGGAGATCTAAGATATGTGGGGAAGAGAATGTGCCTGTGGTGACCCTGGTGCTGACAGGGTGGTGGATCAGCATCTCAACCTGTGCCACTTTGGTCATCTCTATTTCCCCCCTCTCCTCAGCTGCTCATTTCTTGCCCAGCCTTCAAGGCTTTGCCTTTGCCCCCTTCCTCCTCTTGGTTGGAATTTGCTGGCAGAGTCTCCCTGCCAGCTGCAGGCACAATGCCTTGGAGCAAAGGGGGAGCACCACCAACAGCTGTATAATTAGGAAGCAAATACATTTATTCAGTGCATAAGGCTTTATAACTCCAGGAGCACCTTAAGAGGCACAGCTCAGGCTGCTGGAGGAGCACAGGAGCTCGCTGGGACACACAGGAGCTGGGTCAATGAGCCCTTGACCTTGCTGTGGGGTCCAGCAGCCCAACCCTCACCTCCCACAGTGCCCAAGCCACCCCTGGGCATCCTCCTCCCCCTGGCCCACACCCCAGGGCTGCCTTTTCTGCAGCTCCCTGTGCTGTACTGGAGGACGTCTCGGCTAATTGCTAGAGGATAATTCATAAATGTTAATAGTATTAATCTGATTCAGCATGTGCTCAGCAAGATCTAATCCTCTATAAATCCAGAAGCGACTGATCTCACCCTTCTGCTGCACAGCATGCCTGCCTTTCCTCCTTCCCCCATCCCCTCCTCTGTGCACCTTCTGCCTCCTTGGAGGGTCTCCTCGGGGGTGTCCCCCAACACAGGGGAAGCAAAGCTGCCACTTCAGAGCTGGTCCACATACTGCTGACTCTGGGATGAGGCTGGAGACTGCCCAGTGCCCAAGCTCTGAGCCAGATCTGGGCTGTAGCTGTGGGGCACCTTCATTGGACACCTTCATCTGGGACTTGTCCAGGACTGCAGTGGAGAAGGTGCCTCAGGAAGAGGCTGGGACCAGGTGTGGTGTAGATGGTGTGTGATGAAACCCCTACCTGTGCTCTCACCCCTGCCTGGGGGCTCATTGCATCCACATCCATCCCCTTTAGAAGGAAGGGCCTCTGGGGTTGGGTAGTGCAGGAAGGCTTGGTGGGGTCGTGGTGCAGGAGAGCTGTGTCTGACTGCAGAGAGGATCTGCCATCCCATTATCCCATCCCATTATCCCATCCCATCCCATTATCCCATCCCATTATCCCATCCCATCCCAGTCTCACCCTGCAGTGGAAAAGGAGGCTGCAGGGCCAGGAGGGGATTCAGGCAGTGCTGCTCCCTCCCGTGCAGGGGTGCTCCATGTCCAGAGCCTCCTGCCAACACCACTGCTCATCCTAATTGGCGTTAGATTTGATTGGACATGATCTGCCCCTCGTGAAACACCTCGGGATGTGCTCGTGTGTGAGGCTGTCCTGGAAACGCCTCTCTATCCCATTAACGAGCCCCTGCTGGAACATAACGATGGATCATTAGGAGCCCGAATCCTCTGGCACAGCAGCAGCACCGGGGGTGGGAGCTGGGCTGGCGTGAGCTGGCTGTCCCCAGGGGTGTTGGCTGTGCCCTGGGGGTGCTGCTGTCCCCAGGGGTGCTGCTGTCCCCTCGGGGTGCTGCTGTCCCCAGGGGTGCTGGCTGTCCCCAGGGGTGCTGCTGTCCCCCAGGGTTGCTGCTGTCCCCCAGGGTTGCTGCTGTCCCCAGGGATGCTGGCTGTCCCCAGGGATGCTGGCTGTCCCCCGGAGTGCTGCTGTCCCCCAGGGATGCTGCTGTTCCCAGGGATGCTGCTGTCCCCTTGAAGGTGCTGCTGTTCCCCAGAAGTGCTGGCTGTCCCTAGTGGTGCTGCTGTCCTCAGGGGTGCTCCTGTCCCCAGGGGTGCTGGCTGTCCCCCAAAGGTGCTGCTGTCCCCAGGGATGCTCCTGTCCGCCAGGGATGCTGCTGTCCCCCCCAGGGATGCTCCTGTCCCCCTGAGGGATGCTTCTGTCCCCAGAGATCCTCCTGTCCCCGCAAAGGTGCTGCTGTCCCCCAAACGTGCTGGCTGTCCCCCAGGGCTGTTGCTGTCCCCCCAAAGGTGCTGCTGTCCCCAGGGATGCTCCTGTCCCCCCAAGGGATGCTCCTATCCCCCCAGGGGTGCTCCTGTCCCCCCAGGGGTGCTCCTGTCCCCATGCTGGGTGCTCTGCATGCAGCACAGCACAGCAGAGGCTGCTGAGCACTTCCAGCACTCGCTGTTCCCCGCTCACCTTCCCCAGCCCCATCTTCCCGAGTGCTGGGATTGCATTTCCACATCCCAGTGGCCACGCACCGTTCCTGTGATGCTGTTATCTCCCGGGGGGCGGGGAAGATTGCAAAGCACTTGGCGTTTAACACCCACATATGGTTAACACCACAGGCTCTGTGTGCTGATAAAGAGGGGGTAATTAAAGTTTATTTTTTTTTATAGACTAATCTCCCAAGCATGTATTTATGAGCCTGATTTAGAAACAGCATATTACCGAGAGCGCGGGGTATTTGTGTTGCTTGTAAATCCATACATGTTCTGAACACCTTTTTCTTCCCCCCTCCCCTCTAAATTTAGGCAGTACCACCAATATTAAGAAGAAATGAGGGCAGAGTTTTGTTGGGCTTTTCCCCCCCTCCTTGTCTTTTGGGCGGGCAAAGGAAAGTGTACAAAGCAGTGAGTAATTAAATGCACGAGGAAATGATATTTCAAAGGAGACACGGTGCCTTTGGAGGGGCTGTTTGCTGAGTGTTTACACCAGTGGCTTTGAATTTATCTTCATCTTGCAGCAGGTGCAGAATCTTCAGGAGAATGTGGTGCTTTGCAAGCGGTTTCTGAGCTGTCTGCACAGGGACTCACACCCTCACCAGGATAATTTGCACTGGGGTTTGAGGGGAGACAAAAAAATCCTGGGTGGGGAAGGTGGTGGTGGCCAGAGTCCTTCTGACCACAGTGCTGGACACTCTTGTTTTCCAGGCTAATTAAGC
The DNA here is from genome assembly GCA_013398595.1 of Tychaedon coryphoeus. Lineage (NCBI taxonomy): Eukaryota > Metazoa > Chordata > Aves > Passeriformes > Muscicapidae > Tychaedon > Tychaedon coryphoeus. The sequence goes on from WBND01000110.1 coordinate 963,918, forward strand.
CACCCTTGGATCACTGGCAGGGAGCATGTCAGGTGTGATTATGCCCTGAAATGGAGCACTTTGCCTTTCCTTTCTGCTTCTCTCTCCTTGGATTTTGTGGGCGGTGGGGAGAAGTTATCTCTCTGGATAGAAGTAATTTATTCTTATTTTTCATCCTGATGGTGTGCCCTGCCCACTCCTTGGGTGCAGTCCCTGTGAATCCTCATGGCCCACATTTTTCCCTTCAAAACTGCCTGGGTGAGCACTTGGGCATCCACTCACTTTGTTACAACCTCTCAAAACACTACAGAAACATCTTTGGTTAAAGACATTGAGAGATTACCTTAATGTAAGAAGCATTTATTAAGGGAGAGAGATCTGGGGAGTGAGTTTGGTCTCAGCCATGCCTGGTCACCATCTTTCTCCTGGGTTTTTTGGACCCCACAGGACCCAAACCAGGATTTCTGTTGGGTGCTGGGGCTCTCAACCATCCATAAAGGTCTTGTATTTCCCACCCAGCTTCCTCCTCTTGGTAAAGGATGTTGATTCCAGCTTGTTTGATGCACCTGGAGTTTCAAATCTGCTCTTCAAACACTTCTCTGAAATCCTGGAAGTGACAAGGAGAGGAGGGAAAGCACAGGCTTAGCCAGGTCAAGCTCTCATTGGTGGCATTTGGTTTATTTGGGGCTGCCTGAGCTACTGAGCTGGGTTTGGGTCCCCTCCCTGGGATAAAGAAGGATCAGTTTGTCTCACTTCAGGACCAGGGTGAAGCCCTGGAGAACCTTCTGAGGTGGGTTTGGTTGCCAGAGCCTTGCTGAAAATACATTTGGTTGTGGTTTTAAAGGCTTGGAGTGAAGCTGATTATCTCCAGAGAGGTGTTTAAATGCAGCACAGCAGTGCTGGAGCATCAGTGGTCTGCAGAGCAGGGAAGGAGATGGAAAACAAAAGCCCCATCCCTCTCTTTAAACGCTCTTCCAGCAGTCTCCCTTCAAACCTGGCAGCAAACTGGTTGTGAGCAATAAAGAGCTGAGCTGGAAACCCAATTTCTGCTCAAGCAGAAGCCCCCTTGTTTTGGTTCAGTTGTTCACAACCAAACGTCAGGCACTTCTAGAGGTCAGTGATTAACAGTGATGGAAATGAGTGAGTGCAGGAGGGAAGAGAGTTATGGGAGACTTGGAGCAATTGTCCCTTTCCTTGAGCAGCCAAGCTCAAACTCATGGAACTGTGAAAGGCTTTGTGCTGTTTTGAGCCCCTGTTCTGCCCTCCTGAGTCATGGGGAGAGAAGATGGACCGATGGGGATGTGAAATCCAAATTCATTCCTCCAGCTCCACTCTGGCTGCAGTTTGGTGAAAGCTGCCATCATACCTGGGATTTGGGCTCTTTGTGAAAAAGGGATAATACTTGTCTCACTCATAAGGGATTTATGATTTAATGTTTGCAAAGCACTTTAAGACCCTGGATTGAAAGGTGATTTATAAGGGTGAAATCCAGCGTTGTCTGGTCCATTGTATGTTTGATTTCGTCCACTTATCCTCATGGGGGCTTTTTTCCTTGTCTTTTTTTTTTTTCCTTTTTCTCCCCCTCTTTTTTCTTTTTGCATTCATATCATAGCTTCAAGCCAAGCAGGGGTTGTGGCAGGCACATTATCCCCGGCAAGAGGAGAATTTTGCCTCCCATGGAGGTGCTAACTTATGCTGATGATATGAATAAAGATGGGAAAAGAAAAAAGAGGATTGCAAGGTGAGGGGCACAGGGGATTGGTGATAGAGCTGTGAAATAGGAGTGGGAAGGCTGTTTAGATGATCCATGCATAAGGAAAGGAGAAAATGCTTCATAAATAATCAATTTACTTGCTCCTGTTGGTTTCAGTGATGGGGGTATTTTCCAGCAGATCAGCCACTTCTCCTGTCCTACAAATCCTGGTTGGAGCATCCCCTGTGCAGGCTGTGGTCTGGGGGAGCTGTGGTGGGGCTTGGTGCCCTGTCTGGAAAGCACAGGCTGTGCTGAGCACGACCTCAGGTCCCTGCCCTGGCACCAGCCCCTTCAGGAGCAGCTTTAGGCAAGTCACAGGGTGTGCAAATGCGAACTTGGTTCCATTTCCCATTCAGCTTTCAAACTGGTGCTTTTTAAACCTTGCTCTGCTGATGAGGTGGTGAGGGCTGAGGAGAAAGTGGGGAGAGGCTGCATTGGCTTCCAAAAATCAAGAGGTGTCCTCACCTGAGTCCAGAGCAGGGCTGTGGTCAGCTCTGCCAGCAGCTGGGTCAGATCAGCTTGCACCAGAATGGGCTGTGCAGCCTCTGGGTTCACTGCTGGGCTGTGCCCTCTCCTTGCCATGGACACATCCCCAAGTGGTGCATCCCAAACCCTGGAGGAGGAACCAGCTGCCTTGTGAGGTGTCTGTCATTATCTTGGAGCAAAGCAGGGGGCTGGCACAAGGTGTTGGGTGAGGGGGCTGTGGGGGATGCAGGGCAGTCACAGCAGCAGCAGGGCAGCCCCCAGGTCCAGGGGGATCAGCAGTGCCTCAAGGATGCAGGATGCAAGTCTTGGACAGTGGAGACCTGTCAGTGGGGTTGCAGTGGCCTGGGACAGTTCTTGGTCACCTCCATCAGTAGAGGGGGTCTCATCTGGACACCTGACATTCCCAGTCTGCATCCAGTAAGAGCAGCTGAATCTTCTGGGGCAGCCAGGTCTCTCTGGATGATTGTGTTGCACAGCTTCACCACATTCCCAGTGAAACTTGGGGATTCTGTCCCACCCAGCTGCCCTCGGTGGTGATTCAGCCATCCAAACGCTGTCCTGCTGCACCAGGGTTTCACAGTGGCTTGCCAAGCCAACCAGTGCTGACAAGAAGTGATGGTGGTTTCAGCAGGGGGGCACAGCAGGTGTGATGGGTGATTCCAGGGAGAAGTTCCCAGGGAGAGGGTCTATACAGGGCTTTGAGCGGGTTTCCTCCCTACCCTAGCAAAACAAGCCCAACAAGGTGTGATGGGAGTCCTGGGGCGTGCAGACTCCTGCTGAGCTGCCATCCTTGTTTTCAACACTGCCTTCCCGAGCTGGGGCTCCCTGCCTCTGCTGAGAAACCCCTGGGCACAGCCTGACCTTTTGGCCGCCCGCCCACGGCTCTGTGTGCCTTGCAGGTTCCACGAAGAGCCCGGTGAACAAGACGGCGCTGACGCTGATCGCGGTCAGCTCCTGCGTCCTGGCCGTGGTGTGCGGCTCGCAGCTCTCCTGCCCGCTGACCGTCAAGGTGACGCTGCACGTCCCCGAGCACTTCATTGCTGATGGTAAGCCCCTCCTGCTCCCCTCTGGGTGTGTCTGGGACACAGAGACCCCTCTCTTTGGGAATGCCCCAGCTGGGTTTGCAGGGATCTCCCTTTCCACAAGCACATCTGCGAGCCGGAGGCCAACATCTCAGTCGCGTCAATTAGTATTATCCTTGTTATGGTTGCTGCTAATTGTGCCTGATGGATATTTCTGCTCTCCAAACTCGTGCAGGAGCCCTGGGAGCTGCACAGACAGGCCTCCTGCTGTCCTGCAGCAGCAGAGCTGCTCATCCCAGCCCTTGCAGCAGCACGGAGGGAAATTGCTGGGGTTTGAGCAAAGGCAGAGATGCTTTGATAAATTAGACGAGTGCTGCTGTCACTATTTATTGCTTTCTCCAACTGGGCTCCTTGCATTTGTTGTGTTTCACTGACCTTTTCTTTATAATGTGCAGCGAGCGTCGAGTGCAAGTTTTCAGTAACACGAGGGCAAATTTCATTTTCTTCCAGCAGACAGGAGCCATTATTCAGTCGGTTCCAATTCCTCAGCTCCTGCACTTGTCTCACTGCTTGGGGCATGCAGAGGGGGCACTTTCTCTCTGCCAGAAATGTGCTGCTTGCAGCCAGTGCATCACAGCTGCTGGACTGTCCCAGTGCAGCCAGCTCTGGGACAGCCCCCTGCTTTGGGAGCTTTGGAGTGGAGGGCAGCTCTTGGGGGATTAATATTTTGGGGAGGGGGGAGATGGTTAAAGAGACACAGCAGGATGAGAGCTGCAGGGTGGAGAGGGTGGAAATCATCACCCCGTGGCAGAATGGCAGTCACCAGCGTGTTTGGAGTGGGATTAGCCCTGCTAAGAGTGGTCTCTGGGCAGCTGGGATATCCCAGTGGTCACAGCTTGGCCCCTGTAGGAAAGAGGAGGAGAGCACCTACTTTGTGTTCACACACTGGAGGAACTGAACATCAGTGGAGTGGAGACATAAAGATAACATTAAGGTGGGATGCCACATCCTTGGAAGTGTTCAAGGCCAGTTTGGATGGAGCTCTGAGCAACCTGGTCTGGTGGGAGGTGTTCCTGCCCAGGACAGGGAGTTGGAACAAGAGGATGTTTAAGGTCCCCTTCCAGTGCAAACCATTCTGTGATTTAAGGATTTGAAACAAGGGACTTGTCTACACCTTGACCTGTTTCTAAAAAGTTTTAATGATTGTCTAAGCCACACATGAATACTTGAAATCTTCACAGATGGTTCCAAGTAGCTGGAGAACAGAAACTCTTGCATTTGGGGCATGAGGTTGCTCCAGTGCTAACTTGAGTTCCCTTGGGAGGGGCACTGGCCAGTTCAGCACTTGGACTGGGAGCTCACACTGGTTCTGGTACTTGCTGAAGGTCAGCCAGCAAGGCAATGATGGAGACAGGACCTCAGCACCCTGCTCCCAGCTTGTGGTTCTGGCCCAAGGAAGACAGTGTATCCTGAAAGAAAAAATAAACAAAATGCCATGAGACTCCATAGAATGGAAGTGAAAAGCTGAGCCTGTGCTTGTCACCAGGAAAGGGGTGGCAATGCAAATTATGCAAATGCAGGGAGCACTCGAATGAAAATGACAATGAAATACCAATAAAACAGATTAATATCCTTGAAACTGGGGGAAATGGGATGATTTCCAGTCCCGACTTAATGACTTTCCTGAAGAGAAAGTGGCAAGAGGACTGGTAACAACGGTTTGGAGAAGAATTAAAATGAGCTTTGTAATGAAACTGTAAAATATAATTACAAACTGCAAAAACTTTTAAAATATTTTTTTATGAGAAACAGTCAAATTCTTTGCATAGAAGCAGCCAAGACATTTTGCAGTGGCTATCACTTTCCCTGAAATCTCATCATTTTATGTGATGACAGTCCCTTGCCTGGGAAGAGAAAAAGCTCTTAGAGTTGTCCCTTCTTTCTGAATAACAACAAATCCCAAGGCGCCACCCAACTGACAGCAAAATATTACAAAGCATTTAAAGACATCAGAGAACTGAGCTGGGTTGGGAAATTTCAATGATACCCAGGAAAAGTGTGGCTGGATGTGTTCACCAAGGCTCAGCACCTGGACTTCGATGCTGATGGAGAAGAGCGGACCTGCTCCACTCTGGAGATGTCCCGTGGGGATTAAATCTGCTTTTTACAGGGTGCTGAAGGGGGTTGGCACGAGCATCCCTGTGGCATCGAGGTGACAACAGAACTGACGTGTTTGGCCTGGCAGAGTCTGGGAGCTTTGATCATTCTTGAAGCAGCTTCTGGTGTGGCACCAACGGTGGCACCACGTCTCGCAAGTGTCGCCGCGCGCTGAAATCGTCTGGTTCCGAAGCTGTTCCCTTTGGTGCTGCACAGGATGATAAGGCAGGGATGGTGCATTCACAGGAGATGTTCCCATGGAGGGAGCGGTGCCCTCTCCTTCCCTTCTGGAATGTGGAATTTCAATGGGCACCAGGAGCCAAGGAAAATCTGAAAGCGGAGCTGCTACCGGCGCCTCTGCGGGAGAAGCCAAACAAAGGCAGAGGCTGAAAGAAATCGTTCTCCTAGACGATGAGAACTCAGCTTTGAAGGAAACTTTAAATAGATGCCAGCCAGTTCTGGTGTGCCAGCAGCCAGAGCCAAGAAAAGAAAGAGGGGGGAAGCCCCCCCAAATGTCTCCAGCTTTGGAGAGAGCAGCTTTCCCTGCTGCAGCAAGAATGGCGTTAGAGAAAGCAGCTCCAGAGCCTGCTGGAGTGGCAGGGTGGGAAAGGGGAGGGGAGGGACTGGGACCAGGAGCCAACTGGCAGCCAGGCTGGGAGGATATATTCCAAGCAGCAGTTCTATAATAACCAGCCTGTCTCTATTGCCCTTATTTCTCCCTCGGTTTGTTTTCTTCCTTTTGTTCATGTGACGGGGTGCCCCTGCCTCGCTCCCCGCTGAGCAGTTATTGCCTGGTGTGTACAGCTGCTGCCTTCACTTCGTGGAGCAGCTGGATCCAGGAGAGCCTGGCAGGAGCTGCTGTGAAGGGCTGGGACCTCCTGCTTCCCAGAAATGAGTTGGTGCCTCTAAATCCTCCCTTCCAACGCAGTGGTTGGAGCATCCTCTCCTCCCTTCTGCTGCTCCAGAGCTTTTTGTTTCGAGGCAGCCCCTGCCTGTGCTGAGCAGAAGGAATTGTTCTCATTTCAGAGGTGGCTCAGATTTATGGAAAGAACCATAGTGGCTTTTATGAGGATATGGAAATGCAAGGCATTATTTAGAGGACCCTTTAGCCATGTCAAAGGGGGGAAAAAAGGAAGGAGAGCCTCTCCATCTGAGTAATAAAACCTCTTATGAATATGCGAGCCACTCAGCTCTACATTCAATAGTTGTTTTTTGGTTTTGTTTTTTTCTTGTAAGTAATAATTCAAAAAAGTAGAGCTGGAGCAGTGGGAATGGCTTGCAGGGAAGGCAGGGTGGAGAAAGATACTCTGGAGGGCTCAGCCTGGAGTACGTCCTTGCTGCACAACAGTATGAAATATAGTATCAATTAAAGCTTCCCATTTTTACAGCCTGTGAGAGGTTATATACGGTGTGGGTGGATGTTTGTACTTTAGTGGAAGAGGTGGGTGAGATCCTCCAGTGGTGCAGAGGGAAGCAAGAGCTGTGTTTAGCGAGGGGCTTGTAGGGCTTTGTTTTGTAAGTGGAAATAAAGCAAAGGGCATAAAGCAGGTTTCTATCAGAGACATCTCGGGGCATTTACAGCCTTCTTCCCTCCTCTTCCAAGATGAGTGCCAGGCAAGTTGTGGAGATCCCTCTGCACCTCGCTGGGCTGTGGGATGGGTGTAGGGTGGTTCACAGGGCTCAGTGTGAGTCCTGCTGTGGGATCAGGGCTCAGTGTGGGTCCTGCTGTGGGATCAGGGCTCAGTGTGGGTCCTGCTGTGGG
>WBND01000110.1:971754-983196 GCA_013398595.1 Tychaedon coryphoeus
ACTCGCAGCAACTTCTCATTTTGGTTTTAATTAAAAGTGTTGCTTTAAATTGTTTGGTTTTGACATTTGCTGCTCAATCTTCTGCAGCTCTTGGAAGTGACCAGGCATTATCTCATGCCCTCAGGGCAGTCAGGGTGTGCTGCACATGTGGCCACACTGAGATGAGCCATGGCAGGTGGGGGACTGGCTGTGTCCCCATCCCATTTGGCAGCAAGGAGAAGCTGGAGACACTCCCTGATTTACAGGTGAAGCTCCCCAGGTTTGTACCAGAAGGATGGAGAAAGAGATTTGATCTCAAAGCTATCTCAGGTCAGACTGGATGGAGCTCTGTGCAGTCTGGTCCAGTGGAGAGTGTCCCTGCCCATGGGAGATGGGTGGAACAAAAGGATCTTTAAGGTCCCTTCCAACCCAAAGCATTCTGTGATGCTGTGATCTTTTCAGGCTTTCAGAAAGATTCTGAAATTGTGGTCTCCCATGTCCACCAGCTGTTCCCAGATCCATAAGTCCCCTTTGAAATCAGCACAAGGAATTTCTTCAAAATAAGTTTTTTCTCGTGCTGTTTTCTTCTCCCAGGGTTTTTGCTGCATGGAGACCTGGGTCAGGGCTTTGACAGAAGCCACACTTTCTTGTTGCAGACTCAGTGTCACGTCTAGCTGCTCCAGGCCCCGTGTTTTGTGTAAGGTGGCTGTGTTTGGGGGCAGCTTTACAAATTGCATTTTGTTTCACCAGCTCGTAATCAGCAGGGTCACCTCCATGCCCGTGTTACAGCTCACTCTGCTCCCACGTCTGCTTGCCTGGCAAGAAAATGTGAGCAAATGGCTGCAGTGTAACCAGACATGAACTCTAAATATTAACATCAATTTATGAACTGTATCAGCGTGGATCAAAGGGATTCCAAGACGGTTTTACGGCGTGAACGCTCTTTGCATGAAGAACTAATAAGATTCTGGAGGCTGAAGTACATCATGTTTTTATCGTGGCTTTGACAGGCTTGTGAACCTGCTCAGCTGCTCCCCAGCCCTGTGCCAGCCAGGGGCATTCCCAGCTCCATTTGCAAGGGGAGCCAAGTGCTTCTTCCTCCTCCTTTGCAGGATGCACTGGGGCAAAGCCAGCAGGACTGGTGTTGGCATTTGGATGGTGTCAGCAGGAGCTGCTTCAGAGCTGGGACAGGTTTCATCCTGAGAGGGGCAGAAGGTGCCCACCCCTGTGGGGAGGCACCAGCTGAGCTTTACCAACACCATTCACCCTCTGATTTGGGAGGGATGGCACATCTTTGACCAGCCAACCTGCTCTCCCTCCCATAGATGGAGAGATGCAAACATACATTCTGCATTCATACAAGCTTATCACAGCTCCTCTGTGCTTTGTGATGTGATTTGATTTAGGCTGGATTTCCCTGAACTCTTTTCTGATATCTGGAGAGCATCATTGTTAGAAAGCCCTGGGCTGCAGCGTCAGAGTTGGGAGATACAGAGCATAAGGAGAAGGTTTTTTGGTGGTTTTTTTTTTGTTTTTTTTTTGTTTTTTTTTTTTTTTTTTTTTTTTTTTTTTTTTGTTTGTTTGTTTTTTGTTTTTTGTTTTTTGTTTTTTTTTTTCCCCAGGAGTCTCATTTCTGTCTCAGCCACTTCTGGCCCAGAATGCCTTCTGAGGACAGAGATCTGTCCTTACCAACACCTCCACAACTGCATTGTCTAAAGCTGCCATGGGAGATCTTGTTGCAGCATGAGCTTGACCACAAGGCAGGGTGGGCAGATTCCTTCTTGCTTAAGTTTAGGAAAAGTTGGCTGAGCCATCACCTGCCTTATAAATATGTGTGCTGTTTGTCAGGAGCTCAGCCCTGGAGAAATCAAGACTGACTGACAAGAAAACCCAATGAAAGAGTCTGTCAGAATGATCAAGGAAGTGCAATTTAACACTTAAATTGTAACCCTGCTCCTCCCACAGGAAAGGTGGTGCCAGTTTGAGCTGTAATTACACCCAGACATGTACTGCTAATTGACTTCTGCTTTGCCAGGGTGGAAAAGCTCTGGCAGGGTTGGAAGTGTTTCAAGGGGATGGGGGTCTCCAGGTTTGATTATCGTTGGGTTGGGGAGGTGGGAACCCATGGGTGCAGTTCATGTGCTGAAAATACACCCTGGAGTCAGGGATTGTGAGATAGGAACTGTGAGTGCTTCAGCTGAGGGAGGACTGAATGAAAGATGTGTCTATTGGCCTCTGCTGCTTTCTAATCTTTCTATCACAACTTTCTGTTTAAGCATTCACCTTGTTCAAAGGGAGAAATAATTAAAAAAAAAAAAAAGAGGTTTGGCTTGGATTTTAACCTGGTGTGATGCTGTCCTTGGATTCAAACTAGACTATAAAACTTAAAGTTTGACTTAAAGGTATTTAAATTGTTCCCAAATCACCTGTTTTTGTGCTGGGCAGGAGAGAGATGGTAAAGCTGAGCACTGTGTTAGCCTGTGGGTGCAGTCCTTCCCCAAGACCCATTTCCTTGCTAAAGGCAGTACATGTGTGTCCTGGGCATCCCAAATCTGTCTGGTTCTTTGGCATTTTCTGGCAGAAATTTAAGAAGCTGAAGTTTTCATGCCCTGGGCCAAGGATAGGAGAGGAAGAACTGATCAAGGGGAAGAGCTGATGGGGGAGGAGTTGCCTCTTTGGGTAATGTTCTTTCAAGTTTAACAAGGGAAAAAAGAGTCTCTAAAGAAATCAAATAGGGTTATTCTTTGTACCTATAGAATGAAGCAAGAGGGATCATCTTTCCTCCAGTGTTTATAAAAACTATCTGTAACAGGATTAGAACTGTGTGATAGCATAGGGCTGGATACATTAATAGCAACCAATAGTATGACCTCCCATTGCTTCCCAACACAAAATACTAATTTTAGATGAAAAGGAGTTTTGCTGGCCAAGAACAGTGAATGGACTAAAGATGACAAAAAGAGCAGAGGGAGGAAGAAATAGATGTTCTTCAAAAAAAATTATGTTTTGATCTTTTCCCTTGAAAAGAAAGAGAAAGGAAAAGCCAAACCTTTTTGGCTGCCTTTTGGGTGCTTTGTTCTTTTCCCTTGTTAGATATCTCTTCTGAGCTGTTTTATCCTGTTGTGTTCTTGAAAAATGATTTTTGAAATGTCAAAACTTCAAGCCTCTTTTGTCAGGGCTTAAGCAATTCCACTGAACTTTGAAGGAGACCCCAGCATGAGAGACATGAACTTCTGACGCTGCCTTAACTCACCCGGCTTTGATCAGTGCTGGGGAAGGAGTGGGGGGAGAGCAAAACACACACACACAGAAACCCAAACAAATCAATCCCCTGGGGGGCTGCTGGGCCCCTGGGAGGGGGTTGTAGCTGTGTCCTGGTGCTCTCCATGCTGCTCCATGGCACTGGCTGCCTCACAAAGCCAACAGCATCCGGGGGACATGTCCTGGTACAGGGCTCCTGGGACGTGGTGCTGGGTGCAGGTTGTCATTTTGTTCTGGGTTCACTTTTGCTTTATCCTGAGGCCTAAACATCTCCATTCAAGGGAGATTTTAGCAAGGCTTTGAGTGGGAAGCTTGAAATTTGTGTGTAGGAGGACAGGTGGGAGGCTGGCAGCAGAGGACAGCAGGGTGGACAGTCCCTCCAGTGTCTGTGCTGGGAGCTGCTCTGGCACTGCAGGCAGCACTCAGTGTGCCCCAGACTGCGTGTGGGGGTGACTTAGTGGGGTCTGAGGGCCCCCAGGAAGGTTTAGGAGGGTGGTTTCAGTGGGGTTCTAACCCCCTCAAGTCCCCCATCACTCCCCTTCCCTCCATCCAGTTGTGGAAAACAAATCCAGCTGGTGTACCCAGCAAGCTGAAGGTGTTTGAAACAGCTCTTGCTTAGAAAATGTTTGTTCTTGGTAGTTTCGAAAAGGATTTGTTCCTCAACCTGCCCTTTCTGAGCTTTTCAAGGTGGTTTTGGTACGTACACGACGGTGACTTTTGAAAACTGTTTTCTATGTGTGGTTTCTTTGAAAGTGAAGAGAAAAATTTGTGAAAAGGCTTTGAAATCATAAGGATTTAGCTTTCAAAATATTTGTAGAATGCCTTTTCCTATTATTTATTCCCCAGGCAAGCTATAAAGGGATCGAGGTTGGGGTGTTTGTTTGTTTGTTTGTGTTTTCAGTGGGAGCCAAGGTGATGAGGGTGTCTGAGAATGTCTCTCAAAATCTTGCCACACTCTCAGCTTCAGAGATGTGAGAAGTTTCCTTGCTGGAAATTGTCCCCTCCTTCCTCTGAGGAAGGAAAGGGAGGAAAAGAAGGAGAAGGAGAAGGGAAGGAAGGAAAAACCTTTAATTTCCCCAGGTTTGGGTTTTTTTTCAGACTGAGGTAGAAAAACCTCTATTTTACACTGAGCCTGAATTCAGGAACTTTGGATTTAAATGTTTTCACTGCTGCTTTTCAAAAAAAGAAACATAAACCCCCTGAAAAACCTGATAATGAGGATGACTTCTCAATTAGACTTACTAAAATCAAAATAAGCAATTAATCTTCAAAATACCTGGAGCTGGGGAAGGGGCTGGAGCACAAGTCTGATGAGGAGCAGCTGAGGGAGCTGGAGGAAAGGAGGCTTGGAGGAACCTTCTCTACAACTCCCTGACAGGAGGGTGGACCAGGTGGGGTTTGGCCTCTTCTCCCAATTAGCAAGCAATAGGAGAGGAGGAAATGGCCTCAAGTTCCACCAGGGGATGTTTAAGTTGTGTATAAACAAACATTTCTTCAGAGAAAGGGTTGTTCAACCCTGGCACAGCTGCCCAGGCCAGTGAAGGAGTCCCCATTCCTGGAGGGATTTAAAAGGAGTGTGGATGTGGCACCTGGGGACATGGTCTCGTTGCCTCGGCAGTGCTGGGGGAACAGCTGGATTTGATGATCTGAGAGGTCTTTCCCACCTAAATGATTCCATGCTGGGGAGCTCCAGAGGTCACCCCTCCATCACCCACCTGAGCAGGGGCTCTCCCCTGCCATGCAGCAGGTCCTGGGCCAAGATCCTCTTCAGCTCCAGCCACCTTCATCTCCCTGAATGTGAGCAATGCATCTGGTTTGTGTCGGGTTTGCTTCTGTTACTTCCAAGCTGTATTTTAACCAGAAGTGGGGTTCATTAAGTAGGGATTTAATCAAGAGCTGCTGGTTTCGCTCTTCAGCCCTTGGGTGCGGAGGGAGTTGTCTGTAGCAGAGTCTCAAAACAACTCTACGTGCTTCCCAAGCCTTGCTCTTTGTTAGGGAGCTGTGGAAACTGGGAGGAAAACAGAATTGACAGGTTACTACATGGACCCTACATGTAAATAGTAAACACTCCCCAAGGGTGCATGATGCGTTTCTGTTTGGGAAAAGAGAACAGCAATTGTTGTTAATGGTATGTAAGGCTATCTTTAAAAATTCATTGAAAAGAATAATTGGAGATAAAACTGTGTGGCTCAAAGAAACTTCTTTGTGCTCAGTGTTTCTCTGCTTTCCAGTGGTGCTGGGGGCTTTACCCAGGGATTTGCTGCTGCCTTGTGTGTGATTGAGATGTGTCCTGCAGCCCTGGCGGGGCAGCTCCTGCCTTGCTGAGTCCCCAGAGCTGCTGGATTCTGATGCCTGATTCTCATTTGCTTGAGCAGTCAGTAGCTTGGCAGCCTCCACTGGCTTTGAGCGTAGAGATGCACCTGTGAATATGTATATGGTATATAAACACTCTGAGTGTCAAACACCTGAGTTTATGGGAAATTAGGGCTTGGATTTGGATGGTGCTGGGATCTTGGGATGCCTGAAAATGAGGTCACTCACTGGGATGCTTGACTTGAGGCTCTGCTTGTTTTATCCTCTGCATGGATGATGTGGCTCAGGATGAGGGTGAGAAGGGCTCCCTCTTGCTAAACATCAGGGATCCTCTTCAAAAGGAGATCCACAGTTTGTACTCAGGCAGGTTCATGTGGGGTGGCTGCTGCTGCAGGTTTATTGTCCTGCTCTTTTAATCTCTTGGCTTTCATCAAAGTAAGTTGGTGCTTAGAAGAATGGTGTCCTAGTCCTTTACTAAGGGTCATAAGCCTTCAAGTTTTATGACAATAGGCCCTGGATCTGTAGACTTGCTATCCCTGGGTAATCTCTGAGAAGGATTTCAATCTTCAGACAGTGTTTGCAAATTTTACTCACGTTGCAAGTCCTCAGACTTAGTGGAAAGGTGGCTGTGGGTTCCTGGGCTACCTGGCAGCTCTGCTTGCCCGCTCCTCCTTGCATGTTTCTTCTCCCCTCTTTTTAGAGGCTTTTACCCTAGTAAGTTTTGCAAAACACCACTTAATGGCAGAGGTTTTTTGGCTCCTCTCTGATCTGTGCAGCACTGTTATGGAGGCAGTCTTATAATCAATGTAATTGAAGATCAGAGTTAATGAGGACCTCTGTGCCTGCAAAATCCCCCAAGCGATGCTGGGCCTCAGATGTTAGATAAGGAAATGATTGGGCTGAACTGAAAATCTATTTGGCTAATTAGATGATGCATATTCCCAGATGCCAGTGGGGAAAAATACATTTCGTAAAATAAAGAAGCATAAGAATTTGTAAGAAAATATTTTTGGCAGGAATTCACTTTTAACTCACAGGGGGGAGAGGCTGGGGGAGTGTCTGGTACAAGACAACTCATAGAAGAAGTTGTGTGTTGGGCCAATCCACTCACCTTCAACAAAAGGTGAACAGCTGCTGCTGCTGGATCTGTGCCCTGAGCTCCAGGTGCCTCGGGGGCAGCACCTCCCCGAGCTGGGGCAGTGGTGCTCTGATTACAGATCACAATAATTACACTGGCCCACCTTTCTGCAGAGACCTGGCAATCAAACCCTGGTACTGTAAGGGTAGGGAAGTGTCTGGGCAGAGGAGCTGGTGGATCACTTGCTGGAGCACATTCCTCTGGAGAGGAATGGTCAAATGAACTTCTTTGGGACCAAGTGTTGGTGAACTCATTATTATTTTGCAGGTATTGCCATCACAGCAGCTCCTGAAGTGTTCTTCAACACAGTGTTCTGTTGTTGGGCCAAAATACACCTTTGGGGTTTTTATTTCGGATTTCCACACTCACCTAACACAGTTTTTTTCCCACTTCCCCCAGGCAGCAGCTTCGTTGTGAGCGAGGGGAGCTACCTGGACATCTCTGACTGGCTTAACCCAGCCAAGCTGTCCCTGTACTATCAGATCAATGCCACGTCCCCCTGGGTGAGAGACCTCTGTGGACAGAGGACCACTGATGCCTGTGAGCAGCTGTGTGACCAGGACACAGGTAAGGGAAACCAGGGGAGAGTGGAGACCTGGGGAAGTTTGGAGATGAGAGGGAGAAGGTCTGTCACTGGGTATTTTGGTACCTTCTTGGCTCACCTCTGTTCTAGCCTGTGGTAGGCATGGGGGACTGAGAGGAACTAGCAGGGTCACAAAGTGGTGATGCCTTCAGCAAACTGTGAAGGAGATGGGGATTTGAAATGGTTCTTTGGTTTGGCATCTGCAGGCATGTGGAGTTTATCTGCTTCTAAGTTGGGTTTTCTGCTGTCCAGCCTGGAAAACCTACTTGTGAGTTTACCCCATCTCCATCCCTTTTCTTTTCTGGCCATTTTCACTGCAGAGCACCATGATTCCCATTAGTGCATGCTCCTCCCTGGTGCTTACCTAGGTTGGATCTGCCCTCCAGCCCTTCCTGGTGGAGTTGTGAACTCTGCCATCCTTCCTCATCTCCAAGTGAGTGTTGTGCTGAGTGTGCTCTGCTGGTGTGCAGTGCCTGCCTGTGGAGCAGCAGCCAGGGACTCAGGTGTGGGGCTGGGCAAAGGACAAGTGCCACCTTCCCTTCTGACTTTATTGGATGACACATGGGAGTCCTGGAGTCTGCAGAGAGCCAAGAACACAAACAAGCAAACAACACAGGGTGACAGGACCTTGAATAGGAAGGTGGCTTGGGGACTGTGCTGGGGTTTTGTGCTGGGGTGTGCTGTGACTCACCAGCCTTGGGTTGGATGATTTCTTGGCGGTGTGGAGACAAGTGTCCCTGGTGCTCCTGGCTTGCTGAGTGTCTGAAAAGCACCCAAAGCTTCCCCCTCAGCAATGAGTGTCTTCACCTCATGTGTGTGTGAGATTTCATGGCTGCAGGTAAGGATGCTGGTGTCTGGTTCTGCCAGAGGGTTTAAAGGGTGGCTGCCTGTGGAGAAGGCTGTCCCTAAGCCTCTCAAAGCCCTTGACTGTTATTAATACATGGATTAGATTAAGAAATCCTTCAGAGTCATGAACACCTCATGGGGTGGTGGGAGTGACCCTGTTCTCATCCCTCCCCGCTCAGCTGAGATGCAAATACTGAACTTGGTCTTACAAACTCATTTTCCTGGGCAAGACAATCTTCTCAATATTCCTGTTCCTCAAGGCTTGTCTGCATGGAGGCACTGGCAGGCATGGCTGCAGCAGAACGGTGACACTGGATGAATTCCCTGTGTAGACAGCCCTGAGCATAACCTGAAGTCCCAGGGAGGGCTGGGAGGTGCCAACAGCCACACTGACAGATGGAGATGGTGCAGGAGGAGGCTCTCCTCATCCAGATGTCACAGAGCAGAAGGATTTTTGTTCCTGGCATTGGCAAAATGCAGCGACCTCAGTGGGAGAGGGGAGATGCAATCAGCTCTCCCCTGGTTCAGAGGAGGAGGGAAACAGCTCTGCCTCCAGCAGAAGCCACAGGGAGAGTGTGTGGAGGCAGAGCACAGCTCCCCTGTGGGGAGAGCCCTGTGCTCCCCTCTCCAGCCCCATCCCTGGCAGTGAGCAGGGCTGGCTGGATCCCCATGCCTTGGCTGCTCCCCGTGCTGGCAGTCCCCAGCTGCCGCTCCCAGGGCAGCCTGTGCTTTGCTGGATGCCCCACGCTTGAGCAGGATGTGTCAGACCTGGTTTGCAGGGAGGGAGCGATGCTCCTTCCCCTGGGAGCTGCCCTGTGCTGGAGCTGAGCCTCGGCAGCTGCTCTGCGCCCCCAGCCCCGCGTCCCTGCGTGCCCACGGTGGGGGCAGAGCAGCCTGCACCTCAGCCTCACCTCCCTCTCCTGGAATCTGCCCATGGGCTTCCTCCCCCTCTCTCCAACCTGGGAATGTGCACATCAATAAACCAGGATTTTTCTCCTGTTTCTGCCAGTTTGTGGCCATTACAGGCCCAGGAAGAATCTTAAAGGATTTTTCCAGTCTGGCTTTCAAAGGCTTGGCTGGGACTTTTCCCAAGCTAGAGCCTCTTTCTCTACTGTAAACATGAGAGAAAGAATCATAACGAAAGATAAACACCTGCTGGATCCATGAGAAGCCTGGGACAAGAGGTGTCTCTTTCTCTGACCAATGAACTGTCTGTATTTTGTTTTGTTTTGTATTTTGTCTTATTTAAAGCAATGGCTTCCTTCAATAAACTGCTCTTTCTTGCTCTTTCTTGCTCTTTCTTGCTCTTTCTTGCTCTTTCTTGCTCTTTCTTGCTCTTTCTTGCTCTTTCTTTCTCTTTCTTTCTCTTTCTTTCTCTTTCTTGCTCTTTCTTGCTCTTTCTTGCTCTTTCTTGCTCTTTCTTGCTCTTTCTTGCTCTTTCTTGCTCTTTCTTGCACCAAGCAAGGGAGTGCCTTGTTGCTGTGTTCTCTCACTGCTCTATAACCCTTTATACAGCAACTCCAGTTGGATCTGCATGGATCGAGGAGGACTGGCTGACAGGGCTGCTGACCTTCATAGCCTAAATCAAGACTCCCTCAAAAGATCCAAGCTCCACGAGAACTGAAATTAGGCCTTTGGAAGTACCTGCTTGACCCTGTACCCCAGGACATAGCCCTGTGCACCATGTCTGTTCATCACCATTCACCAGTCTTTAACTGGTGAGAAGTTTCCCCACCAGGCTAAGGCAGACTGTAACCCCATGATACACTGCGTGTACTTTTAGATTTATTTTTATTAATGTCATTCTATTTTTAAGGGTGATTTATTTTTATCACCATGAGAAAGGAAGGCCTGTGGTTTTACTGCAGCACATAAATCCTGTCTGGATTTCAACCTTTTCGGGTCAGGGATTTTATCCTCTCTGTGAGCATCCCAAGTGATGGGTGCCAGGGATTCCCCTGTCTGCCTTCTCAGGCTGGACAGAGCATCCATGAGAATGATGGACTGAAGTTTGTGCTCTCTGGAGGGTGAAAGTCTTCAGAGTTTCCGCTGTGAAAAGCAGCAGAGCCAGCATTGAGGTCCTCCAGCATATTTATGGCTAACGTGACTTCAGCCTTACCCTTGGAGCTACTCCATGGCAGTGTGGATCCAGCCTTGTCCTAAACTCCCTTGCTCCAAGGTGTAGGCAGACCTCTGTGGGCAGGACCTCTCCTTGGTGGCAGTGCCTTTGGACAGAGAGCCCCAGGTCACATGTGCTCTCTCTGACATTCAAGCTCTTACCTCTCCCAGCACACTCTCTAGGTTGGAGTTTTGGGTGGGATTTGTCTGTACAATATATTGACTTGTGATTCTGGACACCCAGCACTCCTTTAGTGTGAAAAACTTTTCCCAGTGAGAACAGAGGCTCTGAAACTCTAGGAAATGCCAAAATCCACTTTGTTGCCTGACCTTAATTTGCCTTCCCTCACGTCTCTGTCGTGTGACTCACTCTTTAATTAACTGATTGCTGCCCCCCTGACAAATTTGAATTCTGTGTTGCAGAGCCCCAGCTCATCAGAGCGTTTCAGAGGGAGCACTGACATCTGCACATGAGCAAAATGTCATGTCCCTCATCCCTCCTGCCTTGGAAACAGCCAAGCTGGTCAGTCTGACTGCAAATCCAGAGACAAATGGAGGCTGTGAGGGGTTCCTCCCTGCAGAGGTGACTCAGTGCCCATGCCCAGCTGCCACATCAGGTGGGACAGGCACCTCTCTGGAGATGCTCAGCCAAAATCTCCCATCCTCCTGGCAGGTGCTGCTTGAGAGGAGAGCAGGGAAGGTTTGTTGTCTTGTGGGGCTGGCTGTCAGGTCTCCTCACTCTCCATATTTTGAAGAGATGTGGGAGCACTGCCAGTGCCGCCGCTCGTGCCACGCACTGGGATCCCCCTGGGTAAAATCCAGGAGTGCTTGCTGCCTCGCTGGCCTCCCTCACAGCCTCCACGAGAGCATCCCTTTCCAGCAGCATATGCAAATCCTGATTTGTGAGCACAGTCACCTGCTTTGTATGCACACGACTGATCCACTTGCACATTCTGTGGGCATTGCTGAAGAGACCTGCTGGAGAATCAGTCCCTCAGGGCCGAATGCTGGAAGAAACAGCCTCTGATTTTGTGCTGTCAGGCTTGCTGGAGCCGTGGCATAAATGAGATGGATAGCTACCTTGATTAGCAGGTGCAAATGTGTTGAATTTTTTTTCCCCCATCTATAAATCAGGTGTTTCTTCATCAAAATTCTCTCATTGCAGCCACAATTGGTGGCCTCCTGTCCCCCCCCCCCTCCCCCC
>WBND01000110.1:989251-1010942 GCA_013398595.1 Tychaedon coryphoeus
GGTGCTGGGGTGGATCTGCCCCAGCTCCCATGGTGGTGAGGAGCCCAGTTCTTCTCCCCTTGGTGATCACTGTGCCTCGTGCCCAGCCCAGGGATGTGCTCAGCTGCTTCTGCCCTCTCTCCTCCCAGGCCCTGGCCCTACACGACGCTGGAGAGGGGATATGACCTGGTGACAGGAGAGCAGGCACCAGAGAAGATCCTCAGGTGAGTCAGAGGAGGGTGCAGCTGGGACATGTGGGAAGGGAGAGCCACAAGGACATCCCAGTGGATGCAACCTCTTGGTCAATCCCAGCTCAGTCTTGTGCTGGTGAGGGGACAAGTGCCATTTGTCTGTGACAGACCTGAAAGATTTGTCCATATTTGACAGGCAGAGAAGGGTTCCCCTCTTGTCCCTTCAGCAAACATGAGGACAGCATGCACAGAAACTCCTCCTGGAATAAAGAGTTTTCCCATCCCATATTCTCCTGTCACATCTCAAGTCATTCCTCTCCCATTTGGCTTTCAGGACAAGACCAAATCTCTGACTTATCTCATGGTGCCACCACTGCTCTGACTTCCAAGGAGGCAGTGGAGGGCCACCATTCCCTGCAGGCACTCTGTTCTGTGTGACATGTTTGTCCTTTTCCCAGGTCCACCTACAGTTTGGGTCAAGGGCTGTGGCTGCCAGTCAGTAAGAGCTTCGTGGTGCCCCCCGTGGAGCTTTCCATCAATCCCCTTGCCAGCTGCAAGACAGATGTTCTGGTGACAGAAGATCCAGCAGATGTCAGGTAGGAAGCAGATTTCTCGTTTTCTTCATGCTTGAGTGCCTACACTGCTCTTTAAATTGTTATTGAGGATGCAGTAATTTCTGTGATGATAGGTTTGATTAATTTCCTTCCAATAAGAAATCTGATGTGATTGCTCTCCAGGCTCTCTCGGCTGATGGGTCTAGGCCAGGCCTGAGTGTGTAAGTCTGAAATGTGCCAGTACAGACAGGTGAATTGGTGGGAACCTGTGGCAAGGCAGTTTGAGAGTGGCTTAAATGTAATGTTGGATTGCAGTGCTTAAGTGGATGCATTTACTGGATGGAGGGGCTGTCATCTTTCTGAAACTCAGACCTGTATCACACCCACCTGGCCACTGATACCTGCTGGGATGCTCATTAAGGGTGAAAGGCCATGTTGCTCATCCAATAATTACACAATCAGAGGGTTTTTATTTCCTTTTGGGAGTTCAGTGAATGCCTAGGCATTTTTCTGATCACCTTGGTGGTGGTTATCCTCTCTGGTCTGGCTTACAGGGGTTTAACTGTACATTATAAAGGTTTAATTCTCAAGGTATTTAGTGCATATTCCCCTCTCTTCCATTAAATTAAGATTGAGCATGTGGCTGTTGGGTGCTAGGGAGACTCCATTTTCCCTCCCTACCTCCTTCCCTCCCTTCCTTCTTGCTGCTTTCTCCAGATAAATTTCCTGACTTGAAAATCCTTGGTTGTGCTATAAATCATCTTCCTGGGCAGCAGCAGAACCTTTGTGTCCCCCAGCCTCTTCTGTCTTGTCTTTTCCCCAAGTGATGAGGAATGGGTTTCCATTCTTCTGTCCCATCATCTGGCAGGGCTGCAGTTAAAGCAAGTGCCTACAAAAGCCATGGCAGAGCCAGGACTGGCATCCAAGATGTCCTCACTTCCAAGTGTGTGTGGTTTTGTTGCTAATTAGTGCTTGCTCCCTTTCCTGTGAAAAGAGACCAGGGGTACATATCTATCACACTCTGGCTCTTTTAGGACTGTTGTTTTTTCTTGTCTGCAACAACTTCTGCTTTTCATTTGAGAAAGGGAAGGGCTGCCTTGGTTTATGCTAACATTTTCCAAGCCAAAGTGCCAAGAGAACATTATTTATTTCTTTCCTCCTCACATCTTCATTAAAAGTGCCTCAGTGAAGGTAGAGGCTCAGAAGCTTGTTTTCTGCTCCAGTGCAGTAATTGTCTCTGGGCGCTGCTCCTTGTGGAAAAGTCTCTGTCGGGATGGATGAATGCCAGGCAGGAGGAGGGGAGCTTTTGGCACAAGGCTGTTGCCTGCTCCCCTCATAAATGGAACCTGAACTGAGAACTCCAGGTATAAATATTGGAGTGGCTCAGGTAGAATAAGGGGAGGTGTGAGTTCACGGTGCTTGTATCTTACACACAGGAGTTGCTGAATTATTTAAACTTTAATAAACGCAATAATAAATATTTGATGTTGAATTATGGAAGGTTTCACAGATACAGTGAGAAGTGCAAAGGAATCTATTATTTCTACATTAGAACTGAAACACTTCTCAAACGAGGAGCTGCAAGCTTGGGATCCTCAGCACCCCAGGGTGGGTGGGACCCTCTTCTGAGGTTCTTGGGTGCTTTCATGCAATGAGAAAGGTATTTTCAGAGCTGCTTATCCTTCAGCCTCTTTGCTTTATCACTGGCCTGACAGAGGCAGCTTCTCAGGGGAGCAGTTTTGGTGGTTCAGATATTCAGGTGGTGATCCAGTATATCAAACCAGCATCAGAGGTGTGCATGTGCTGTCCATGGTGTCCAAATGTTCAAACACAGCCATGCCTCCTTCTGCCTGGAGGGCTCCAGTTTCCTGGCTTTGGGACTGTGGCAGCACTGCTGTCCCTCCATGCTGGCAGCTCCTGCAGGTGAACGACAGAATCATTTGGGTTGGAAAAGACCTCAAGGATTGAATCCACCAGTCCCCACCTTGTCACCCAGACCAGTGCACTGAGTGCCAAGTTCAGGTACTTTTTGAATATTTCCAGGAATAGGAATTTCACTGCCTCCCTGGGCAGTCCCTTCCAATGCTTGACAACCTTTTTCCAATGAAGAAAAATTCTTCCTGAACCTGCAGTGCTTGGGCTTTAATACAGTCCCATCTCCATGCCACAGGGCAGTCCGGGCTGTGTTACAGCAGTGGCAGCACAGCTGTGCCTCAGCACCCAGTGTGCCCTGTTTGCTGTCCTGTGACACTGGGATGGTGGCTGATGCTGTGTTTCTTCTGTGCCTGTAATAAGGAGTGTGCTGCATTCCTGCAGACCTTTCATTAGTCTGACACCTTTGCCTCTGGGGTTACTTGTCTTGAACAGCTTAATGGAGGGAAATGGCAGAAAGCCTGCCTTGGAGAAAACAAGTGATGAAGTCTTTTACAACTCAGAGGGTTAAAGGTTCAAATGTGGTCTTGTGTTTTTATGAAGATGCTTGAGATGCAGAGGGACAGGTGGGGCTTGGCCTTTCAGCAGCTCTCTGGGGAAATGCTGACTCCAGTGCTGCTCTCTGTGTGTTTCACTGCTGGCAGTGCAACAAGCTGCACTTTGGTGGATGGGAATGAAGGGCCCAAACCTTCCCCTGCTGCAGCCAGGTCATTAGAGAAACTTCCAGCAAACAGGAGCCAACAGGCTTTGTGCTAACATCCCCCTCAGGATGCTCCAGGGCCTTTAGGGGACAGGACACAGGAGTGTGCAGAACTCGGTGCTGGAGGTTTTAGGGCTGTGCGTCATAAATTAGGAATGAGAGTGCTTAGAGTTAATGAAACTTGCATATATAATTTATCAGTGACCATATTGAGCATCCCTTCCTCGACCCCAGAGTCTGATCCTCTGCACAATGATCTCATCAGTCACAGCCTGGCACTGTGACATGCTCATGGTGATGTCTTTGTTCAGATGAGCTTGGCCAGACTGTGCAGGGCTCTCCCCACAGCCTGGGGTCCCAGGCTGGGCAGACTCTCCTTGCAGCACATCCCCTGCCAGGACAAGAAATACATCCCAGTCCCACCTTGTCTTGCTTGTTTTCAAGACCCCTCTTTGTTTCTCTTCCCATCTCTTTCTGTTACCTCTATTTCTCCCATAGCCTAATGTCAAACACAGTAGTCTACACAATTTTTTTAAACAAATTACTGTTAGGTGTTCAGTTCTTCTGCTGACCCTCCCTGGACACTTTGCCATCTCCATTTGAGCCTTTGGAAGGTACAGCTTATCCTGTGGGTCAGGAATTGCTCTAATTGTGGCAGTGTATGGGAAGGACTCACAGCCCCCAGGTCCTACTGCTCCAGCATCGAGCATCCCTGCTGGGATAATAAAAACATCCCTGCAAGGGATAATAGAAGTGTCCCTGTAGGGGATAATAAAAGCATCTCTGCAGGGGATAATAAAAGCATCCCTTGGGGCACACAAGCTGTGGGGGACCAAGAGCAGAGCTAGCCCTGGGGGCAGAGCAGGCACTGGCAGACACCCAGTGGTCACGGTTCACTGTGCCACCCGCTCTGCAGAAAAGTTGATAATTTCTGTTGAGCAGCTATAAATCAGAGGCACGAGCCTCAGCTGCTGCCTGACATGACATATAGCTCTATCGTTATGGCAACCATAGAAACAAATAAAAGCCTTGCCTTCACTTGACAAGCCTTTGAGATGTCCTGATGGAGAGACAAGTGTTCAGCAGCAGAATGAATTCTCTTGAACTCGCTGTCGATTCATCTTCGTTTTGCTCCCAAGTGTGCCCCTTTGCTCTCTGAATTCTTTGCCAAAGTACAATCAACTGGATTTTTTATTTCTACTTTTTCTTGATTTGTTTGTTATTTTTGTTTTCAGTTCTCTCAGAGGCAGAATTCTCTGCTCCCCCTCTCTGTGCCTTCATGAGTCCCTTCTTCTGTCAAGGATGGGAGCAAGGCTTTTTCTCCCTGCCCATGGCATTCACTAGCTCAGCCATGCTGTGCTTTTGCAGCCTCACTGCTTCCCCAGCCTTACAGGGGTTTTGAGTGGTATTTTGAAGGGGTTTTGCAGTGATTTGGGCACTTGTGATTTTGTAAGTCAGTGGTGATCACTGTGGTGTGAGCCTCCCTGGGAGTGGAGGAGGATGAAAAATGGAGCGGATGAGAAAGGCAAAGGGAATCTGGGCCAGGGGAGTGTGGAAAGGGCTTTGCTGTCCCTGCTGTTGCAGCAGCAAAACTCACCTGTCTGTGCCTTAAGCTCCTTCCTGATCTGCAGGAGCACAGCTGAACAGGTGCAGCTGCAGGTGAGCATCCCTCAGGTCAGGAGGTCTGTGTGGGATGGGATATGGCAGGCAGGCAGAGGCAGCTCTTCTTGCCATTTGTGCAGGGGATGCCGTGGGAATTTGATCTTTTTTCCCTTCTTTTCTTTCTGCTGCCCCCCTGGAGCAGAGCAGGCTGTGATTTCTGGGTGCTCAGTGCCATGGGGACTCACAGCCAGAAGGCTGGGGGAGAGGAGAAGCCCCTTTTTCAGGCTGTTCCTGCAGCTCTCCTGCAGAGCCTCCTGCTCCATTGGGGCCAATAAAAAGGTGTGAGTGGCTGCAGTCGATGGCCATGATGAATGGACAGCTTTGCATGATGGAGCAAATTGATCATTGCATCAGCAGGCACAACTTACTCATTTCTGCAGGGTGGGCAATTCATTACTGTGCACATCACAGAGACACCTCATCCCCACAGATAACATCCCTGTGCTCTGGCCTGGGCTTCTTATCACCCCCAGACGCTGCTGTCTCTCAGGAAGTGGTGCAGAAGCATCTTTTGGTGCTTGGCACTGGGATAGAGGCAGCCTTTGGCCCCATCCTCTGAAGAGCAGGGACAGAGAGGCAGCCACCAGCCCCTGCCCTGCAGCTGTCAGCTAGCTTCGTCCTGGCTGCTTACCAGGATTTTTCCTCCCCCCTGCCTCCCACTGTGATTTATGAGAGCAGGTTAGAAGAGTCAGGTCCGTCTCACTTCGCCATGGGGTGACTAAATGGAGATGTAATCTTGCTGCAGCCAGAAGGGTGTGAGCAGCAAAATAAGAGAATTAGGGAAGCAGTGTGATGGGGAAAGAGGGGAACCTCTCCCCAAAAAAAACTGGAGCTGAAATCACTCAGGAAGGATCTTGGGTAGGTCAGAATTGAAACGTGGATCACCCAGCACCTCTGGGACAGTGCAGAGATTTTACTGCCCTCAGCCTGTCTCTTCCTGGCCCATCAGCAGCCATGGCATCCTTCATGCCCAGAATCCAGGGAACCTTTCAGCCTTCCCTCATCCCAGGCTTTCAGTAACTCCTGCTGCAATGATGCTGAGCTGCACTCTCTGTGCTCTGCTGTGTGATCTCACTGCATTTCTGAGGTCTTAATGCTCTGCTGTAAAACAGCACAGAAAATGGTCAAACCTCTTAGGGACAGGGGATGTAAATTTGGGCCTGGCTCGTAGGCAAATCCATCGCAGGGAGCACCAGCACCAGCTACAAGTTTGGCAGCTGAGCAATTGCAGCTCCTCTTGTCCATGGTGCTGCAGAGCCCAGAAGTGAAAAAAAATCCCCAGTGAGTGAACAGATTTTGTTTATATGTTTATTGAGACAATTAAAAATACCCCACAGTTGCCAAATCTGCAAACGCTGTCTCACACCCAGAATGATTCCTTTTGATGTCTTTGGGATCTCCCATCACAGAGCAGGGTTTGGCACTGTTGGCTGTAGCTTCCCCATATCCTCCATATGGATGTGCTGTTGTGGCTGTGTGTCCATCCACCCCTCATGTGGGGTGTGTGCAGGGCAGGATGCAGCCAGGGCTGGGACCAGCAGTGATGCTGAGGGTTTGCAGGGCTCTAACACACCGTGAATGCTCAGCAGAAAGGGTGATGCAAGGTAGCAAAACGAGACCTTATGTTCCTGTGTTGAAAGGTATTTTTCCTCCCCTGTTTGATGCTGTTATTTGTTTTTGTGTCGCTGCCTTTGCTTTCTGTTAACCAGCGGCTGGAGTGTGCTTTGTAGCTGCCTGTTCAAAGCACAGCCCCTTGGCCTCTCTGTTTATACAGCCTCTCTCTACTATTTTTCCTGAATTACAATTTTTTACCTCTATTTGAGTTTTATTACCTTTGCTTTTGTGTGTGTTTCCTGACTGAGAAAGGGACTAGAAGGTTTGCAGGAGGAAGGACCGTGCAGCTCATACCCAGGCCCAGGCAGCGTGTTGGGATGATGCCTGGGTGGGGCAGTGACACTGGGAAATGCCTTTTCTTCAGTTATTTCTTAACATAACACAACTCAGTGGAGGGAAAAAAAAAAAAAAGGCACTATCAAAAAACCAGTTCTAATAAGATTTCTGTTGCCTAAAACTTGCCTGATGAGGATGGGATCTACTCTTCCTTTCCTGTTTTTATTTCCTGTAATTATTGCTGGATCATTTCAGCCAAAGGACAAAACTAATAAAATTCAGTGGAGCCAAAATGTTCCTGGGAGTGTGCCAGGAACCTGCAACAGGCTCCACAGCCAGGGAGGAAAAACCACCTCTGTGGAGACGACAGGAATGGAGATGGACACAAACAGGGCAGCTTTGTCCTCCTGCTTTCAGGGCACAGTGAGAAGATACTGTCCCTTGCAGGCTTGGAAAGGGCTCTTGGAAAGGGAATCTCACTGGGGGCTCATGGAGAGCCCCAGACCCCCTTTCTCCTGGTAAAGCCAGGATATGCTGCACCATGGAAGGGAGACCTCTAGGCTGATTTTTATGGGGGTTTACTAATTGCTAAAGGCAAAAAGGGGATGCAGATGCTGCTGCAGGGGAACAGGGTCTCAGTGTGGAGGGATGAGGGATGGCAGCTCAGGCCAAGGGGCAAGGCTCCTGTTTGATTTTCACCCCAGGGCAGCCAGGGCTGGGCACAGCCAGTGACCCAGGACAGCTGTGCTCCATGAAGACAAGAGAAGTTAATTAAGTTTCAGCTCCTGCTCCTCAGCAGCAGAGCCAGGGTGATGTTTCCACTCCTCAGAGCAGTGCCCTGCTGCTCTGGCTGTGCCCTCCAGAGATTTTTCTCCACTCCAGGATGTCACCCTGGCTCTTGGGGTGATTTATTAGGAAAAAATGCCCTTTGTGCCTTTAGTGCAGCACTTTCCAGGCAGCTCAGAGTAGCTTTGCTCATGCAGTGCTGCACCTTCTCATTCCACAGTTTCCAGATGCAGGAGAGATGCTCTGCAGACATGCCCTGGCCCTCTCACCTCCAGGCAAAGGAGCAAAATCAGCTCAAAATGAGTTTATCAGCGCCAAAAATTCAGTGCATGGTTTACAGGCAATGCCAGGAGCAGGAATGGTGTGTCCTGTGTGGCCTTGCCCACTGGCTTACAAAACCTTTCCATGCTTTGTCAAGGCTGGATCAGACTGGAAATCCACTGCCCTTTGCCTCCACTCTGCACAGATTTTGTCTCGTTCCCCTTTTGGTCTGTGTATTTGGTCTCTTTTTCTGATTTAGATATTTTGAGTTCTTGTCAGGGCTTTGTCTAATCTTCCCAAAAGGGTTGCTGACTACAGAGCCAAAAGCAAAATCTTCCTAGACTTTTTTCTGCTACACATTTCAGTCCAGGCAATCTGGGTGGTGGTGATGCTTTCCTGGGCACTTTGCTGGGAAACTTAACTGTGTTAAGCAAAATATTGTTTTCAGGGACTAAATCAAAGAGCAATGCAAAGCTGGAGAGGTTTTGAAGGAGGGCTGGGGAGTGAGGGGGGAAAAATAACATCAAGAAAATTAGGTGAAGCCTTGGAAAAAAATAATCCCATCTTGGGAATTGCCCTGCTTTCACTGCCTGAAGAATTACTGTGCCATAATCAATTCAGCTCTTGATGTTTCCTGCAGTGTTTGTGATATTATGAGATGCTATTGACTGCAACCAAGTGCCTTTTATCAAAAGTTAGATGGGTGCAGTTGGGGACCCAGTGCTGCAGGCTGTGCCACGCTCAGGGCTGGGCTCAGCAGTGGTGGTGTGAGTGCAGGCTGGGATGGCAGTGCTGGGAAGGAGGGATGGACCATGATCTGTACAATCCATCCAGTGCCTGTTTCACCTCCAGCAGAGGGAACAGGAGTGGCTCTTATGGAGCAGATTGGAGAAATCTGCAGTGAATGGAGAGCGCCTGGTTGCACTGGGACACGTCCAGGAGTGTTGGCTCAGCAGCTGGATGAGTTTTGGGGGAGAACCTGCTCCTGCCTCCTGCAAACAGCAGAGTTCATCCCAGGTGCCACAGGGCTGGGTAGCTCCATGCAAACTGATATTTCACTTTATGTGTAAGGCAGAGCTGTCCTCTGTCTGTCCAGGCTGGGGGAGTGTCCCCTGCTGCTGCTGTCCCTCCTGGCTGGGGGCTGTCCCCTGTCACTGCCTCCCACCCCCATCCCAGCCCTGCCACAGGGCTCTCCCAGCAGCAGCTCGTGGGGAGCCGTGCAGAGCACAGCAGCACACAATTAAACCCCAGCTAATACTTCCCTGCTTCTGCAGAGGGCTTAAAGTGACACAAATGAAGCAGCTGAGCATTAAGGCAGGATGCTGTGTAAATATGCACTGAGCTTTTGCAGAGAGAAGTCTCTTCATTCTCTCCAGTCCACATCTCCTTTTTTTTTTTTTTTTTTTTTTTTTTTTTTTTTTTTTTTTTTTTTTTTTTTTTTTTTTTTTTTTTTTTTTTTTTTTTTTTTTTTTTTTCAGACAGGGCAGAGCTGGAGGTGTTAGAGACTTTGGGTGCCCTGGGTTTGTACTGTGGATTCTCTGGGGCCATAGTTGAGGAGTTTTTAAAAGGGTTATGGCAGAGTTGTGATTGGATAAATGAATGGCTCATCAACTGACGGAATCATACAAGCACAGAATGGTTTGGGTTGGAAAGAACCTCGAAGATCAGGGATGGCCCTGCTTACCTGAGCCAAGGATTCAGCACTGGCTGTGTTGGGAGACCTGGCCGCTTCTCTTCCTTACAGGAACTTCTCAAGGGAGGAGCAGATCATTCCTACCTGTATGGCCATAGGCAAATCCAAGCCAGCCCCTCTCACACTCCTGCCTGGGTGCTGGGAGCTGGATCCAAGGGGAAGGAGCGCTCCTGGGTTTGTGTTGATTTTCCTCAGTACCAGACCAGGGGGGTGAAATGGGTTTTTTGGAGGGTAAAAGCCATAATTTCTACCTGAACTTATCTGATAAGTGATACTGATAGAGGAATAGCATTGGCAATGCTATTGGCCTGAAGGGCTTTTCATGGCATCTCACTCAGGGAGGGTTATAGGATCCCTTTCCCCTGGTAAAATCGGAATATGCTGCATCACAGGCAATTCATTAGAAATGGAAACCTCCTCTTTTTACCGAATCATAGAATACCAGGTTGGAAGTGGACTCCGAGGAATTACTGAAGCCTGCTTTATAGAAAGGGAAAATAAAAGGAGCTTTTACTATATTTTAATATTTCTCAGGTGGATGAGCTCAGGGGTGATGTGGCCACCAAAGGCAGAGGAGGCCACACCTGTGGGTGGGCTCTGCCAGGGTCTGTGCTGCTCATCCTTGCTTTGGATGCAGCAGCAGGACAAATGTGGCATTTTCCAATAGCACAAATGTGCCAGGGAACTCGGGGAATTGCAGATCCCTGCCCACCCAGGGGGATGGAATTAATGGGACAGCCAGAACATTGGTCACAGATATGCACAGCTCTGGGGTGGGCTGCCTCACTCAGTCTCAGTTAATCTGGGATGGAACCTTTTTTGGTGGGATTCCCTCTGGCTTGGTCAGCAGGGGGATGGCTTTGGCACTGAGGATGGCACTGGGGATGCCCCTCCCTGATCTTGCTCCTGAGCTGGGCAGTGGGAGCCTGGTGGAGAAAATTCCTGCGACTTTGACACAGACAGACTTTGCTGCCAAACTCCTCCATTCTCCAGTGAGAACATTAGTGTGAAAATCAAATAGGATCAGGGCCCAAAGGACTTGAGAAATGGTACAAAAAGCTCCCTGTCATATCTCCCAGCACAACTCAAAGGCTGTTTTTGTACAGTCCCTGTGGTTTCATGTCGATCCTTATCCATGGCTGCTTTACTCATAACTTCCATGCATCTCTCTATCCAGTTATCTGCTGAAGTCCAGACAGATCAAGTATTTCCCTTTCCTTAAAAAAAGAAAAAAAAAAAAAGATACAAGTAGTCTTATCACAGAAAGATAAGGGGTGAATCTGATACTCTTCAACCTCAAGAGGTAGACATGGAGGGAGGGGACAGGGAGCAGCATGTCTGGCAGGAAGTGTCACCCCTCTGTCACTGTCCTGCCTGGGTGGACTGGATGGGATTGATCCCTGTGGGAATGTGCCAACCCCCTCACGGGGTCCATGAGCTGCACAAGCTGCCCTTGGCACATCCAAGAGCTTCCAGAGCTTCAAGCCCTCCTGCCTCACCCCATCCCAAGGTCTCTGGTCCCCTCAGTGTCCCCTCCCAGTGCAGATCCCCCCTGCCCTCCCTGGAGCCCCCAGGTAGGAGGAGTTCCTACCTTTCCTGGTGACAAAATCAATACCAATGCCTTCCATTAATATTCTAGGAATGGCAGAGAAGATTGACTGCCTCATTAGCAGGCATCGTGTGAAACTCTGACAATAATTAACAACTCAACGGTCTTATTTGCTGGCCTATCACAGAAGTATTCAATCAAAAATGTAATTTGCTCGACGCTCCCATTTACCATAAAGAGAATATTCCTTCAAAGTTTTAAATAGACTAATTAAGAGGGAAGAAATACAGGGGAAAAAATTATTAACAGTATAGTTTTAATGGGAAATTACTGGAGCGTATTAATAATGCAATAACCATTTTTAACAGCTGTCTGTCAGTTTGTGGGCCGGGGTAATTAAATTAGTCACTAAAGGGTCACTCAGATGAGGTGTCAGAGAGTGGCACTGGGGCTAAGGAAGGCACATCAGGAGAAATGCTCTGGCACCAGGAGGGGGTGAGGTGCTGATGCTGAAGTCAGGGTCCCTCAGAAACCCCCAAGGACCCTGCAGAGGGAGTCCCTGGTCACACGAGCAGCAGCATCTCCTTGGTTTGGGTGTGTGAGGAGATAGGAGGAGCGGGGCAGAGCTCAGTGCTCTGGCTGGGTTCTCTCGGGAAAGTCATGAGGAGGAAGAGTCTTGTGTGAGCATGAGCATGGCCTGGGGTGGCCTCTGTGACGTCTGCTTCAGCCTGATGCTGCTCAGGTTTTTAATCTCTTCTCCAGAGCCAGAAGGCAGCAATGCAGGGGATTTTTGGCAGTTCCTTTCAAGGCTTTTATATTCTGCGGGTTTCAGGCTTGCGTTCCCCCTTCCTCCACCCCTTCGCCCCTTCTGAAATGAATTGCAGTTAATTTTGGATGTTGTTGAGCCTGGAAACACATCTTTCTTGCTGCCAGCCCATTAAAAAAATATATTTACAGTTCCATAAAGCAAAGCCAGCTGCCAAGGTAACGTCCTGCTGGCTCCCTTGTGTTCCGGGCGCAGAGTAAGGATTTGAAGAGGTTGGATTTGGATTTGCTTCTGTGAGAAAGGAAGATTTTAAGCCAAACAGAGAGGTTTCTACCTGAGAAAATCATTCTGTCCTGGGGAGAATTTCTACCTGGGGAGGTCTTTTAGAGAAGCAGGGTGTCTAAAGGACCCGGGGTGCTCGAGTTCAGAGCCAGGGTATGCTGCTGCAATCCCCTTCCTTCTCCCCTGCATCAGTCAGGATGTGCATGCCTCTGGGTCTGAGTGGGAAGGGATTACACCTTCCAGTGTGACTTTTTTTGGAGATTTCATCCATTTTCTCAATTTTGTATTGAAGTAGGACCTTTTCTATAGCATGAATGTGTGGGAAAACAATTGGCCACAAAGCAGTAATCAAATCCTAGAGGAAAACCTTCATCCATCAAGAGGTACCAAGCAAAGTGGTGGCTGGAGTGTTTGGAGGGCACAGAGGTCTCTGAAACCACGACCTACATCATGCAGAACAAGGACATAAATTTCCATACATTGGCTGTACCTTTGTGCATTTTTGGGCAACTTTCCCACTCTGATTTTACATTTTCTCACTCTCAGGACCTGTAGGTGACAGAGGGGATGGCAAAGCCTGTGTGTTCTCCTGAGTAGTTTCAATTTTCATGAATCAACAGACGGGTTTTTCCATAATTCTTTCTCACATCATCCCCATTAGAAATTTAACTGCAGAGATGTCCTGATCTCTCTGAAGTGCTTGGGGCTTCCTGCTGCTCTTTTCTATCATTAAGACATGTATACAGCTAGATGTTGCTGTCAGTGGGTGATATGGGCAGAAAATGTGCTCCACATGGCACATGGGAGTTAAACACTACCCAGTGGAAGCAGCTCTGGTTCAGCTGTTGGCTCCTCAAACCACTTTGAGGAGCATCCCAGGTGAAGGAAAATAGCAAAACCCATCAAAACCCACCAAAATATCCCAACAACAGAAAGAACCCCAAACCCCTTCCTGCAGCCTGGGTGGGCACTCAGGCAGAGGCAGGCCCTGCTCTGCCTCCACATGAGGGGGAATTACAAGCCATATAGATTATTTTAATGGCCGTATTACTTCCAACTGTGCCTCCACCATCTGTTCTTCCCCAATTACAGATGCAAAAACCCAGCATGTTTCCCCATTCGGGCTGTAGAGGATGAAATACAAGCCTTGTAAAAGGGTGTATATTCTCCCAACAACACAGTTGGCACCTGTGAAGTTTTCCTGGTGCTTCTGCCATGCTCAGCCCGGTCCCTCTGCTCTGCATCCCAGCCCATGCCAGGTCCATGGTGGCAGAGAGAGCTGTTAATAAAAGGAAGAAGCTGTCTGGCTACAAGATTTGTCTCAGCTGTGTGGGGCAGCTGAATTATTAACACTGACCAAGCGTCTCAAGTGCTACAAAACTCGACAAGAACCTCTTACCTCCAGCACAGTGATAAACAGGATTGAGGCACGGTGGGAGGGAGGGAATTAAGATAGGACATCAAAGACTGGATTCCATCAAGTAAATCATGCCATTGCTCCAGTAAAAGAGCCCCTAAATGTTTTATTAGGGATTTTCAACAACTACCAAAATTAAGATGGAAGGGATGAATTATTAAAAAATAGATTAACTAAACCAGCCGCTGAATTAAACATGAAAGGTGCCTGTCAGGAGGAGCACAGCCACTATGTGCTTCAGGCATCTCAGTCCTTCAGCCAGGCTGCTGGAAGGGTCTGGAGAGGGTGAATGGCAATGCTGGGGGCATGGAGAGCCACAGGCTGCTCTGCCAGGTCAGGACTGCAGTGCCAGGGCATGGAGAGACTGGCTGCAGGGTCAGGAAAGCAGAATGCCAGGTGCTGCAGAGGCATCAAAGAGGGGGTTCTATCTAGGGGGATGCAGGCTGAAGATGTGCAAAGGGCAGCCAGGGAAATAATGCTGGTCCTCTGTTAAATAATGCAGGAAACGTAGGTGGAAAAAGGAGACTTGACTGAAGTACTTGAACCAGCACCTGAACTCCCTTTTCCTGTTTGTGAGTCTGGTTTTACCAACTCAAAACCACCTGTGGCAGGACAGGGACTGAGAATGGGACTGGGACAGGGGATTGGCTCAGGGGTTGTGATGGGCACTGGGCAGCTGCTCCTCCAGGTTTGATGTTTATGGCATTGGATAAGGGTAAACCAGGGTTTGCAGGGGCCAGAGAGCCCCCAGGGTGAGGGGATGAATGAGGAGGGGTCCTGTGGCCCCTCCCTCCAGTGCCCCGGGGAGGAGAGGACATGATTTGGGTGGTGCCCACATCTGGGAACAGCTGCAACAAGGGGTCTGTCCATGCCCCTGCATAATTAGGCCACCTTGCTCTGCCTCTGGTTTGCTTCTTGTGCTAAACCTCTCCCACTTGTTAAAAATAGAGACAGTCTCTTAAACTCTTCCTAAGGCAGCCGTGTGATCCCAGCTGGGTGTTTCTGTGCCCTCGCAGTGCGACCTGTCCTGACATTCCCCATGCCAGGATTTGGCAGCCTGTGCAGGAGAGAGCAAAGGTGAAGAGATGCTGTTGTCTGTGCTGTGTTTTTGTTCCAGCCCCCAGGAGGGTGGGAGTGTTGTGGGAGCATCACCTCCAGGTGCGAACCACAAAACGGGGAGGAAATTTCTGTTTGTTCCCTCTCACTTTCTTCTTCCCCAGCATGTTCAAAGCTCTTGCTTGGAAGTCTACAGTCAAATCCCTGTGAGTGCCAGCAGCAGTAGAACTGCTGGGAGCAATTCAGAGTCTGCAGCAGCACTGCTCTAAGGGGTACTGATGGAACGAGCAGAGGCTTCATTCATAATAATAATAAACCGCTATTTTGCGGTTTTACGCCGCTTTTAATCTTCACAACTCAAAGGAACATTAATTAACTGTGTGGCACAGTGGGAGGCAGGTAGCTGCTGTTGTCCCTGTTTTACAGATGAGGAGGCTGGAGCACTGGCACATCCTGCAGCCTGCCCACAGTCACAGTATTTCACCCTCTGAGTCTGCAGGCGATCCCAGAATGCCAGCTCCTGCTCGGAGCTCTATCCCTGGGAATGCTCTCCTGGAAGGGCAGGCCTGCAGGAGCTTTGATGTCATTTGCATTTCTTTACACCCAGATTGGTTTTGGGTAGATGGAGGTGAATATTGCTGAAGTCAAGTAAGAGTCTTCTAATATGAATTAGTCCAAATGCCAAGAGCAAGTTCCCTGCCCTCAGGCCAGTGTTCCAGCTCTGCAGTGCTCTTTCCATCGGGAGAAAAACTTGGAGAAACATGTAAAGCTCAGGCTTTGCTATGATCCCCACCTTTCACTAATATGTCTGGAGAAGCCTGTTTGGATGAAACAGTAAAAATGCAGCCACTGACTGTTCTCCTGCTCAGAAATCCCCAGGTTTGCCTCTCTAGTGAACTCTGCCTCCAAAAACCTCCAGCCTGACTCTTTGTCCAAGTCACATTTGCAGAGGTTTGCTTCTGCTGCTGCTTATATCTGGAAAATGGATGCTTTGGCCCTTGTGTGTGTAATCAAGGGGAGTCTTGGCTTGCATTTTGGGCGAGGCTCTGGGTAATCCTCACCTCTCCTCAGGCACAACACTGGGCTGGCATCACTCTTCACTCACTGTGAAGGGAGTCAGGCTGAGGGATCCTCCCAATGAGGAGTGGGGTTCATCCTGCCATGGATACTGGGGAGGGGATCAGCCCTCCTTTGCTCCCTGCCCACTCTGAGAGCCCTCCTGAGGCTCACAGCTCCCCTCTCTACCTGGAGGCTGCCCTGGACTCTGAGGGATGCTGAGGCCATGTATCTGTGTGGCTGTTTCTAATGCCATTCAAAGAAAGCAGATTACATTTTGGGCATCCTCTTCAGCCCCTCGAGGCAGCCCTTGGATTAGCACGGAGGCTTTTCCATTTCCATCTTAATTAAGACAGACACTGAAATAAAGGTGGTGAGTGAAGTGTGATGCAGGAGAAGGAGGGTGGTCCTGCAGTGTGCAAACGCTGCTCTTGTCTTTCTTTTTTATCTTTTTTTTTTAATCTCTTGTCATCAATCTCCTGTTGCTAAATGTGCAGCTGGAGAGAGGGTTCCTAGGCAAAGCTCCTGCTGAAGGATTCTGACAGATCTAATCAGACAGGAATGGTGACGACCACGTCCCACACTGCTGTGAATTGTGCTTCAAACCCAATATCCCTCACCGTGGCACACTGTGGTGACTGAAAGGAGCCTGATGGCTGAGCTCTGGTTGGCCTGAGGGGAGGAATGTTCCCATCACATGCACACCTGCCTGTAGCTCCATCACTGCATTCCCTGATGCATTCCCTGCAACCTCTGCCATCGTGCAGCTCTATGCAGGCCTTTAATGTCTCTCCCCAGTGGTGTTTTACCTGTCTAGTGCTGTGGGTGATCTCCTCAGGAAGGTCATCTCTAGCATCTATTGCAAGCAGGTCCAGGGCTGTAGGCTGGGACTGATTTGATTGTGCTCAGGAGTAGCTTAGAGCACCTCTAGGTCTGTACCTAAACTAATCCTCAAGGCTTGCTTCTCTAACCATTGGAGATCTGGTCTGTGGGGCTCAGGGCATGCATCAGGTTTTTTTCACTGCCTCAGGGCAGGGGGATCATCCACAAATGAGCCAATTTCCCCCTGTGAGTTTGGAGGATCCCAAAGCAAGCAGTCCTGTGTGTGTGTGGATGAGCTGGATCCCCTGCTTGGCTCTCAGATCTGGGGCAGGGCTGGTATGGCCACTCCAGGACCAGCAGCAGTCAGGTCTCAGCCCTGCACAGGCTGTGCACCCATCCTGGACAAAGCCCCTGGCACCAGCAGGAGCCCATTTGCAGGAATGCAATCCCCTGTCACCTCATCTCAGCATTTGGGTCTGGGATCACCTGTTTTAAACATCAGGCCCAGTCCCATGGCACAGCTGCAAGCCTTGGCAGAGCCAGCACAACGCCTGCCTGCAGTGCTGAGCTCCCAGGTGGAGCACCCTTACATGAGATACAGCCATGCCCTGCTTCAGCCTCTCTGCCTTTAACCCTCTCTCCTCCTCAGGCAGATGATGATGTTCCTGGTTCCACGTCCAACTCCCCACTCAATTTATCTTGTTTATTGACCCAAGCAGAAAGTCAATGTTTTCTTCATCTGCCATTTGCTTCGATGGCAGCCAATTTGGTTCATCTGAGAAAAAACCCAGGTCATCAGAGTTTGGCATCAGATTTTTCTCCTTTTTTTTCTTTTTTTTTTCCCTTCCCTACTTTATTCCTTTTTTAGATGCTGATTATTCCTTTTTCCTGAACACACCTGGCCCTGGACACAGCTTGGCAGCCTTTGTTGTACGATATGGCTGCAGGCAAGGCTAAAAATGTTCAGCAATTACCCCACGAGCTGCAGAGCCAGGAGGGAGCCTGGGGGTCAGCTCATTACAGGCAGGTGATGCTGCAGTGTCCGTGCCCTCCTGGTGGGAGCTGTTTGGGAAACATTGGCCTCTGGGGCTTTCATTGCATTTAGAGCTTTGTCTTTTGCTCAGAAGTCCAAAGGTGATGCTTTGCAGCCATTGCCTCATCAGAGCCTCCCAGGCTGTGGACTCTGTGTTTGTGCTGGGGGTGGGATGTGGGATGTATCTCTGGGATATTCATGGCACCACACATCAGGAAAGGCTCGCTGAAGAGAACTGAAGGGGTGCCACAAGTGCAGGGCTAAACCCAGCCCTAAGGAGTTTGCAAGGTGGGATCAGTGTGTGGCTGCTTTGAGATCTGTCCAGGCAATGCCCACAGCCAGAGTGGCACAGCTTAGCAGGGGAGGTAGAACAGGAACCCTCCTGGCAGTGTGGGTGCAGTTTTAGGTAAGAACCAAAGTGATTTTTTGAGATGTGCCTGCTGCACAGGGTGGTCCAGACCTTCCCCAGCCACTGATCCCCATCACCTCCCCTGAGCCAGCAGTGATCTGTGATCCTGGGCTGAGCTTGCTCAGGGATCCAAACCAGCACAAACCCCTCTTTTTCTCCAGGGGAGGAAGTTCTTTGCTCTGACATGCCAACATCTCCAGGCAAGGGTGGGATGGGTGCCACCAAAGGCAGCAGCAGATCAGGCTGCTCCTCACCTCTGGAGACAAGACCCACGGAGGTGGTGTCCTCAGAAGGGTTCAGTGGCTTCCAGAACAGAGAGCTGCCCTTGTGACAAATCCACCTGTGCTCCATGGAGCTGCTCCTGGATGCTGGGCACCTTGGAAAACACAGTCTGCTCCGGGTGCCTAGATAAGAGCCAAGCCCTTTTGAAAAACCTGCCCAGACGGACGGAAAACCCAATGCAAATCTCACCCCAGGTATAAAATTAATTGGATTCGAACTTCAAAGAGTACTTCTGGAAATGAGCTGTAAATAATCTGGTTGTGCCTCAGTTCCTCTGTCTGTGGACATTCATCTGGCTTTTTTTGAGCCAGTGAGTGTTGCTGATGGAAGGTGCTATATATAGCAGCAAAGCTATGCATATATAGATGCATATGCATAAATGTATCCCTAGTAACTGGCCCAGGTGTGTGATGCTTTCTATAATACAGCTGACAGGTTTGTTTCCCAGAAAAAGCTCCAATTTTGCTTCCTGTGGGCTCTCTTTGTGAAGCTCTCTGATGTGGGCTGCTTGCTTACCCCATGCCACGGCTGGAAGCCACAGAAGCTGGGATGTGGTGACCCCTGGGATGCAGAGGGGTTGGTGAAGGTCACCCAGGTGTGTGGGTCTCAGTGGGATTCACCTGGATGGAGCTTTATGGCAGAGCTTGGTGCTGCTCCTGGAGCTGCAGGAGGCTGCTGAGCTGTGCTCAGAGCTGGCTCCTCCAGCCAGCATTCCACAGGATCTGCATTCCCAGCACCCATCCCTGGCTGGGCCCTGGCTCCCGGTTCCTGAGCAGCTCAGCCCTGTCTGTTCCCAGCAGATCGATAGGAACATCTGTGGAAAATCAGGACATGGATATCTGATCCAGCAGCCCTGGCTGTTTCCTATTTATCTAATCTAATTCTATCAGCATTACTGAAGTGCTTATCAGCACCACATCTTTATTGTGCATTGGAAACCCCCCTAGTGGCTGGGCAATGAGAGGGGCTGAGCCTGGGCTGTGGCCCCTCCCTCTCCCAGCTTCCCTGCAAAATTCAGCTTTTCCTCATGACCCTCATTAATTGCTGCAGAATCAGATCCAGAAGAGTCCACTAGGACAAAAAAACTTGTCCAAAACACCCTGGAGGGGTGTCAAAGGGAAGAAAAACCCCAGTGAGTCATTCTAAGCAGAGGCTGAAGTGTGAGTCTTGAGCTGGCATTTTCCAGTTTGCCATTGCAAAATGCTTGGGATGACCAAAGCCCTCATAGTGGATCTGTCCCATGGGACAGTGTAGGACATCTGTGCTTCTGTGGGGCTGGGGGACTGCAGCCATGGGGCCCAGGAGCAGGGCATGGGTCCTGTCCATGGGCTGGGCTCCTTCCACCTCCTCTCTTTCCTTCTGGCCTCACCAGCAAGCAAATTCCCAATTTCTTGGCCAGGGAAGCAGGGTGAAGAGATGGAAACTGGCACAGCCAAGCTCCTGTTTGGGCTAGATATATCTCTGGTTTAAATGGGAAAATCCTTTAGGTCATGCCTTGGGAATGCTGAATGAGCTGGGACCTGAAATTTTGGTTTGCTGGTGGCTGGGAAGTGCAAAGACAGGGGGAGGGTGGCTGGATGCTCCTGGGAGTGGATACAGCTGAGGAGGGGAGGAGATGCCCAGAGCTCCTCACAGCACTGGGTTTAATGGCAATTTTGCCATTAATGACATTTTTTTGCCATGTCACATGGAACCCATGTGAATCTGTGTGGTATTAAACCAGCCTAGGCAGGGCTGCAATCACTGCCTGGTGCTGGGGTGGCCTGACCCATCCCCTGATGTTTTCAGCCTGTAATAATTTAGGGTGAGAGATCTCAGGCCTTCTGTCTCAGCTTTTTCTTGATTGCTTGTTTTCCTAAGATTTCTGTTTCTCCCCCCCTCAAGCAACACAGTTGCAGAGGATTGAGGCAGGCATTTTGTGCAGAGTCCCTGTTTCAGAGGAGGAGAACTGCCTTAATTTGTCCAGCTCAAAAGTGCTTTTGAAAAAACTGGAATTGCTGCACACAGTGTGAAGCCTTGCTTGGTTTTAGCCGGGAGAGCCAGCAGCAATCCCTGAGCACAGAGACAGCAGCTGGCCAAAAACACCGAGTTTGGGCTGGTGGGGAAGGGGAGCTGGGAGAGAGGAATGGGAAATGCTGGGACAAGCAGCTGCTGCTGCTGGAAAATGTCTGTATTTTCCAGGCTGAACACCTTCCTCTCTGCCCAGAATAAAACCCCCAACAGCTCTTCTTTAACAAATGTTATCAAGTTTGCAGAACTCCAGAGCTGGAAGTGCCAGGGTCGGTTTGCTGTGCAGCCTTCAGGCAGCCCCCCTGTGCATATGCATTATGGAATCATCTTTAATGGCATGATCATATCCTAGTTTTTCACCTTTGCCTCACTCAGCACAGCTGATGAACCTGCTCTGGGAATGATCTGCATTAATGTGAAGCTGTAAAAACTTCAACTGAAGTCAATGAGAGCTGTACTTTGAGCAGGGAAAGTGTCATTTGATGCTAAGCACTCTGAAAAATCACATCTAAATGTCTCAGATTTGGTGCACGTAACAGAGTGGATTTTTTTTACATCACTGTGCCTGTGCCTTGGCTCCCTATCTGTAAAATGGGGATGATAACAGGGAGATTGGGAACTTAATCACTTTATTTGTTGTGAAATACTGCTGCTTCTCGGTGTTGAGTAAAGCATAAGCAAGCCACAAGGAGCTGAATAATTGTGATGCAGAACAGTGCCTGGATAGAGTACAATAAAGTAGGAGCTACGTGTCCTCCAAGGAAGAGAAAACAAGATACTGAGAAGCTGCAGAGGAAGTTGTTTGCAGGGGGCTGAGAAGCTGTGCCTGTTCCTCGGTACCCAGGGGTAGGTTTGGGGTGCCAGAACTGAGCTCTGGACTGTTTCAGGTGTCCCAGGGCTCCTGGCTGCAGCCTGGCACCATCACCTTTGGCATTTGGGGAGAGACAGGTCCTTAGGATAACCCTCCTGGATGTGGTCTTGGAGTCAACACCCCCATCAAAGGCAAAATTACTGGAGACTGCATTAAGGTTGGCCTGGCAACTGTAATTCTTCATTTCCTGAAGTTTTGGGTATATGACCTCACAATCTTTTATAATTTCACGCATTACACTTTTTCTGTGTGCCCAGGCCAGTGTGGTGGCTGTGTCCTTGGCATGCCTGATGGACCTTGGTGTCTCCCTGGCAGTGCCCATCACATCTGCTGGGGTGACTGGGGGGACACGATGTTTGGCAGTGCTGGGTTTCCTCCTGGCTGGTGTCCCCACGTGCTTGCTGTGGGATTTCTGTCCCACTGAGAGCACCTGCTGTGCTCCAAGCCCCTGTCCCATCCCATCCCATCCCATCCCATCCCATCCCATCCC
>WBND01000110.1:1018022-1064409 GCA_013398595.1 Tychaedon coryphoeus
GCTGTGGGGCACATACTGGGGCTGTGGGGTGGATCCTGGGGCTGTAGGGTGAGTGCTGGGGCTGTGGGGTGGGTGTTGGGGATGTGAGGTGGGTACTGGGGCTATGGGGTACATTCTGGAGCTGTTGGGTAGGTGTTGGAGCTGTGGGGTACATGCTGGGGCTGTGTGGTAGGTGCTGGAGCTGTGGGGTGTGTACTGAGGCTGTAGGGTAGGTGCTGCAGCTCTAATGTAAGTACTGGAATTGTGGGGTACATATTGGGGATGTAGGGTGACTGCTGGAGCTGTGGAGTAAGTACTGGAGCTGTGGGGTACATACTGGGACTGTGGGGTGAGTGCTAAGGCTCTAGTGTAAGTACTGGGGCTGTGGGGTACATACTGGGGCTGTGGGGTGAGTATTGAGGCTGTGGGGTAGGTGCTGGAGCTGTGGGGTACATACTGGGGCTGTGGGGTGAGTATTGAGGCTGTGGGGTAGGTGCTGGAGCTGTGGGGTCTCTGGGGCTGGCCTCTGGTTTGGGGACAAGCCAGAGGGAGTTGTGACCTGCTCCTGCTTCCTATGGCTGAGGGGATGTGTGTGCTGGAGCTGGGCTTCCCCAGTCCTGGGCACTTCACAGCAAATCACAAATGCCTTAAGGACTCCAGGGAAGCAGCCCAAGTGCTCAAATGAGCAAAGGAAAAAAATGCTTGAGGCTGGTGGTCATTTTCCTGCTTGCCAAGAAGCAGGGGTGGAAAGCTGCCTCACTTTTTCTCTTGCTTTGTGCAGAAGAAGGATGAAGCATCCCCCAGCCTATCCATGTCTGGGTGTCTCTGACATCCTCAGTCTTGATCTGTTTCTGAACATGCTGATGTCTTGCCAAACAATCTGCTGAGTCCCAGGTTTTGCAGAGTCCGGGAGATGTAGACCCTAGAGCATTAGTTTTGGGCAGGGACTCTGAATCATAGAATCCTAGGAAGTTTAAAGGACACCTTGTCCTGACCCCCTGGCGGGCAGGGACACCTTCCACTGGAGCAGGTTCCACGGTTCCATGGAGTGCTCCCAGGCACTGATGCCCGAGGGGCTTTGCTGTGCTTCCAGGTGGGAGCACAGAGCTCAGACCTCGCCCAGCTCTAACCCATCTCACCTTGACATCAAAGTCATCCCTCCCCTGCGTGAGGAGCCTGTGTGAATCCAGAATGACGTGCAGAGACTCAGGACAGAGCCTTGGGAAGGGAGGCAAACCTGGAGCATCCCTCCTTGTCTGCTGTTGAAGCCCCTGCCTGGCTGGAAGCTGTGGTGACCCCCAGAGCTGTCATCCCCTCAACCCCCCATTCCCTGCTCCTAAACCCTGAAACCCTCACCCCACTGCAGGCACAGCCCCTCTCCACACCCCTCCCATCTCAGCAGAGACAGGAGATAAGTGTCTCTTTATTTATTGAAGATGTTTGTACACGGCAGCTGGGAAAGGTCAGGCTGGAGCCGTGCTGTCCCGGGGGGGAGGCGTTTTCATTATCCCTTCTCAGGTTGCTTGTTAAGGCCATTTAGTATGACAGTCGGATGTGTCACAGCAACGCCTGGTGCCATCTCCCCCTCACTGCTCCTCTCCCCTTCCTCCTTTCTTTTCCCATTGCCAATTTTTCTGTCCCCTTTTCCAGGGAGCACTGCCTTTCTAGTCTTTTGGGGTGTTCCCCCCCTTTTTTATTTATTCTGCTCTGAATGCCAGCATGCTTGCCAGGCACTGTCAGAAGCAATCAGGGCTCTTATCACCTCATGCCTCTGGGAAGCTATGCCTCTTTTTAAAGTCAGGATATATTAAGATAGAAATTGTCAATAAAGTACAGACCTAGTGCTGGCATGTGGAAAGGCAGAAAAGGAAAACCGTGTCACTTGGGGTAAAGCTTCTGTAAAGCCTGACTGAGGCTGTGTGTAAAGAGGATGTAGGTGAGGGGAGAAGGGAGGGACAGCAGAAGCATTCTCTTGCAGGGCATCCCCTCCCAGAGAGCTTTGGGTGAGAGGTGACACTTGAGGACCACAGGGACCCCATCCTACACATCACACCAGGCTCCTGGGGCTGTGCATCCCATGGGGACACTTGGGGACCACAGGGACCCCCATCCTATAATTCACAACAGGCTCCTGGGGCCGTGCATCCCATGGGGACAGGGCACAGTCTCTCCCCACTCTGCTCTTCACCCCTTTTTCTCCCCACTGCAGGAGCATGAGGCTGCTGTGTCCCTCTCCACAGCTCCCAGTCTTGGGGTGAAGCTCCCCAGCCTGAGGAGAGCAGAGCTGAGCTGCCCAGGGGAGTTTGGGGACAGCCACTGCATCCCAGCCCAGCCCTGGTCTCCCTGCTTGCCTTGGACTGACTCCAGCCCATGCTGCTTCCCAGCTCTCCCAACCTGTGCAATGTTTTATTCTCCCACCTGTTGTTGGCAAAGGAGGGGTATGAGGAGAGGTGTGGAAGGAACTGTCCCCATGTTTCTGACCGTGCTCCACGGCCTTTGTGCAGGGAAAAGCCTGATGGATGGGCTGGCAGCACAGCCCCAGCCCTGGGTGCTGCTGAGTGGGGTCAGAGGGGCTGGGAGTGGAGTCTCAGAGCTCACACAGGCTGGGTTTGAGACATTCTGGTACTTTCTTTGCCCCTCCTCATCCCACTCCCATTTCTGGAGCCTGCTGGTGTGAACTGGGCTTCCAGTGTGAGAAGGGATGGGGTCATGTGCTGCAAATTTTCAGGGATGTCAGTTAGTTTTGAAGCTGAACTGCTGTGAACTCAATTTGCCAATTTGGTAAGTGCTATGGGCAATATCGGGATGTAATTTAATTAAGCTATCCCCTTTTTATAGAGTTCAGGGAGCATTTGCCTACTAATTTTAGCACTAGGTTTGCTCCAGCTTTCCTCTGGACACACATTCACAAATCATGACATGTTGTTAATCTCTACCAGTCAACAGTTTATTAATTTGCTGAGGACCACAGAAGTATATAATCAGTGGTTCATCAATCAAGGCTAAATCCAACAAATGTTCCAGGCAGGTACTGAGCATAAAATATACATGTAGCCTTGTAAGCAATTAATACACCACAGAGCTGGAGCCGAGCGGCTCAACCAGGGAGCAGCACAAATCTCAAAGATTTCTTATTCCTTTTATATATAATCATCATCTGTTACCAGTTCCTTCATGCCCTTAATACGGCTTCCAGTAATTCTGCAAGGACTGGGATGCATTTATCCCCGGGTTTTTAGCAGCCTTGGCTCTGCCATTACCTAATTGTTTGGCCTTAAAAGGTCTGGGTTAAAAAGGCGAGGGTGGAGTCCTTGAGCTCGTGCTGGAGTCTGGCTGGGTCTCCTTGGGCTGGTCATGGAGAGGGAGGAGGGTGTCGCTTTGCTCCGTTAAAATTCTACTTTTTAGGCATCATCTGAAGACCCTAAAGCCCCTCCCACAGGGTTCCCACCTTCCACCCCCCACTTCCCGTGGGATCCCTTTTTCCCCCTCATCTCATGGTTTTCTGTTAGTTTTATGTGCACCCAGTAGATGGCATGAGTGCATAAAGGGTTTCTGTAGTTCTTTTCTTATCGGAGGCCTTTTATTTTATTCAGGTAATTTTAAGAATTATCAGCTGCAACCTTGCCAAGACCTTGGCATCACTAACTGGAGCCTTTTGTTTGAGCCCTAAGATAACCTAAGAGCCCCCAAGCTCTAAAAAACCTAATTCCATGCTGCTTTTTATTGATGCACTCTAGAACTGCTGATGGACCTGGTCAAGCTGTGGGAATTTCCCAAGAAAGCAAAATCCCAGGGAATTTCTCTGAATCTGGTGACTCTGCACGTTGAGTCCAGCGTGTGTTTTGCACCATCTTGCAGGGATCACAGCAAACCAGGAGAAAAGAGTGCTAGAGGAATAATTCAGCCTACATCCTACAGAGGAAATATTACTGATTTTTTTCTACTAGCACTGTGGTAACTGCACAGCCTGGAGGGAGGATGCTGAAGGAGGGAAAATGCTTAACCCTCATGTGTTGGTGATTTATAATTTGAGATGAAAACCTGTGAATTGGCCCTGAGAGACTGAAGGAAACACCTGCATCATGGCTTAAATTCAGGTTTCTCCAGCTGTCTCTCAGATTAACTTCACTCCCTGGTGCCAGTCCTCTCACCCACCTGAGGAGAAGGAGGGGTTGCTTCCATGTCCTGCCCCATGACCAGGTGCATTTTTTGAGTGTAGAAAAGCAGGATTACAGCCTTATGAAAATAAGAGGGGTAGGTTTTTTTCCCAGAGGAATGAGAGCTTTGGTCTTAGCACATGAGCTGGGCAAGGAGGTTCTCTGTTCTCTTCCAGTGCATGTTGAGCATCCTCAGCATCACTGCAGGGGGAGGCAGCAGCAGCTGCAGGTGTCTGAGCCCCGTGGTTCCCCCCTGGATGGGGAGTCCTCACTGTGAGACCACCTGGAGAAGCAGAAGGCATGAGCTGCTTGGCTGGGGGTGAGGAGGGCAGCTCCAGCTCCTGGGCCAGGA
Source organism: Tychaedon coryphoeus (assembly GCA_013398595.1). NCBI lineage: Eukaryota > Metazoa > Chordata > Aves > Passeriformes > Muscicapidae > Tychaedon > Tychaedon coryphoeus. Next base: position 1,022,511 of record WBND01000110.1, read on the forward strand.
ATGGTCAGGATTAGCCCTGGCTTGTGTGAGTGTGAGAGGTCTGAGTGGTGGTGTGGCTCTGCAGATCTGTGTGCCTGCAGATGTTGGTGAGGCAGTTCTTTAAGGCCCATGGGAGTGCTGCAGGAGCCAAGGATGTTGCAGGTGGATGTGGAAGGGCTGAAGCATGGCTGTGCTCCAGGAGCCATCCCACCCTGGGAGAGGTGCTGGGGGAGCCTTGCCCAGCCTGGGCACTGGGTGCTGCTGTTCTGTACAGGGCTGAAATCCTGCTCATCCTCACTGGCTCCCCTCTCACAGGCTCAGGTCCCTCTGGCAGAGTTTTATTTCTGGTCTGAGCGAGATAAACGTGCAGTTTGTCTACAAGGATGATCTGAGCTGTTCCTCCCTGCAGTGGGGGTCAGCCCATCACAAAGGAGGGAATTTGTCTGTCTCAGCAGGATGCAGGAGGGAGATCATCTACCAGGGAGTCACTTAATGAAGCTGTGGCCTCTGGTGACACTGGTGTGGTGCTGGTCCCAGCCTCTTTACACACAGAAGGAAGAAAAATTTGGCATGGTCCACACAGGCATATAAACCTTAGCACAGCTTGTTTGGGGCTAATCCTTCCCTTGCTCTCTCCCACCTCGGAATGATGGGCTGCTCCTCACTGCTGCAGAGTGTGGCACAGAAATGGCTTAATTTAGGAGTGTAACCGTTTTGGGGAGAAATGGGATTAGAAATGAAGGAGCAGGGCAGTGGCTACTGCTTTCTCCTCCTCCTTCCAGCACAAGTCATCAGAGGTGGCTTAGGGACCATGGAGAGATGCTTTGAAATTATGTGGGTGATGCTGAGAGCTTTTTTTTTTCTGGGGGGAAATGGGGTGTTTGGGAGTTCCATCTCAAACCAAAATACTGAGCAGAAATGTCTCACATACATGAAAATTCCAAAATACTTTGGTTCAAAACATTTCCTTTCAAGGAGAGGGAAATGTTTAATTTCACCGTTATCATCTGGAGCTTTGTTTTATATTGCTTTTTCCCAGTGTACAGCCTGAAATAAAAACAAAATTAGGTGATGGAAACCAAAACATTTCAACCTTGTCAAAATTAAATGCTCTCCTAATTTCCCAATGAGTTTTGAGATGTAATTGATGGAATCCCACAAAGCACTTAAGCTTCATCAAATCTGCATTTTTCTGACAGTCAATTGTTCATTGAAAAATAAAAACTTACCCATCCCTGCCTTGAGAGGCACCTAGCTAATTATGGGAGAGATGCACACCCAGGGAGGGAGATGAGGAAACCAGTCTCTCCTAACCCCTTTAAAGTCTTGCTGGCTCCCTGGAGCAGGAGCTGCCTCCTTTTGCACATTGTGGTTTGGAGCAGAAGCCCCCTGAGCACAACAGCAAGGCCCCCTCCAAGGAACCTGTGGGTTTGGATTTTATCTCATTAATCCAGGTAAATACCTGTGCTGAAAATGGGGTTTGAGGAGGAAAGGGTGGTAAAGGCTGTTGGGGTCAGTGTTGGTGGTGGGTAGGAGTGAAGCACCGACCTGCCTTTGCTTTCAGAGGGGGTTGGCACCTCGTGGGCAAGGGGCAGCTGGTTTAAAAGCAACTGGAATAGCTCAGGAAGCACCAAGGTGAGCTGGAGGTCTCTGCCTGCACAGAAAAGGAGTGGTTTGGAGATAAAAGCTCTGTTTTCTCCAATAGTGGCTTTTTCAGAGCCATTCCTTGAGGGCTTGGCTGGTGCCCCTCTGCTCCTCACTGGACTGGGATGTTTCATGTGCTATGGTCACGGCTGGCTCAGGGCTTTGGGGTTGGTTTGGGATACAGGATTTGCTGTGTGGTGGTGTGGCTGACAGGTGAGTCAGGTGGGGCAGGGGTTGAATTTCTGTTTTCCCAAAGGTTTTTGGAGGTGCCAGCTTGTGCTGGGACTGAAAATGCCCTGACAGGCAGGAGATACCAGCACACCCCAAAACGGGCTGTCGGTGACTTCTGGCAGGGAAGCAGATTTCTTTGCTCCAGCAACACTTCTTTCTGTGTGCAAGGCATCCCATGAGCTGCTTGAAACAAATCCCTGCCTCTTGGAACTGAGGTGCAGATGTGCACAGAGTGACTTGGCTGAGAGGGCTCACTGGAGTGGTGGCCAGAGGGGAGGAGATGCTGCCTCATCTCCTCCATGGATCCCCCATCCCACTTTCACAGAGGGACCAGGCTGAGAAGCACAAGCAGCATGTTCTTGGGAGCCTGCAAGACAGATGGGTTTGATTTTCTAGGGCTAAAATAATGATTGATGATCTTTAAAGGGAAAAGGAAGCAGGGGAATAAGAGGGAGGGGGGGAAGAGTGGGAAGATAATGACTGTTATTTCAGAAAACAGTTGTAATGTTCCCCTCTGGGAGAGATGTTCCCCCCTCAGCAGGGTGTCAGGAAGGGCTCTGCCACAGCTGGAGTTGGTGAGCACATCCCTGCCCTGAGGAAGCTCTGGGGAGCCCTTTAACAACCAGCATTTTGGCCCTGTTTTACCAAAATATTGGGAGAGGAGGGATAAATCTCACACAGAGAGACTGAGCTGCATACAGCCAGGCTCTGTCCTGCTGCTGCTGAGGAGCTTTGCTCACCAGGGGCCTTCTGGGTCAAGAAAACAAAGGCAGAATAAACTAGAATTGTCCAAATACATATATATATATATATGGACACAGAGGGGTTTACTGCATTTGTATCATTTCTGAGCTCCAACAAGCAAATAAATACATGCCAGTGTATAGATGGGAGCTCATTAGAATGCTGGCACTTGCTTGTACCTCAGCAGTGCCTCGGATTAATGTTTTTGTCTCACACTGAGGAGGTTCCTCGGTGAGGAGAGAGGATGCCTGGGCACAAAGGGGGGTCATTAGGGCCTTTGGAAATGGTCCTCGGTGCTGTGTGGCACTGAGCCACCAGCTGATAGTGCTGCCTCGGGCCAGCAGTGCTGGGGATGCAGCTTGGGGTCCTGGCTCTCACTTCTGGAGGCATCCAGGCATGAGAACGGTACCTGAGCAGCTCTGGGAGCAGGGTGTGGTGGCAGCTTCCCCCTGTGGTTTTAAGAGCTGGGGGGATTCAGACTCATCTGTACCCAGAGCATCACCTCCAACACCCGACACAGAAATCTCTGACTAGAAGGCTGCTGTTGTTTAGAAAACAGAGTGGAATAACAAAAAGGGCAGTTTACTCTCCACAGAAACACTTTATTAAGTATTCTGGTTTTTTAAACTTAATAATGGAGGAGCTGAGCTGAGCAGCTCAGGCAGGCAGCTCAGGTGGAGGAGAGTGGATGTGCTCCCATCTGGGGATCCGTGTCAGTAATGATTTGCCTGCCAGTGCCCCCTCGCCCGTCCTGCTGCTAATGAGCTTTGCAAACGAGAAAGTGAGCAAAGGCTCCTTTTTTACTTTACATGAGCAGGGACTTGTCCAGGTATTTATCTTCCTAAGGCACAGCCTCTCACAGGTTCTGTTGTGTGCTTGTGTTCTTTCCCCTGAAGGTGATCCAGGAAAACTCCTCCCATTGTGGTCACTCTGGCCATGCTGGGGATGCTGCTGCTGGTGGTGATGGGCAGAGGAGCCCAGTCCTGGTGGCAGGAGGCCACAGGTGCCACACATTGTGCTGGGGTGACAGCAGTGGCACAGGCATCCCATTTTATCCCAAACCACAGCCCCTGTGTGTCAGTGAGGCTGGACCTGGTGTATTCCCAGGGGTGGCTGTGGCCATGTGGCAGCAGGCCCTGCCAAATCTGCCACTCTGTGTCACCTTGGAGATGTCATTTAAAAGCAAAAAAAAAAAAAAGCCTGTTTCACAAAACAACAGATAAAAATAGCACTTCCTATTCAGCACATCCATTCCCTGTGCGTACTCAAAATTCAGTTGCTGACTGCAATCACAGGAATAAGAAACTGTGTGCTCTGGGATCAGAGGGGCTGGGCTGGTGTCCAATTGTGCCAGCAGCCAAACGTGTGGAGCTGCTGGTGGTTCCTTCTCCTCAGACCCATGGGCAGCAGCAGGGTCAGAGCTTGGAGCTGAGGGTCATGTTTAGCCTTCAGGACCTGTGTTATCAGTGCTAACACACAACAAGAAAAGAAAGTTTTCTTTCACAGTGCCAAGGGCAATTTTCAGGGTTGTCTGTCGGCACAGAGAAATCAGTTCATTTCAGCATAGGTAGAGTGGATTTACAAGAGCATGGAATTATATTTGTGTGGTAACAGCTTCTCCTTGGATTCTGAGCAGAACATGAGCTGGAGTCTCCCCCTACATCTCCTTTTCCTCTCCATAGCACAGATTAAGCCCCAGACCCTTTTCCATGCTCTGAGCTGTATTTCCTGGTCAGATCCATGGATAAAGGATGGGAATTGGAAGTGAGTGTATGCAATGTGAGTCTAACGTGGTGAACCACAAACAGCTTTTCATTTTGAATTGCTGGGTAACAGTGTGTGGGATCCCTTTGCTTCCATGGTGAATAAATCCATGCCTTGTGTGGATGAGGGGTGTGCAGAGGTGTTTGACCAGGACCTGCTGGGGCACCAGCTTCCCTCCCTCCAGGTGGGACGTGCCACCCGTGCTCACCCAGACAGAACTATTGACCGAGTTGCTTATTGATTTTGTAATCATTTTCCAACAGAGCCCCCCGTCCTGTGTCACTGCCAAGGCAGATTGCAAATTGAACTGCACCTGAATTGATGGGGCATTGATTAAAACTCACCCTAATTATTGGTTCTCTGCTGCCCAAACCAGGCAAATCAATGTCAGCAAGAACAGATCTGCTCCTTTATAAAAGCCCAGTGAACACAGAGTGAGAGCTGGCTTTCCAAGCCCATCCAGAAGCCCAAGCTGATCCATCAGGGGGTCAGGATTAGCACAAACTGGCTGTTTCCATGGTCATTTCTGACTCCTGTGGGCAAGAACATAGTTGCACTCCGGTAGACTTCAGTTTTCCTCTCACTCTGATTTATTGGTGGGACATCCCAATGGGAAATCCTCTGTTGCAGGGGCAGGGAGTTGTGTTACAAAGATTTATAAGCCCAGAGAAGCTGTGGCTGCCCCAGGAAGTATCCAAGGCCAGGTTGGATAGGGCTTGGAGCAACCTGGGGTAGTGGGAGGCATCCCTGCCCATGGCAGGGGAGTTGAGCTGATTTTTAAGGTCTCCTCCAACCCATATCATACTGTGATTTGTTGTGCTCAGTAATTGCTTCATCCACCTTTTCATCCCTGCAAAACCCTCCATGAAGAGGCTGGTGTTGCCTGGCCAGTACTAATTGCCAAGTTTGCTGACTCCCCTGGCTCTCCTGAGCAGGGACACATCCCGTGTTTTCAAGTTGGCTCCCAAAATTTTCTGTTCCTGGAGAGCTCTGTGCTGCAGCACAGCAGCTGCCTGGAGAGCCGGCTCTGCCCTGAGCAGGGATGGATGTGGAGAGACAGGAGTGCTTCCTTTTGCAAATGCTGTGCTGAGCTATTTGCCTGCTCTAATTAATGAGTATTAGGATGCATAATTATGAACTGAAAGGAAACACGTTTCGTGGTGGTTAAGAGCCAAAACTGGAGGAATATCCCAAGGGTGGCCTCAAGCAGAGGAGGACGAAGGGAGGGAGGGCTTTGCTGACCCACTAACCCAGTCACTGGGAAAGAACCATCTTCTTCCTCTGGGCTGGAGAGGGTGCTGAGCTCAGCACATGGATCTGTGCCAAGGCAAGAATTCCAAGTGACAGCACTGAAAAGCTGTGACTGATCCTGTGGTCCTGTAGCTCCTGCTGCCTTACAATCCCATCCAGCTGCCTTCAGCGCCCCGAGGATCCCTCAGGATCTCCAGAGGGAGCATGAGCAGAGCCCTGCCGCCTGTCCCTGTGGGTGCAGCAGAGAGGCAGATGCTGTGAAGGAGATGCTGTTTGCAGCCAGCCCTCCCTGTCTCCTCCAGGGAGATCCTCTCTGCCAGTTTGCACAGCTCTGCTCCGGCAGCAGGGCCGGCAGGCAAGGAGCAGAGCACGGCAGATAAGGGCTCTATCTGCAGATTCACAAACACTCTCATCCTGCTGCTGTTTCCCAGGCAGCTCCAGGGTGGTGAAAAGCACAGATTGTTCTCAGTGTCCTGTCCTCCTTCATTATTCTGTGTATGCATCTGGAAAACCTTCTGCTCCCAAGTCTTCTGCTGCTTCCTGCTGCTAATTCCAGAGCTGTGTCTTTGGGACCCTGCCTGCTCTGCAAGGATGGACAGCATCCTATTCCAGAGCCCTTTGCTGCCAAGATCCTTTGGATGGAAAAGCCTTGTGCCTTCCCTTCTCTCCTTACCCAGTGTCCCCAAGGATGGTGCTGAGGTTTGCAAGCTTCAGAGCTGAGGGACAGCTGGCTCAGAGATCAACACGTCCCAGTTGCTGCAGGCAGGGCAGGAGCAGTTTTGATGCTGCTGCTGTAGGGAAGTGACACAGGGTTTCTAGGAGATGGAGAGAAAGGTGGGGACAAACCTTATTGCAGGGTAGGACTGGTGTGATGGTTTTAAACTGAAGAAAGAGAGGTTTAGATTAGGTGTTAGGATGAAATTTTTCCCTGTGAGGGTGGGGAGGCCCTGGCACAGAGCAGCTGTGGCTGCCCCTGGATCCCTGCAGTGCCCAAGGCCAGGTTGGACATTAGGGATGGGAGCAGCCTGGGACAGTGGGAGGGGTCCCTGCCATGGCAGGGGTCAGTCTGGATCTTTAAGGTCCCTTCCAACCCAAACATGTTGGGATTCTGTGATGGCTCAGGGTGGATCAGGACCCCCTAAAGCCCCTTTCTGCTGTCCTTGTTTGCTTCTTAAGTAGCCAAGAGTGAGCAAGGCTTAGCAGCCCATCTCCCAGCAGGACCCTGTGGGTGTCAGTGAGCGCAAGGTCCAGGGTCTCCTGAACTTTTATTAATATGTACAGCGTTTTGCTCACATGGAAAATTGATTTTCTTTTTTAAGCACGAAGTATAGCAGTTTTATAACCTTTCTTCTGCTTGACAGAGGCCGTTTATAACCTGCCTTCATCACTACCTGTGCTGTCTCCAGTCTAACTCATCTTCAGGAAATTCCATAATGCATTTTTAATTGTGAGCTGCTCCCAGACAAGATTTATTTATTTTTTCAAGGACTGGCCTTTTTGTTGTCGTTTGTGTGCATGTCTGTTTGGTGAGAAGGGATAAATAACGAAAGTGGAAGTGTGCTTTAATCAGGGTGACAATTTATCGATGGCATTTGCCGCCTGCTGGCTTTTGTCTTTTGGGGCAAGGAAAACAAGCTGGGGAGCTGGAATGAGAAATTAAAGCCATGGTTCCCTCAGCTGTGGAAAACTGATGAGCCTGGGCTGCCATCCTGGTTGCTCCCAGTCCTGTTTCTGCCATGGGCTGGTCCTGCCCACAGTGGCATCCAGATCCTTTTGGATGCCAAGGCCACGCTTGCTGGCCATCATGTGTTGAGATGGATTTCTAGGTCATTCCCAAGCACTGAGATGGTTCTCTGGGTTGGTCCCAGGTACAGTTTATTTCTGGGCTGCACTGGATTTTTCTGCATTTTGGAGGAACAGGGAGCAAATACAGAGGGTTGTGACGTTTTGCCCCACACTGGATTGGGGCTTTATTGCCGTGTAGTTTTGCTGCCCCAAGGATTTCACCTTTTTCCAGAGGGAAGGTGAGTGAGGAGACCAAATCCTTGCCCCATGGCCCTTTCGCCTTTCCCAAGGGCTGTGTGAGGTGAGGCTACCCCACCCATCACTCAGGACAAACTCATCTCCTTCAGATGGACAAGGAATTCAGCAGCACTGGCTCTGGGATGGGAGGCCACTGTGGCTCCAGGGTGGGGGAGGACACAGAGGTGACATTTCCATGTGTCCTGTCCCTGCAGTGCCCCGAGGACCTGCGGCCCATGAAGGATGGCACCGGCTGCTACGACTTCTCCAAAGGCATCGACTGCTCCGACGGCTTCAACGGCGGCTGCGAGCAGCTGTGCCTGCAGCAGAGCCTGCCCCTGCCCCACGACCCCTCCTCCAGCACCATCTTCATGTTCTGTGGGTGAGTCCCCTCTAGCCAGGCCCCCCAATGAGCAGCCCCTTCCCCATCTCCATCCCAGCCCAGCCTGCAGCTGAGTGTCCAAGGAAAAGGCTGTGGATGGAGCTGAGCTCCAGCAGGGAATAGAGGCTCCTGCTTTTCCTGAGGGAGGTGTGAGGAGCAGTGTGAGCAGATGCACCTTCCTTCTCTCCCCCACTGTGTGACAGTACAGTTTGGTCTGTGACTCACTGTGAAGGGACCCAAAAATTGTACATTGTGTGTTGCAGGGGAAGGTGTAGGATTTGTTTAAAAAATACTGCTTTTAAAATTTACTTTTTTCTTTTTTTTTCCCCTGTGCCTCCCTTAAAAATAGATTCTCATCCCTGATTTTGGCCAGGATCTTATAATCCTACACAATTTAGCATTTTCTCTCAGGAAAATCTCCCTGGCTGCAGTGTGCTCTAAAAGGAGCTCAGTGATTATCTGGCTTTGTGCTGCACAGCTGCAGCCATCCCTCGCCTGCCCCAGCCCCACGGCTGCTCCACACTCCCAGGCACACGCAGGAACCTGCTCCACGTCCCAGTGTGACAGATTAGGATGAAGAAGGGGAATAAAAGCCCCTTTGGAAAGAAAATGCCCACAAGCAAGAAGGGGAGTGAATTCCTAGCATTAACTCTGAGGAGCATCCATCAAGTCCCAATACCTGCAGGTGCAGCAAGGACCTCACACAGCTCTGACTGCTGCTGGTTCCTGGGAAGAGCAGCCCAGGGAGCTCTGCCTGTGCCAGCCTCTCCTTTATTTATCTCATTTTTGCTTGTTTGTTGTTTTTTTTTCTTTCCTCCACTACCCTTTTTTTATTATTGTTTAGCAGCTCAGAGTGACTGAGTCACAAAAACGGAGCACATTTTCTGCTCTGTGCAGAAATTCATATGGGCACCAGCATCGTTTGTGGGGAGGCTCTAGAAAATCTTGGGACATTCCATGGTCTCACACCCACATAAATCTGCATTTCAGCCTTGCATCCCCAAGGACAGAGACACTTTCCTTTTTTTTTTTTTTTTTTTAATTTTTCTCTTCTTTTTTCATAATCCCTTTTCAAGGCCGAGCTGTGCTTTGGGAACAGGCAAAGAAAAGTGTGACAGACGGGTGGGAGTTGTGCTTGCAGTAAAATGCAGTAGAGGAAGGGGAGAGGGAAGCAAGGCTGGGTAGAGGAGGGGTTGGTGTTACAGCACTGGGGCAAGGGGGAAGAAGAAGAAGGGAGGGAACAGAGTTTTCCCAGTAAGGTGGGAGCTGAGGAACAGGCTGGTGGAAGAGGAGGAGAGGCAGGATGACACATTTACAAAAGATCCCACTGAGGTCTCCAGTGTCTGTAGTTAAATCACATCCCTGCTGCCTGCCTCAGTTTCCCATGCTGTCAGTTGAAGATGAGTCTTACCCAGAATATCCTTGGAAGTGGGATCAAGCAGCAGAGGAGCAGCCAGGCTGGAGCTGCTTCCTCACAGGAGGGTATTTCTGGCTGGAAGAAGGGGCAGGAGCTTGATTTTGCTTTGCTGTGGGCTGGGGAATGTTTGTACCTGAGCAGCACAGCGGGTTCAGCTCTGCTCTCCAGCATGGGGGCAGCTCCAGGCAGGACAGCATGGAATCATGGAATGGTTTAGCCTGGAAGGGACCTGAAAGCTCCTCTTATTCCACCCCCTTCTCTCAGGCCAGGGTGCTCCACGTCCCACCCAACCTCACTGCAGGCAGATGGGCCACGCTGCCACAGGAGGGAGGGCAGCTGGGAGCCAAGCCCCATTCACTGGTCACCCAACCCAGCCAGGGCAGAGGATCTGGGCTCTGTGACCCTTCAGGTGTCCAAACAGCTGCTGCAGGTGCTGCTGGTGCTCAGCAGGGGCTCAGGGTGGGCTGCTCTGTGCCTGGCTCAGCTCACGTGGCCGTGGTGCCCCACAGGTGTGTGGAGGAGTACAAGCTGGCCCCAGATGGGAAGTCCTGCCTGATGCTGTCTGACATCTGCGAGGGCCCCAAGTGCCTGAAGGCGGAGGCCAAGTTCAATGACACCCTTTTTGGGGAGATGCTGCACGGCTATAACAACAGGAGCCAGCACGTCAACCAAGGGCAGGTGTTCCAGATGACCTTCAGGTATGTCCTGGTTCTGCTGCTGATTTTGGGAATATCAGGGTGGTGAGATGTGGGACAGGGCCAGCATCTCTGATTTGCTCCTGAGGGAAAGAGAGCAAGAGGACAAGAAGCATCCATGGCTTTGCTACCTGCTTGTCCTTCCCTCTGGCAGCAGCTCAGGACCCTCCTGGGCCAGGGTGTGTCTTGTCAGATGAGACACATCCAGCTGTGCTCCCTGGGCCTTTCTCAGGAGTGTTGCCTCATCTCTTTCTGAACAGTGATGTCTTCCATCTCCATGATATCCTGCAACAACAAGTAATTTGATGGTGTGTCATAAGAAGGAGCATTTCCTTTGCTGTGTTTTCAGCCTGTGCCAGCTGGTTTTATTCAGTGCCCCCATTATAGCACTGGGAGGAGCTGTGGATATAGCATGATAAATAATGTAAATGAGCTAAAGGTAAATGCCTTCACCTTGCAAGGCTCACAGAGGAGAGCTTGCTGAATTCAGGGCTGGCAAGTGAGTTATTTAGTTATTTTTTCCTCAGTCTTGAGGGCAGCTGTGTTTTGTCAGGTGTAAGCCAAGGTGGCTCTGTGAGTTTTGAAGCAGCGATGCTAATGAGAGTCAGGAGAGGATCCAGCCCACATCCCACCCAGGCATGGCTCTTCCCTGCCCAGCACCTGTTTCTTTCCTGTTCAGGCACCAAGACCTCATTGCTGCCTTTGATTTTAGCTGGAGCTGTGGGTCCTCATCCCTGCTGCCCACAGTGTTTTTCCAGGTGTTTTTGCCCAGCTGATATAAACTTCCCTGGCTCTGGATTCAAGCTGAGCTCTGGCTTTCTGTCTCTTGGTGACAGAGGCATTACAAGCTCCATCAGCACAGAGGTGCTGGGAAAGCCACAGCCAGCAGAGTGCTTGGAGCCAGCAGAGCTACAGCTTTTGCTGGAAGTGAGAATTGACAGGACACAAAGGCAATTTTCCCAGTAGACTCCTCTTTGCTTTCTCTCCCTTATGTTATATTGTCAGTGGGTCCATCAGAGCAGAGCCAGGGCTGCAGAGATGAAGTTTTCCTTGAGCTGCTGCAGCTAAGGGATGTTTTGTTGATTCCAGGTAGCAAATGTATCCCCTGTTCTCATGGCTGAATTCCATCTGGAAAGCACACAAGGATTGTCTGTGGGGCTGGCTTATCCTGGGGCACATGGCTTCTTCAAGTCTTTCCTTCTGAGGGCACCCTGAGGATGGCAGATTTGGGCAGTCCTGAGCTGGACCTGGACCAGCTCCTGCTGGGGTTGTCCTTGGAATAAAACACCTGAGGTGTTGAGATGGCATCTTCCAGGGGCCAAAAAGCACTCCCCTGGGGCTCTGCCTGACAAGTTTTGTGGCTAAAAAAGGGCTGTTAGTCCTTCCCAGGGCTGACACCACTCCTGCCGTGCTGGCTGGGTGTGCAGTGGGGAGAGGCTTTTCCCAGCAAGGATTTGTGCAGTGACAGCCAAGTTCTTTGTACAGCCTGCTGTCACACACAGGGGTCTCTTCAGTCCCAGGTGTACCAGCAGGGAGGGGCAGGAGGAAGCAGGTCTGAAGCAGGAGCTGCCTGCAAAGCTGCCCACGTGGTGCAGGCTGTAGCGTGCGGTGAAGTGGCTCTGCAGAGCCTGGAGGGAGGCAGCACATCCTGCTCCAGAAATGCTTCCAGCAGCCTGCCAGGTCAGCACAGCTGCCCTTCTCCCATCTGGGTGTAGGCTCCAAAAACAGCAGACAGTGATGAGAAGGGCTCAGTTCCCTGTGTGCTGTGTCCTCCCCCATGGCCAGGCTGCCAGGGGTGTCACGGGTTATGGTGCACAAGCACCATTGCATCATCTCTTAACAAGGGGAGAGAAGGAGGTTAATGGAGAAGAAATTATTAACTAAAAGATGTAATTTGCCTCTGATTTTCATAGATATTCAAGAACCTCTCTGAGCATTAAGACACCAGCTGTTAGAGAAGCCCTTAATTTGGTGCATTTGAAACATAGCAGGATGCTGCCTAATACTAGGGATTAAAAGCCTGTTTCTGCGAAGCAGGAGCAAGAACCTGCTATCAGAACAAGGAGCTGAGTATTTTAGAGGGATTTATGACTGCTGGGATCCTTTAGCTATGCAGATGTGACAATCTTTTGAATGGTGTCTGCTTCCCATGTCGCCACATCTTCAGTGTCTTTAATAAATAGGATATTCTCAATCTGCCAGGCATGTCAGCATGGGGCTGGGAGGGAGCCTTTGTGCTGGAAAAAGCTCCCTTGTACGCTCTGGCAGTTACTGCAGAATCTCCATGCCCTGGGGGTCAGGGGGGTCTCTTTGCCACCTAAGGGGCTGCAGCACTGATTAATACGAGTTTCTGCTCTTCTGGTGGCTGCAGAATGGGCCAGGTTGGAAGGAACCACTTTGGGTCATTTGGTCCAATTGGAGCACATGACACAGGATTGCATCCAGGCAGTTCTTGAATAATCCAGTGAGGGAGACTCCACACCCTCTCTGGGCAATCTGTTCCAGTCCTTGGTCACTGGACAGTGAAGAAGTTCTTTCTCATGTTCAGATGGAACTTCCTGGGCAGCAGTTTCTGCCCATTGCCTCTTTCTGGTCCTGTTGCTGGGTGTCACTGAGCAGAGCCTGGCACCCCCTGGCCATGCTCAGCACATCAGTGGAAGGTGTCAGGTGTAGCAATGATGGCTTTGTGGTATCTGACCAGCTGGAAAGGCTGGGGATGTGCAGTGGGTACCTCCAGGATGCAGAGCACAGAGGGGTGTGGGAGAGTTTTGGGAGGTCTCAGAACTCAGACCAACGTGTGGTTGCAGTCAGTGATGCTTCAGATTTTGTGTTTCCTCTTTAATGCATGTCATTTTATCCAAGGGGCTCAGGCATTTATCCAAAGATAAAAAGCTGTGTGACTGAAATGGTAACACCCAGGGGATGGGTGGAGGAAGCAATCCTGGCTGCTGAGGCCAGTGTACCCCAGCAGGGCTGGCAGCAGCCAGACTGGTTCCTGCTGTGTGCTCCACGCACACCCAGCACTGATGGAACACCTCACTGTGCTGCCCAGAGCCTGTCCCTGCTCACATGGCCCTTTGTGCTGCTGCCAAGGACCCTTTTCCCCATCCATCAGTGACAGTGAAGCCACAGCCCAGCAGGATGAGCACCACAGCATCCCTGCAGCTCTGCTCCAGCCACCAGGAGTTAGGAGCTCTCTGGGCAGCTTCTTCTGTCCTGAGGTGGTTTAATAACCTCTAATGACTTCTGTGGAGGTTGGGGTGCTCCACTGCTCTGTTGGACATGGCAGCATCAAGGCTGCTGCTCAGAGGAGTGCACCGTGGCATCGCTGCTGCATTATTGCAAGGATTCAAATCAAAGCACTCCTCCACTGCTTGTCCTGTGCAGTCCCTCATGGGCACTTTGGGAGGGGACTGAAGAGGGATCTTGCATCACTCACCAGAAGCCTCCCTTGGTCCTTCCACTGCTGAGCCAAAAGCACATTCAGAGCCATCTTCTTCAGGGCACCCCTCTCCTTTCCTTAAAAAAGGTTATTCCTGTTGGCAAAATGCTCTGTGAGGTTAACAAGTAGGGGGGATTGGAGCTGATCTATTCCAGTCACACCTCCCAGTCTAGCTGGGAGGCTCAGCAATGGATGCAGCTCACTAAAGACTAGATTAGAGTGATTTTCCCCCTGTTGCCTCACGGTGGGGCAGAGCCTGAACTCTGTGCCGTTCCCAAATCACTGAGGAATTATTTTCCAAATGGGTTGTTTGTTCATTCTTTATCTGTTTTTTGTGCTGTCTCTTTGCCATGAGGGAATAGATATTTTTGTTTAAAAGCTGTTTGCAGTTTCAGACTGTTGCTTTTATGCCATTAATATGGAGAAATCCCAAAATACTGCCCGTGGAGCCAGCTTTATTTGCAGGATTATTGCTGCATGGCAAACAGGATGTCAGGGCAATGCATGGGATCAGCTCTCTGCCCTTTGAGTCCCTTCCCATCCCTACCTCTGCCTCTCATCCTGGTTCTTGCTCCAGGACACAGGAACACCCACACAGCCCCTATTTGATCCCTCCCAGCAGAGATGCAGCGAGTCCAGGGAGTTTCAAGGTGTTGAGGGCAGACAAGGAGCCAGAATGGTTTGGTGTGGAGGCAGGGAGAGCATTCATGTTGGTGCTCCCTCCCTGCTAAGCACCAAGAGGTTTCCCTTCTCCATAGCCAGGGAGGATGGCTTTGGAGGATGCAGGGCTGCCAGGCTGTGCTGAGCACCTTCCTGCAAATTGGAATTGCCCTGCCCTCTGCCACTCACTCCCTGGAGGATGCTGTTCTCCCCTTTCCCACTTACAAAACAGGGCTGCTGCTTCTTCCCAGCCTTGGGAGGGGAAGGGAGCAGGTTGGGGGTGGTGCTGAGGTGCCCGAGGTGTCAGGGGTGCTGCGGGAGGGATGGGCACTGCTCCAACTGCTTCCAGCAGGCTCTGCCTCCACACAGCTCTGTTCGTGCTGTCAGATCACTGACTTGATGCGTGGAAGTGTCATAATATTGAAGGAGAGTTTGGACAGTTAATTTTAAATCTGTCTCTTCTTCCCCTCGATGCTGCTCATCCCTTGATAAGCCAGCACAGTGGCAGCAGGGTGAGCTGGCAGCTCAGTGCCATCCCTGGCAGGTCTGTTTTGGGAGACATCTCCACCCCCCATTGTTCACCTGGTGCCCTCCCACCCGTGGTGCTGCCAGGGACTGGGATGGGGGCTCAGCTGGGTGCAGCATCACATCTGGGTGTGAGGGGCTTTGCTCTGGTGCCCCTGGCTTGGAGCTCACAGGGCAGCCCTGGCAGGGACATCCTCCTTCCCCCTCAGCAACATGTCTGTAGGTGGTTAAATTAACACTATTCCCCCCTGTTTTTCTCCCTCTCTTTGAAACCTCTAAGCACAGGAGTTATAAGTGTGCTGTTTATTATTCCCATGCTGGCGAGCCCAGTGCCAGCCCCTGCACCAGTGCTTTGTTTACCTATTACCCTTCAGGCCTGGATAATGGATGGATCTCTTTTCCAGTGGCTGCCTTCCATTTCATTCATCTTTTTATTGTTTGTTGCTGCAGTTCTATTACCTGTTCACAACTTTGAAGCCTCAGACATGATAGTTGGAAGCAATGATGTCTTTCCAAGCCAGGCTAACGCCTCATGCCACGGTCCTGAGTAGCAGCTGAGGGTTTTTTAGGAGCTCTGTGGAGGTGAGATGTATGGGATGTTTCAGAGCCCACAGACACACACTGTATTTTGAGCACATCTTCACTGGCCAGGCTCAGCAGTGAGGTTTATTCCAATCCAGTGTATAAATGACTAATGCAGTTAGCACAGCATTCCATCAGTTAGGTCACTGTTGCATCCCTTTTCATTTCAAAGTTCTCATTCCACCAAAAAGGGTGACATTGTGTGGCTTTGAGCTTGTGTTGCCCAGTCTGCAGCCACGTGCTTCTGCAGGAGGTTGGGAGCATTTTTTATTCTACAAAAACAAAAGCAGGTGTAGTGTCAGACAATGCAGGGTTCAGAGTGGAAGAGATGCATTGTAACGGGGAGTGTTCAAGTACTAGAGGTTCTCAGAGTGGTTCTGCACCAGGTGCAGGTAGGATTTAGGAAATGGGCCACCACATCCTTGGTGAGCATGGACATGGCCATCACAGCCACCTCCTGCTCCTGCTGCCCCATCCCAGCTCTGGATGCACCTCTGAGCTGCTCTACTTCATTCCTGTCTGTGCAGGTACAGGATAACCTCACAGATTCAGTCTCTGCTGTTTGGTCACTGCCTGTGAGAACCCCACTGCTCCCAGCATGTGCCTCAGCCCAGGGAGGAGGAGGGAGAGGGATGGCCACGGTGGAAGCTGTCCCTGCAGCCAGAGCCCAAAACCAATTGTACATCCATGATTTTTAGATGAGAAAGAAGTTAATCAGAGGGTGGGCAGGCCCTGGCACAGGGTGCCCAGAGCAGCTGTGGCTGCCCCTGGATCCCTGGCAGTGCCCAAGGCCAGGCTGGACACGGGGGCTGGAGCAGCCTGGGACAGTGGGAGGGGTCCCTGCCATGGCAGGGGGTGGAAGGCTCCTACAGACACCAGCACAGCCCAGAACCAAGGCACTGCTGGAGCAGTGAGTGCCAGCACCCAGTGGAGCTGATGGAACGTCAGCCCTGGGTTTTTCCTGGCTCAGGGACCAGAACTTTCCTTTCCCTGGCAGTGGAGCAGCTGCCCCCGCAGTGAGGGATGCCAGGGAGCTGTTCCTCTCCCCACACCCCTGCTCCCCACTCCCCCAGCCCCAGCCTGCACAGATGTTTGTATTCTCTGCAGCTGATGAAAATATTCATTATCTTGTTAGCGGTGCTGCGGCGGGGGAGGCGCAGATTTGCATTCCCACAGCCGATCCCGCGGCACACACGGAGCTGCACTGCTGGGGCCGTGCCAGGCAGGGGCTGTCTGTCCTGCCTGCCTGCTGCCAGCCCCACGAGCACGGGGAGCAGTGCCAGGGCGTGCACCTGCAGCACAGAGGACAGCAGGAGGATGGGGGAGTGCCCTGGGGCTGGTCTGTGTGCTGGGTTGGGAGGCAGCGAGGAGCAGTGCTGGTCCCTGGGCAGGGGGATCTGAGTCTGGGAATGCTGCTGAGGTGTCTGTGTGTGTATATGGCTCTGGAAGCTGCTTATGGGATGGGAGGTGCAGGGTCTGGGGGAATCATCCTTTGGGAAGGTGGGACACAGGCTTTTCCTGCAAGGAGCCTGCCCTGCCATGCTCAGTCCACTCAGTCCCCACCCAGCTGTCAGGGGATTCCCTGAGGTCTCCTGAGCCCACCTTGTGAAAAGTTGATGGTGACAGCCATGAGGATTTGGGAGAGAGGCCATCAGTGTGCCCAGGTGACCCACAAGTGGCATCTTGGCTTGTACCGGCAGCAGTGTGGTCAGCAGGACCAGGGCAGAGATTGTGCCTCTGTACTGCTGAAGGGCACCTCAGATCCTGGGGTCAGCTCTGGGCCCCTCACACAAAGAAGGACATTGGGGTGCTGAAGTGTGTCCAGAGAAGGGAATGGAACTGGGGAAGGCTCTGGAGCACAAGTCCATGAGGAGCAGCTGTGGCAGCTGGGGATGTTTAGCTGGAGAAAAGCAGGCTCAAGAGGAGACATTGGGAGGTTGGTCTCTTCTCCTGGGTGACGAGCAATAGGACAAAATAAAAAAGCCTCAGGTTGCCCCAGGTGGGGTTTATACTGGATATTTGAAGAATTTCTTCACTAAAAGAGGTGTCAAACTCTGGCACAGACTGCTCAGGTCAGTGGTGAAGTTATCCTTGGAGGGATTCAAAAGGCGTGTGGATGTCACACCTGGAGGCATGGTTTAGTGGTGGCCTTGGCAGTGCTGCATTAATGGTTTGACTCAGTTGTCTTAAAGATCTTCTCCAACCTAAATAATCCATGATTGTGTGGGCAGGAGAGGAGGGATGAGAGCTTGGCACTGGGTACTTGCAGAACCAAGAGCTGGGCTCTGCTCCCCTCCAGGGTTTGGTGATGCATGTGCCACCCCCTGCTCCCTTCATGGTGCCCAGCACTGCCAAGCCTGCCTTCACTGTCCCAGCTCCTGTGGCACCCAGGAATTTTCCCCTTTCCCTGTGCTGTGAGGAGCAGTCCATGGGATGGCCTTGCTGGCCTGCTGGCCTTTCCCATCTCCGACTTTTATGATATTAATTATAATGGTGTTACTGCACAGTTAATCTGCATTATTAAGAGATGTGGTGGAGATTGGTTTTATAATAACAGCTCAGATTTATGGAGTACCTTTCATCCCAGGGGGCCCTTATTGGCTTTATAGCCTTGCAGAGAGGAATTGCTGCTTCTTCATTCCTCATCTCACAAGAGCTGCAGCTGCTCCTGGGCTGTAGGAGCTCTGTACCCACTCAGGACATGTGAAAATACAGGTTATGTTCAGCTGAAGAGCAAGGGGAGAGTGAGACAGGAGGGTTGGAGCCAGTAAATTGTGACCCACAGCTTTAGGCTGTGATAGCAGCATTTCTCCATGTCCCTATGGGTGCTGTGCTGTCCCCATTAGCTGGGTGTGGGTTTGTGCTGCTCACACCATGGGGCCCCTTCAGTGTCACCTGCAGGGACAAGGCTGACATTCAGCAGCCCTTCCTGCTCCTCCTTGCTAGTGCAAGCACTGGTTGATGGAGATTCCCCATCCAGGGACTAAATCAGCTTGACATTGACTTAGCTATGCAAATCCTTGCTCCAGGCAATGCAGTCAGGAACAGTCACCAGCGTGGGGACATCTGAGCACTCCACAGCTCTGCCAGCTGTCGAGCCATACCTGCTTCCAAGGCAGCAGCAGGGCTTGGATGCAGTCCTCAGTGCAGCAGAAAATCTTGTCTTCCTTTTTCCCATCCCAAGTGTTCTCTCCAGAGGTGCAGGATTTGCTGTTCTGACTGTTGCAGTGTAGTTTGTGACTGCATAAACCTGAAAACAAGTGCTGGGTTTGGGCTTGGGCCCCATCAGTTGTACCCAGTGTCCCAAAAGTGGTGGAGAAGCTCTGCTGGGAGCCCTCCTGTCCCCTGTGGCATAATCCAGATCCCTTACATCTTCCTCTGCACTGGTTCCTGGGCAGTGTGACCTGGTTTGGATGCTGGTGGCTCTGCAGAGGAAAGCTGGAGCAGGTGCTGGCCAGGCCCCATCCCTCTCCCTCCTCCCTGTGCCCCAGTGATGCTCTTTGCTGTGCTCTGCCCTGCCTGGGCTGCAGGAGGAGTGTCCCAGGGGCTGCTGCCTCCAGTAACAATTCCCTGGAGACAAAGCCTCGAGGTGTTTGTGCCGGTTCATTTCTCCCCCAGCACAGGCTGCAGGAGCCCAGCACAGGCAGAGCAGCCTCTATTCCTGGCTCCAGCTTTCCAGGGAATGCTGTCACTCACCATCTGTGCCCATGGGCAGCAGGCAAACATCTGGAAGGTGTGGCAGCACTGCCACTTGTCATCAGGCAAGCAGGGTGAGATGGCTGCAGAGCTGGGAGCAGGAAGGGACGTGGGGAGTGCTCCAGGCACCTCGCTGAGCCCAGGAATTGGCTCCTGGCACCACAGCTCCCTGGGAGGGTGGCAGGGGTGAGGGCACTGCAGCTGCTGCCACCTCACCCTGTGCATAGTTTTGTGGTTCTGTAATTAACTTCACACACAGAAACACAGCTCTGCAGCTGCAGTCACAAATCCCAGCTAATTCTCCATATGCTCTGGCTGCCTGACACTGCTGCTGCTCGTGAGGCGTCCCCTGCCTGGGCACTGCCTGTCCCTGTCCCCTGGGGACACCAGGCTGGTGATGGTCTGTGCTGGGAGAGCCATGGGCTGGCCAAACACCCTCCCTGCAGGCACTGGGATCATCCTGGGCTGGGCTGGTGGTGCAGGGATGCTGGCACAGCTGGAGCCCACACTGGAGCACAGGAGGTCTGGTGTGGAGGGGAAATGGGAGCAATAACTGTGCTGAAATGACATTGTCGGGGTGCCAGCATATGAAATGTGTGGTGGTATTGCAGCCCTGCCATTGCCTGTGGCTGTTTTTCTTCTGCTTCTAATGACTAATAGAGAGAAGACAAAACAATTTCTATTAGTTTCTCCCACGCTGCAGTGGGTTTCTTATTTTCCAAACCTCATTAGAGTTTGTAATACCATGGTGGTAGTCAAGAGCAGTCCGAGTCACCCTGGGGGGAGAGAAGAACCGGAGAGATATGATGTGCAGCCCAGTATTAACACTGCTCCTGGCTCATTTCCAAGGTCCCTCCTGATTCCTTTCCAAACCTTTACGCCTTATCTTCATCTTAAAGGTTAACAATGAAGCTTAGGAGAGGGGAAAAAAAAGAGAAATGTTTAAGATCTCAAATTGTTAAAGAGAATGGATGTGTGTGCTGAGTGGAGAGCTGAGTCTGAATTTACATTGGAAAGGCAAATATTAATATTACAAGGCTGTGCTTGTGCTTCCCAGGGCACCACAGCTGGGGCGTGGGTTTCCCTGGAAAACTGGGGCTGCTGGTGCACACAGAGCCCTTGGCTGCAGGATGCTGTGCCCAAATCCCAGAGGAGCTGGATGCAAGTCAGGCCCCAGCCTCCCTGGGAAGCCCCATCAGGTAGTCCTGGCTCCCCTGGAGTCAGTGGGAGTTTGGCATTTGTCACCTCCTTACAAACCATGCCAAGGGAAGCGCCAGGTGTGGAACTGCTGGAGCAGCACTTGGGAAAGGATGCAACCAGCACCCAAACAACCTGTATGAGAGGATCCACAGCCTTGGCTCAGCTCAGAGCAGCAATCAGCACCCACAGCACGTGGCTCCAGCTCCCTCAGCTTGGACAAATCATTTCCAGAGGGACTCTGTGCCCAGGTCACCTGGCAGTGGCCACAGCCTGGTGGGCAGGAGCTCTGTGAGCTGCTCCAGGCCTGTCTGTCATCCTCTCCATCCAGTTGTATAAGAGCTGGAAGCTGCTGAACTTATGGGAGCTGACAAGGTCAGAGCCTTTGGCTGTCAGTGATGACAAAGCTAATGGAGAGAGACACCCTGAAGAGCAGATAGATGGAGCAAGTCATGGATCCTCCAGGCAGACTGAGCAGCTCCAGCCCCTTGCAGATGGGCGGATTTCTCTCACAGGTGTTGGGCATCCCACTCAAGGAGGGATGGCACACAGCCCAGATGTGCCATGGTGACCCTGCTACCATGTTCTAGGCTAAGGACAAGGCTGCTCAACCACTGCCAGGTGCTGAGGCCCTGGCACAGGGTGCCCAGAGCAGCTGTGGCTGCCCCTGGATCCCTGGCAGTGCCCAAGGCCAGGCTGGACACTGGGGCTGAGCAGCCTGGGACAGTGGGAGGTGTCCCTGCCATGGCAGGGGTGGAACAAGATGAACTTTAAAGTCCATTCCAACCCTGTTGGAATCACAAATCTGTGATCCTATTATTATTTTGCTTTTCTCCAGCCACAAGTGTTTCTGATTGTTGCTCACAGCTTCTCCATCTCTCCTCTCAGAGTGAACTCCTTTGTGTTTCCTTTAGAAATGGCTTCAGGAGAGGATGCACTTTTTCTCCACGGTGGTGATTCATGAACTGCATGTTCACTCTCAGTGCCACAGTGCTGGGCACTGCTGGCTGAGTTCCCTTCAGTGCCCAGTGGTTGCTGGGCCTGTGTGGCCCCAAGGAGGGCTGTAGTATTTGGGATGTTTGGAGATGCTCTGATCTTTGTGGGAAGGTCAGGTTCAGTGTTGGCAGAGCTCAGTGCTGATGGCAATGGGTGCAAGAGCTCCCAGCCCCATGGAGGGTTTTGGGGCTCAGCCTGGGGGTGTGTGGAGGGGATGGTGAGCAGCAGCCATGCAGACACCTCACACCAGCCCAGCAGCACCAGGGCTTCTGTGCCCCAGCCTGGTGTGATTTACCTCCTGAAACACCTCAATTTAAGTGCTGATTCTCCCTGAGCCAGGAGTAAGGCAGCTATGGGATATTGCCAGGCTGTTTATTGCTGGCACTGAAGTGGGACATGCTGGGGACATGGACAAGCAGCACAAGGACAGGACCTACCCACAGCACCAGGGGATGCTGGAGGGATGCTCTTGGTGCTCTCCTTTTTCCCTGCAGCCTGGTCTAACCACACTTCATTGCAAACAGTGGTTAAGGCTGAGAGCTGGGGAGCTGAAGGGGCTCTAAAACCTGGCAAAACCTGACTGGTCCCTCCTCTTTTATCCTGCCTTGTTCTACAGGAGTGGGACCTCGCTGAAATTAATGCTCAGTAAATTTGGAGTAACTGCTGCTTCACAGGGTTTGCATTAAACCTTTATAATTCACCAGTGCCTGAGGTCATGGAGACATGCTGGGAGAGATTTACAGTGTGCTTACCTTCTCCTAAATGCCTGTGGCAACAGGACACCCTCTTTTCTGTTTCAATTTTTTTTTTTTTTTTTTTTTTTTTTTTTTTTTTTTTTTTTTTTTTTTTTTTTTTTTTTTTTTTTTTTTGGTGATGACAAGCTAAAAGGAAGCTATTTCTCAATGTCCCCATGTCAGGCTGGGCTCTGCTGATCTTGCAGCCACCCCAGCAGGCAGCTTCTCCAAGGCAAATTTGGGTGAAAAGCTGGCACTAAATAACCTCAAATCCATCGTGTTCTCCCCGAGCCATTGTGGGACAGAAAGAAATAAGATTAATAACTAATTCTTTGCCATTCTCTCAGGCTTGCATAGCAGGAAGGGCGGCCCTGGAGTAGTCACTTTGCTGAACATAAGCTTGCTGGATGATAATGTGATTAACATTTGTAGCTGTGCTGGCTCAGATAAGGGTAATTAAATCTCACGCTTCAGGGCATAAACTAATCACTTGTGGGGTCATTTTATATATAATATTTATATATTTACCCCGCCATGAATATACTTGCCCAGGTGCTGTGGTGCAGGGTGTGCATCCACTGTCAGTGCTGGGTGGAGGCAGGAAGCTCCATGTCAGCTGATGCTTGGAATGTGCAGTGGGAGTTTTACAGCTGCAAGGAAGGGTTGGTTGGTTTGCAGAGTCCATCCTCAAGACCATGTCCTGTGGGAGCAGAGTGCCAAGGGAGGAAGTCACAGCTGACTGAGCTGAGGAGGAGAAGCTGCTCCTTCACCCAGCGGTGTTGCTAACAGGAAAATGAAATGCATGTCAGCCACCAGCTGATCTTTCCCTGCTGCAGGCCAAAATCCCACTGCCAGCTTGGCTCTGGCTTTGAGCATCTCAGCAAGGAGACATGGTGTCCCAGGGCCAGCAGAATTGTGCCATGGAGCAGAACCTGGCAGACATGGCCCAATCCTGGAAGACCACAGCACTCCAGCTCCTCCCCAGGGCCTGCATTGGGATCTGCTCCCTCAAACTCCATTTTTCCCTGGGAAATTGGTTCTTTCTGGAGGCTTCCCATGGGCTGTGTGAGCTGCTGCCAGCACTGCAGGGCGCAGCGATGCAGCCCAGCGCTGCACCACGGCTCTGCTGCATGACCCTGGCTGTGTTATTAAAGGTCACAGTCCCCAAAACCAGGGCTGGTTTGTGTGTCACTGGGCTCAGGAGGACAGGAGAACAGTGGCACAGCAGGCTCTTGCTGCCTGAGCCCTGCTCCTGGTATCTGAGCAGCTGCTAATTGCTGCCACCCCACCAGCACCCTGAGATGTGGGAGCTGCTGTCAGTTGTCTGTGTCACCCCAGGCAATGGGTGAATTGTAGGACTCAGCTGAGGATACACCAAGTGTCCATCAAAGCCAGGATTTTGAACTCAGTTTAATCCTGAAGGCAGCTGCCTTCCTCCTCAGCCCACCCTGCCAGAATTGGAGCTTGCTAAAGCCTTTGGCCATTTGACCTTTCCCAGCATCAGGGTCGTTTATATGGAATCAGTTCCCTCCAAGGCAGGCACGTGCTCTTGTTGGATGCAGCTGGGAAAAACTGCATTTCCTCATGAAATGACTCAATATCTGCAAAATGCCTTGGGAGATGCTCAGACCCCCAGCAGGAGAGTGCTGTGCCAGGGAGTGGATTCCGTGTGCAGAGAGCTGTGTGCTCACTGCTCCAGTGAGCAGCTGTTCCACTGGGGAGATGCCAGGGGCACAGCAAGAGGCACAGGAGGATGTTGTGGGGCTGGCAGGTTTGTCTGCATCCTGGCTGATCCTGCTGGAATAACCCTGTGGACCCCAGACCTGGCCCTGCACCC
Organism: Tychaedon coryphoeus; assembly: GCA_013398595.1. Taxonomy (NCBI): domain Eukaryota; kingdom Metazoa; phylum Chordata; class Aves; order Passeriformes; family Muscicapidae; genus Tychaedon; species Tychaedon coryphoeus. The sequence continues at coordinate 1,046,309 of WBND01000110.1, forward strand.
CTGCAGAGCTGCCCCAGATGGAGACACGTGTGACAACAGGGATGCTGTCACATCCCTCCCCCATCCGTGTCCCTGCCCCTTGCACAGAGCCCAATGCCTTTGATCACAGCTTTCAGAGAGCAAAAAACTCTGGCAGGAACTCTTTTCTGTGCCTCCACAGCAAGCAGTGTGCAAGCCTCAGGGTTATTAAGAAGGGCTGTGGAAGGGGAGCTGCAGCCCTCTGCCAGTCCGTGGGATGCACAGCCCAGCAGCAGTGTGCCCTGCCTGGTGTGTCCCCATCTCCATCCTGCCCCTGCAGGCAGTGAGGACTCTGCAGAGGGGCTGTGCTGTGCCCAGAGGGTGCTCCCCCTGCATGGCTTTGGCTCATCTCTGCCTTGGGATGGCAGGGAGCAGGGGCCTGGAGGTGGGGAGAGCTGGAAGAGATGCAGGAAGGGTTTGGCAGCAAGAATGCATCATGGAAGTGCCCCTGAAGTGCTGCCTTGCACTGCTGCTCCCTCCCATAATGGCAGCACATTGTGGGCACTTTCCTACTCCTTGGCTCCCACTTGCCCCTGGTTTTCCCTTGGCCTTTTGAGTGTGGAACAGTTGAAGAAATGGATAAGAGTGGTCCTGCAGAACGTGGCTGTTCAGTAAATACCTTCTCATAGAGGCTGCAGCTCTGAGCAGCAGCTCCAGTTTGCAGGTCCCCTCATGCCTCAGCTTTCCCTCCTGAGCTGCCCAGGCATGGACCACCAGCCCTGCTGGCTGTCCTGCTTGTGGATGAGCTGGGATATGCCCAACAGCTGCTTTACAGGCTCATGGCATGGCTGGTGGTGCTGGGATGGGTGGGGGCAGGAGGAGATGCTGCCTCTTTCTGTCTCTGCCCCGTGTCAGGGTGCAGGGTGCTGGATGAACATGAGCTCCTGGCACCTGCCATGCCATCTCTTTGCGTCCCTTGGGGCATACCCAGTCAGTCCCCTCATGTGGGACAGCATTTGGGAAGGTCCCAGCAGCCTCCTCCTGGGAATCCCCTCCTGCTCTTCTCAGAGGTAGGACAGGGGCTGGGCAGGCAGGGACCCTCCTGGCCCCCGTGCTGGTGCTGCTCAGGATGAGCTGCCCTGCCAGGAAAGGCACAGTCCTCACGCTCCAGGAGGGCAGGCAGGCTCAGTGCAGCTGCATCCCCCTTTCCCAGTCCAGCATTGTGCTTCTCCATGGCTTTGGGATTTGGCAGTGCTGATGTTTTCCCTTTTCTGCTAAGGCAGAGCAGCAGAGACACCAACATGCTTCTTGCCCTGTTCCCTGCCGACTTCCTTATTTTGCAGCCCTGTTTCCCACCACCCACACAGCTCCCAGCTCCAGCAGTAATTGCAGTTCCCCATTTGGAACTGCTGTGACAGCAAAGGGCTCAGAGCAGCAGAACAATCCACCATGGGGATCCCGTGCCCGGCAGGATCAATCGGAGATTTGTGAGCACGCTGTGAATGAGAGGCTTTTCCCCTAAGAAAAATAAAGCACTTTTTCTTTTTTGCAGTGAGGCAGTGCAGAAAGTGAGGCTCCTGAGATGCAGTCAGGTGCTGGTGGCTCTGAAATGGGGGTGTAGCATGAGGCAGGCTGCCTGTGCAGCCAGGGACTCATGGAATGGTTTGGGTTGGAAGGGACCTTAAAGATTATCTTGTTTCAACCTTCCTGCCATGGGCAGGGACACCTTCCACTAGACCATATTGCTTAAAGAGCATCCAGTCTGGCCTTGAACACTTCCTGTGCCACACTCATGTGTCCCTACCTGCAGATGCTCCTCCCCGTGCTCCTCTCCTGCCTTGGGGCTGGGAACATCCCCAGGCTGGTTGCACAGGGCTGTGGCTCCTGCTCACCTCTGGTGCAGGTTGCAGTGGCCACATCTTGGCCACAGAGCAATGGGAGGATCCCAGGGGACTGTTCCCTGAAGTCAGCATCTTGCTGTGCTGGGACCCATGGAGGTGTCAGGGTGTCCCCAGTTGTGAGATGACCACAGGATGATGGATCATCCCCCTAGGGACAGGCCACAGAGGGTAAATTCAGGGAAGGTAAGTGAAATCAGCAGCTGTTTAAAGGAAAACATGTTACAAAAATGCAGCTGGGGCAGGTGGTGCCAGTCTGAACCTCCCTCAGGCTCCTGGGGCTGACCTGATTTTGCAGGAACCTCCCTTTCTTCTGCTCTGCTGCCCTTTTGTCTCCACACCCCGAGGATATGAAGCCTCCTGGCCTATATTTTGGCTCTAAGATCAATATTTAAAATCCTCCCTCCCGTTTCCCCGGCGCAGGCGCGAGGCATTTCGCTTACTGGGGGAGGCTTGTCTCCCAGAGACCTGTCTGTTCACCATTTCAAATAATTTCCTTGGTACCGTTGTTCTAGAAACAATTCATTAGGGGCCTATTATACAATGTTATACCTGCCAAGGTTAGAAAAGATCCTGCACATGTGGTAAAATTGCACTGTGAGCTGTACACGAGAGTGGGGTTTTTTGTGTCTGCCTGTAAAAATTACTTTTTCTGCCTTTTGGAGAGCGAGTCACTGGTGGGGGTGAGAACTGTGGGGTGATGATGCTGCCTGGGGAGCCCCAGCAGAGCTTGGTCACTGTCCCCATGAAGATGCTGCAGGTGCAGGGGGGCAGTTTTGGGGTGTAGCAGCCATTCCTTGTTCCTTGCCCCCTCTCCAGGGGCCCACTTTGAAAATCTGGGCCAAACCCAGTGGCCAGGTCCCCAGGCTGAGAGCAGCTCTGTGTTTCTGCAGCGCTAATGGAGCTGCAGTCCTTGGGGAGCTCGTTAGGCATCGCCTCAGAGGGCTGCACAGGGCTGCCTGGTGGGGAGGCTGCAAACCCCATTCCCTGGCAGGACATCCCTGCCCCAGGAGATGTCCCCACCCTCCTGAGCCGCCTGTCCCCGTGGCACCAGGGCAGCCCAGCCCCGCTGCCCGGCCGTGCCCTGCATCGTTGCTTTGCAGTTGTCTTTTTCTCTCTGCAGGGAGAACAACTTCATCAAGGACTTCCCCCAGCTGGCTGATGGCCTCCTGGTGATCCCCCTGCCCGTGGAGGAGCAGTGCCGTGGTGTCCTCTCAGAGCCCCTTCCTGATCTGCAGCTCCTCACAGGTACGAGCTGGCCCAGGAGGAACAACCTGCTCTCCCACCCTGCATCCCAGCATGGCTCCTGAGGGGCATCATCACCCCCTTTGTGCCATCCTTCCCATGGGCCTGGGGCAGAAATTACCTGAGGGATGTGTGAGTCCGCCCCAGCAGCATCTCCATCCCTGTGAGCTCCTGGCAGTCACAGCCAGCCCAGCTCTGGGACCCCCACGGCATCACCACTGAGGTTTCCAGCCCCTGCACCACCCCATTTCTCAGCCCTGCAGCACAGAGCAAGGTGCATTAAGCATTCCCCAGAGCATGGTCAGCAGTGTCACCCACCTGCTTTTCCTTTGCAGGGGACATCAAGTACGACGAGGCCATGGGGTACCCCATGGTGCAGCACTGGCGGGTCAGGAGCAACCTCTACAGGGTGAAGCTCAGCTCCATCACACTCTCTGCAGGTGAGGGATTCCAGGGGCAGGGAAACATCTGTCTGGGTGGGTGGGGGGTGGTTTTCTGCCCCGAGCATCCCACTGCCATTTCCCACCCCCATGCTCTGTTCCCAGTGCTGCTGCAGAGGCTGGCAGGGAGATCCCCCTCCTTTTTTACAGGAGGGAAACTGAGGCAGGGAGTTTGTGCAGCAAGAGGTGAGGTCCAAGCCAGGAGGAAGCCAGGAAGCAGCCAGCAGGAAGGATTTGTTTTGAGGTGGCTGTGTGTATGTCTATGTACTAAAACCAGTCAGTGCCTTAAAATGCACTTAGAAAAGCAGGTCATATAAAGCAGGGAGTCACAGATGAAGAAGGGGTGGGTGGGAGGATCCTGCAAATGTCAAAACATTTCACTGCCACGTTTTTATAGCTACACATTTTGTTTCAGAAATGCTGAAACATTTTGTTGCAACCTGAAATGTTTTGCCTTTTCATTTCAAAATAGCATTTTTTATTTAAAAATCAACGAGTTTTTAAATAGAGAGAGAAAGAAGAAAAAAAAAAAGATTTAGTGCAAGCAGGCTGCACAGCCCCAAAATGAAATAACCTGCTCAGAACTGAAAAAAAAAAAAGTGGGTTCAGCTCAAAATGAATTATTCTGGCTTTTTTATTAAAACAGCCTTCTTTTTCAATAAACCAACCAACCAGCCAGCCAGATAATCTCATTTTGGTGACAGTTATGACGTATTTTCTTGCAGTATGTTTTCCATTCCACCACTGAACCAAAACGGTGCTTTCAGCCAGCTCTAAGTGATGCTGAAGTGCTGTGAAGTCACCAGTGTCTCCAGGATATTTCATCTCCATGGAGCAGCAAGGGTCCATGTCCTTGTCCCATGCCAGAGGTCCCTGCTGTCTGTACAGATCTTGCTCAAGTGATGCCTTGACCTTTGCACACCCACGGAGCTGCCACCAGCCCAGCCCTGTATGTCCCTCTGGGCTGTCTCCAACTTCCCTAAAAATAGTTCCCAGTTGTGCTGGGTGTTTGCACTAGGGATGGAACATCTCTGGTTATGGACACAGCCAAGCAAAGGCCAGGCACATCCTCTGGGGAGAGTGTCAGTGATGTGCCAGCAGCCTGAAGAACAGACAAGCTGGCAAGGACAGAGTGTGTGTGTGTGTGTGCACATGTTCCCATGCACATCCCTGTAAAATTATCTGAGAAATCTCTTAGGGAGAGGAATCATAGTAAGAAGTCAGAGCCACAGCCTGGGGTTATAACAGGTTGTGGATTCTAAAGGATCAGGTGGAGACAAAAGAGGAGGAACTGCACCAATGTGGGGCCTTGTATGACCTGAGCAGGGAACCTCTGGGGCTCCTTCCAGCCCTGCCTGGCTGACCTGCCCACCCCCTGCCTCCCTCCCTCAGGCTTTGCAAACATCCTGAAGATCCTGACCAAGGACAGCAGCCGTGAGGAGCTGCTCTCCCTCATCCAGCAGTTTGGCTCCCACTACATCGCGGAGGCGCTGTACGGCTCCGAGTTCAGCTGCACCATCCACTTCCCCAGCAAGAAGGTCCAGCAGCAGCTCTGGCTCCAGTACCAGAAAGGTGAGCAGGGTGATGGCAATGGCCAGGGGCACAAACATCAGGTGTCATGTGCTGGTTTCCATCCCTCACCCCCTTTCCCATACACCATCACCGTGCTGGCTGGTGGGCTCGGGCAGGAGGCTCCTCCCAAACTGAGTGCCCAGAGTCAGGTGGCACATGCCATTGGCACCATCCCTGAGCCACCCTACCTGCTCCTGCCCTTCAGCTTCCACACTCTGGCTCCATCCTTGCCCAGGGTGACCCCTTCCCCACAGTGGCCCTTGCATGCTTGGGGTCAGCTGATGGAGATGTGACATAAATGAGCTGTCTCAGAATGGCTTTGTTTTATTGCTTGTGACAATGACAGTCTTTAAGGAAGTGCATTAAATCAATAGCAGACTCGTTGTGCTACACCATAAATAACGAGACACATCATTAAACAGGGCAATAAACTTCAGGACTTTGAAGTAATACAATTAGGTTATGTTTATAAAAACTCCCTTATCGCTGTAGCCTTCCATTTGCCAATTCATCTCTCACCTCCAGGGAGTTGGGGATATTCCCTGGCTCTGATATTTTTCCATTCAAAAAACATCTGTGATGTATCACAGAGCCCATCTTAGGGCTGCTGGTGACAGAGGTCATCAGGGCACTTGCATCCTGCTCTGGTGGCACTGCCCCACTCCCTGGAGCCCAGCAGAGAGAGGTGTTCTCCCACATGCTGCCTCCCTTGCTCTTGGCTCATGTTCTTCTCCGTTTTCCCAGTGTAGCTCGTTTTGTAAGCGTATTTATAACACCCTGTGCTCGTTTGTTTGGGTTTTAAATAGTGATAAATGAAGTTTGCCATAGCAATGTCCCTGTTTAGCAGGAGGAGGCACGTGGAGGTGTGTTGTTTATGTACTCACACTGTTACTAATCACTCGGGAGCACGCCCTGCAATCCAAATGTCTTGGTGGGGAGCAGACCCTGGGTGACCCATGGTTCCAGCACCATCACCTGGGACCAAACCAAACCCAGACAAGGGTTTCTCAGGAGAATGAGAGGTGGGAATGAGAGGCAGCTGCTGCAGTCCAGGCCTGGCACAAGCACTGCTGCTGTTCCACAGTGCTGGGGCCAGAGGGGACATGAACAGCACTTGATCTGGTGGTGAAGTATTGAAGTATCTCCCATTCCTTCACTCCCACCTCCCCATGTCAGGGGCAGCGGTGGCTCAGGGCTCAGCCACAAGGCCCTGCAGTGGCACAGGAGCTTTGTTACTGAAGCTGTGCCTCAGTGACAGAATAATTTCCTTTTTAGTCCATGGTATGCAGCGAGGTGGATCCCTCACTCCCCACCCAGGGCCTGCCCCCACTCCTGGAGCTATGCCTGGCTGCCCTGGCATTTGTGGGGCATCCAGAGCATCCTTTCCCAGTAACTGGGAAAGCACCAAAGCACTCATGGTACTCCAGGGATCCCCTGAGGCACTGCATTTAATGCCTGGACATAAACCTTTCGTTGCTGATTGTGCAGCATTTGGGCACTGGGTGCTGCCCCCCTTGTGTTTGTGCATGGCTCCATCTGTGCCTTTGGTAGCTGGTGGGGCTGGTGAGGTTGAACTTTGGGGCTGTGGGCAATGCAGAGGTGACCAGTGTTATATTCAGCTCTTTGATGGTCAGAAAATGCTCTTGGAAGGACATTAAGGATGTTCAGGGCTCTTGGAGAGATCAGCTTGTGCACAGAGCAAATGCCCTGGGAAACCCAGGGCTCTGTCCCAGGGAAATCCCAGTTAGCCAAGAGAAAGAGCTCGCTGTTCATGGTAGATGGATTTTATTCCCAACTTCTCTCCTGATTTACCCTCATTTTGCCAGTGACATAAGGCAGATCAGAATAAATAGCTCCAGCTAGGCAGTTCTGGATGCCTTCTCCTCTCAGAACAGCTCTGGCCTGCCGGGCTCCCCGCTGCTCACCAGCCCGTTCTGAACTGCTTAGTGAGCACACATATGCATCAGCTCTAATAAATACAAAAGTAGGGCCAGAATAACTGTAATTTGTTAGTGGACAAAACAGGTCACAAGAGGAGGGAGAGAGAAGAGTCTCAAGCTAATTGGAACAGCACCAGCTCTGAGAAAAATGCACATTACGGGGTGTTTGCAGCACCACACAAAATTATTTTAATATTTTAATCCACTTCATAAATCAATTGCAGGGCCTCAGGAGGAGGCCTCCAACAATAAAGGCACAATCTGCACGTGGAGCCCTAATTGAGAGCATGGCTGTGAAGAGGAGCCCACGGCGCTGGTGCCAGGGCAGGCGCTGGCTCCGTGCCCAACGCTGGCACAGGGCCTGTGACGTGGGTCAGGATCTGCAGAGCTCTCCCTTCTGCCAGGGGCAGGGACAGGGATCTGCTCCAGCCAGGGACAGCACACAGTCTGCTCTGCCTGCAGCAGGGACAAGGGACACTTCCTCCTGCAGGAGGATGAGAAGTATGGGGGGAATTGAGGTGACAGAGCAGCCCTGCTCTTGTTCCTAAGGATGTGCAGGAGTGAATCCTGCAAGAGAGAGCCAGACAGGCATGGTGGCATGGCTGTGGCACACCAGGCTCCTTCAGGGCAGGCATGGGAGCATCCCCAGGCTCCCTCGCAGGAACAGCCTCAGTCCGTGAGCACACCAAAGCAAACTCCAATTTTACTTCATGCAGAGTGATTAAAAGCCCATTTTTTGGGCTGCTTGCTCTGGCTCTGTGCAGCCAAGCAATGCTATAACACATTGAGTGGCCTCCAAGCAGGGGCCTTGAGATCGACCCAGCCATTGATCTGTGCCATGGGAGCCCACATCGGTTTTCTTCCCCGATGGAGCCAGCATTTAACTCTGACAGCGCCTCATTAAGTTGGTAGCAGTTGTGTGAGGACCTTCATTTGGCAGCTGGGACAAACGTGATGTCCCCAGCCAGCTCCTGCTGTGTGTAAGAATGTGCTGGGCGTGGTGGGATGCAGGGAACCAGCTTTGTCACAGTGGTGCTGTGGATTTCTGGAGAAGCTGTGCTGGCTGCTGCTGAGCAGTGCCTCCATGGCACCCACACTTCCTCTTCTTCTCTGTTCTGTCCCCACAGTCACTAGGCTGGGGTGGATGAGGTGTTGGGAGGTGACACAGCCAGGACAGCTGACCCACACTGGGCTATTCCTCACCACACAGTGCCATGGTAATAAACCTGGAGGTGGAGGCTGGGAGCCACCCCACCTCAGAGACTCACAAATTGTACATCAGGGAAGAGAGTGATCCCTCTACCCAGCAAATCCCCCTGCTGGGAGCCACTTCATTCACTGATGAAAGTTCATCAGAGAGCTGGTTGCTCTGTGGTTCCTCATTCTGGCTGGTGAGGAGGAGGAGAGCTTGCTTAGGGAAGGGGAAGAGCTGCTCTGAGTGCAAAATCTGGCAGACCTGGTGAGATTTCTGCAAGAGCTGTTCCAGTTTGCTTATTCCCACTGGAGAAGCCCAGCTGGGAAGCAGGAAGGGACACTGATGGGCTCAGGATGTGTGTGCCTGGGTGGGGGAGATCCAGAGGGTTTCACTGCCCAGCTGGGAGGTTACTTTAGGTCTGCAGTGAGGGAAATGTTTGTTTTCCTTGAATTTCCTATGATCTCTAGATAGAGTTTCCTTGGCTGAGGTTCCCTGAGTGCTCAGCCAGCTCAGCCTGTGGCTGCTGCAGATGGAAAAGATGTTCATGTTCCCTCTCAGTAATCGATCATTCATGGGAGCAGTGCATGGAGGGGCTGTGTTCTGGCAGGTCCTGTCACATTCCCTAAGCCTTTCTGCTCCCTGCCCTGCCCAGTACTTCTCTCAGACCACACTCCATGAACTGTGTTTACCTGTAAGAGATGACAGCTTTCATGCTTTCTTGTGAAGTCAGCAGTTTTGACAGAAGATCTTCATAAATATCTTCAAAAAATTAAGGCTAGGGCCTGGAGCTCTGCTAAAATAGCAATCTCTATTCCTCTGAGTGGGGCCTGTGGCTCCCTCCTGTCTTTTCAAGGCTCTGTTTGTCTCCCTTCAGGTCTGATACTGCCATTAACACAATTAAGATTGAACTAGTCTGCAGGAACCTTTAGTTTTCCTTTCCTAGATGCAATCAGGTGCATTAAGAAAGCTGTAAAGCTACTTTTTCAGCTGTTAAAGGACATAATGGCTTTCCCTTATATGTGCTTGGTCAGAAGTAGAACACAGAGAATTTCCTTGTTTTTGAGATCCGTCCCTATGTTCAACCACTCTATTACCTTTTTAACACTCTTTTAACACTCTTAATTGCTTGGTTTATGTCATTATTTCAAACCCTCCAATTTCAACATTTTGTTCGGAGGAGGTAAAAACAATCTAGCTGGTTGCCATGAAATTTAGTTTAGACTAAAACATGTGCTGTGAGTAAGGCTGCTAAATGACCTTATGCACTGCTCATTGTAATCCAGAATTGCCAGGCAAGTCAAGTAATTAGTTGTGCAGAATGAAATAACTTCAAATCCTCACATTGAGTAATGACCCAGAAAAATCACTTAAGCTATACAATAGGAACAACTCAAAGCATCTGGCTTTATTTTTACTTCTGTAGCTCTACCCCCTTTGATGAGGAACAGGCTCTCGTCCTCATCCCTTCATTCCCTGGCTCCTGGCTTTGCCAGGAACAATGTCCATGGCTCAGCTGTTCTACCCTAAGAAATCAAAACTTGTGATAAAGCTACAGGGTAGGTCTAACAGCACCACACTGCAGCTATTCTGCAAGGGCTGAATAATGTTTGATAAACCAGAAATTCATACCTGTGTGAAGAACTGAGATGAGCCCAAGTAATGAAATCCTTCACCCACATCAGGTGGCTGGAGAAGGGGAGAACCTGCATGTGCTGTGGATGTTGCTACTGAGGAAATGTCCCTGCTGGCCACCCAGGAGCCCCTCTGGCAGCCCCACTGCCACCCCCCAAGCTGGGGACAAGGCACCTTCACAGCTGCACCCCCACACTCAGTCACACCAGGTTTCCTCACCAGCCCAGCTGCCATGGCAGAGTTTTGATCTAAAAACAATTTAGTCATGGTGCAACATCGGAACAGCCCGAGCTGGTGCCTCCAAGGAGGGGGACTACAACCAGAGGAAACCCAGGTGTTTTATACCCCCACAGTGAAAGTGCACCACAGTCTGAGCTCTTCTAGGTGAGCCCATGGCTCCTGATGTGTCACCTGGCTGCAGCACAGGTCCCCACTGGCAGAGCATGGATGAGCCAGGGACACAGGGGATGGAGTTTTCAGCCAGGTCCCAGTGAGCTCCCGGAGCCAGTGAACTCAAATCAGACTTGTGAAACATCAGGGGACAAGGAAGATACTGCCCTTGAGGCAGTGTGAGTTAAGGTACAAAACCACTGCACTTGTTTATAAGGTGGGCAGGGAAGTGTCAGGAAAAGTTCCACGAGCCTGCCAAGATCAGATTTATCCTTGGTAACCTGACACATAAAAAGGGTCTCGTAGCCACTGTGTTCCAAATCTAATCCCCACTGGCTGTAAAATCCAATCTGCCACAGAGGGGAAAAGATTAAGTGTTTTAATAAGAAAATGAGCCGTTTGCAATGCACTTTTAATTGGATCAATTTTTCCTTTATTACACAATCTTTAAAAACCAAACACATACGTATGATCAGACAAGCTTTTCCTCCAGGTACAGAGCAGGAGCCAAACTATTTCAACATAATCCTTAATTACTCCATTTCACCTCGTTTGGCAGATGATCATGACACTGTGTGGGAGCAGCACAGCAAGAAGAGCTCTGTAAAATCATCTCACAGTTGAGTTTTGTCAGGGGATGTGCAGACCCTGGGTGAGGGACAGCAGGTTTTCCTTTTTCTCCCTGAAAACCCCAGGAAGAGCTGCAGGCAAGACAGAGCCCCAGGTGCCGACTGCAGTGTCCTGGCCCACCAGTGCCTCACAGGGTGGTGATATTTTTCTTAATTCTCTGAGTGAGAAACAGATGACAGATGCTTTGTTTGAACTCTGTAACCAGGAACAGGCTGGAGTAACCAACTGCTCAGTTTACTGGACCAGCTTTTAATTTATTTTTTTTTCAAGCACTCCAGGAAATGTTATTGCTAGTAGTTGTGCTGTTTATTGAAAAAAAAAAATCCATGGGAACAGAAAATTACAGAGGTACATATTATCATAGATAATATTGCTTTAATTATTCAGGTCCATGGTAGCCTCCTGTGTGGAGCAGTTCTTGGAAGCAGGAGAGATGTTTAAAAGAAACCAGGAGAGGAACTGCCATTGTCATAAAATTGGAAGAAAGCTTCCAGTTACAATGTCATAAACTGCAGCTCAGCCTACTAATCATCATCACCTCCCCAAACCACACATTCAAGATGAGAAAGGCTCCTCAGATTGCTGTCACATGCCTTGGGCAACTGCCCCCTCCCACCCTAGAAGGAGAAGCAGAGCATGTGAGCAGTTAAAGATGTTAAAGTTGGTAGCCTTGGCAAGCACATGGAGCAGCGCAGGAGGGAAGGGCAGCTGAGTCCCCTGGGCAGCCTCAGCACCATCAACCACCTGGTGCCTTAGCCCCCTTCTCCACAAGCTTTTTCTAGCACATTACAGCAGGAGAAATTGGAAGCTGCTCTGATGGAAGCTCCATCACACAGCTGTGTTTGCGTGCTCACTCCTTCAGCACTGGCTGAGCACAACAAAGAGAGGGAAAAAACCCCCAAATCCCACCAAAATCTGTTTCCAGCACTTTTTCTGCAATCCCTTTAACTGCCAAACATCCAGCTGGAGCAGCAGCAGCTCACCAACCTGCTTCTCCTTGCTGTTTCAGCAGGGAAAAGTATATGGGCTTAAAAAAAAAAAATCACCTGTTGCAAACATGTTGTAGGACAAGTAGCAAACAATTTGCTGGAGCATGGCAGCCACCATAAAATCATCTTTTATATTGTCTGTCGTGGCCCCAAATTTGCAACTACGTTATTGATGGCAACAAATAAATGCACTGCAGTGTAACTATTATCTGTGGCAGATTAACATGCTACCACTGTGCCCTATTCAAATGCATCTTTCCTTCAATAAACTATTCTGGGAGAGCAGCACCACACTGAGGTACACATTTATCAGCCAGGAGAGCAGCACTGTGGGGGCCTTGGTTCACACAGCTGCAGTTTTGTGCTTCATTTGGCCCAAAGCCTTGATGAGCAGCAACTCTGGAGTCTGCTGGTGTCGTGGAAAAAAGAAATTAAAAAAAAAAAATAATCTGAGGAATGTAATGGTTTGCTGTGCAAGGGAAAAAAAAGGGCCCTGCACCAATGGATGTGCTTTCAAGTATTAAAAAATAGAAGTGAAATAGTCCCCCCTGCCCATCTCTATCTCAGAAGTGAGTAACTTGCACAGACGTGCAGATGAGTGGAAACCTATTGCTAAATGCAGTGGTCTGGAATGCAGAGTAGTGAAGTGCAGGTGAACATACAACACGTTGCATTTAATCTCATTTCCTACAATCTCCCAGTCTTATTTCCCAAGCTCTTCCCCTCTTCCCAAGAAGTTTTAGATATCAGATAAACCTTCCAAAAACAGTTTCCAGGATACATTTAATAATAAAACAACAGTAAATAGCAACTGTAGGTTTCCCCTCTTTTTTTTTTGTCTCCAGCCCCCTCCCTTTTTATCCCTTTCTATCTAGCAGAACTCTGATTAGTAATAAAACCCCTGTCTTCTTACAAGTCAGGAATAAAGAGGGCAATTTTCTGGCTCAGCTCGGTCTCCCACGATTGCACAGTACTCACTTCACATGGAACAGACACAATTCACAAATGGCACGACCGGGTAATCTCCTGAACACCAGAAAAATGGGAGAGACAACCCTGCCTCGTCAGGGTGGAAGCAAAGCTTCATTTCTGCGTGGTTGAAGAGGCCATTTCGTTTTATGCAGTGCTGCAAGCACAAATTGCTCTCTCTAGGAGTTGCCCAGACAACTGCTACCCAGTTCCTTGCAAGTACCACAGGATTGCCTCTGCTAGTTCTCTAAGGGAAGGTGATTTAGAGCAGTCAGTCAGTGTTTACGGCACAAAGAAAGACACAATGGTTGAAGCTGGAAGTGTAGGAGATGTGGCATAAGGAAGTGAAGAGGTTTATGCTGTCACAAGAACCAAGACTACAAAGGATGGATCCTTTCCATCACGCTTGTTCTTACTTGTATGGATTTTATATAAAAAAGAAGAAGAAAAAGCAGACCACCACCACCACCACCACAAAAGCTATTTTGTTTCTAAACACAGAACATGATGACCTCTATGCCAAATCCCCTTCAGTTATGGCACAATCTTCTTGAAGGCTTGACACTGGTTTCCGTTGGATTGCGAGGGGGCTGCAAGAATCTCCACTGCCAAGACAGGTTTTGCTTGCAACCAAGCCCTTAAGGGGTGGAGTATCTTCTCAGGTGGTAACTGTAGATCTTAATGCAATGATCCCAACAGTCCAGCACCAGCAGCTGCCCTTTGGGAGTAACAGCAATACCCACCGGGCAGGTGAGTCCCTCCCGGATTAAGATGTTGTAGCCGCCTCCTTTAGGAAAATGCAGGATTTCCTTACGACTGCTGTCAGCAACGATCAGGTCTCCCCTGGAATCAACGCACATGCCAGCAATGCACCTGAAATCCTCATTCTCAGAGAAGAAATGGCTGATCTGGCGTCCCAGCTGCCCATCTGGGCCGACGGAGCCGATGGAGAAGCCTCCCTCCAAGTGGTGCTCGTACTGCCGGTTCTCCAGGTTGAGCCCCAGCCCCTGAGTGAAGTAAATGGTCCCTTCGGCGTCGCAGGTGACAAACTTGGGGCGCACAGCACTGCACAGGCAGCTGTACTTCACCACCCCCACGCCACGGTCCACGGTGAAGCACCAGAGCTTCCCCCCTTCCACGTCGGTGACGACGAACTGGCCCGAGGGCAGCGCGGCGATGCCCCAGGGCTTGCTCAGCTGGCTCCGGTGACACGCCACGCAGTGGCCATCCATGGTGTACACCTTGACAGAGTTGTCGTAGCTGTCTGTCACACCGATCAGCCCGTGGCAGTTCATGGTGACAGAAAGGGGGGTCAAGTTGGGCAGGTCTGCTCCAAGGAAACTCAGCACGAAGCTGTCGATGCCGCTGGGGCTCCGGCGGATCTCCTTCAGGAAGCCCTTGCGGGTAAAAACCTGGATTCGGAAGTTGCCCCGGTCTGCCACGAGCACCTCGCCTTGGCTGGTGACGTGCAGGCTGACTGGGAGGTTGAACATCCCTGGCAGGCTGCCCTTGGAGCCCATCTTCTTGATGAAGGAACACTGCTGGATGCTCGCGGCTGCTTCAGGCATCCTCGGCTTGGCTGGCGAGGAATGGGGGGTGCAGCTGGGCTCCTCCTGCACCAAGTCAGGCTCCCGAAATGGTACAAAGGAGGATGCTGCCGTGTCCAGGAGTGATTCCTCCACGTTAACGGTCCGGGGTTTCTTCACCACCTGCCCGATCTGCAGGGGTCCCACATGGCTCACCTTAAGGAGTTCCACCTCTTGGAGAGTCAGCTCCCTCGGGAGACTGTTTGTCAGTTCTGGTTCTTCCTCATCTGCTGCCTCCTCCAGGAGAGCTATATCCCCCTGCTTTATTTTGGCAAGGAAATAGTCACAGCGAGACATTATCTGCACTTCTGCTAAGTTCAGCAGGTAAGCTTGCTCCTCCATCACCTGGTTATTTATCTTCTCCACTTCAGACAAAGAGGTGGTGAAGAACTTGCGTGACCTGGCCAGTTCTTCCTGGATCTTGCGCTCCTCTTTGCTGTACTCCTGCAGAACCGCTTTGTATCTGGATTGCAGATCTCTTGAAACATCCTCCAGAGCAGCTTTCCTCTTCTGAAGATCACCCATGAGCTCCCGAAGCCTGGCAAGCCTCATCCCAAATTCCCTCCTACGCTCCTCAGCAGCCTCTTTGACAGCAATGACTCTGTGTCCTGGGGGCATGTGCGAAGCCTCCTTGCAGGGCTCACACAAAACCAAGCTACAGCTCTTGCAAAAGTGTCTTGGCAGCCTCCTCCCGCAGACCTTGCACATGAGGAGTCCCACCACTTCCCCCAGGCCGGCTGTGTCGATGATCTTCAGCACGGTGAGGTTGTCAGTGAGCTGAGCCAAGCTGGTGATCCGCGTGATCTTGCTGCAGAAGGGGCACCGGATCCCGTTGATGCTGTTGGCCAGGAGCTTCTCCAGGCACTGCTTGCAGATGGTGTGGCCACAGTGCAGGAGTTTGGGCCTCAGGTGCTCCTCGGTGAAGGACTCCATGCAGATGGGGCACTCCAGGACCTCTCGCAGCGCGTCCGAGTTGAGATAAGGGGCGGCAGCCATGGTGCTCCAAGGCAGCTTTATCCAGCACAGTGCCTTGTGCTCACATCTATTCCAAGGTGCTCCGATTCTGTCCAGGAAGAAAAAAGGGAAATGTGATTTATGTCAGCACCAGCAGTTATGTATACATGCAATTTATTTCTGACTTATCGCCTAACCCTGCAGAAAAAGAAACCCAGCTAGCTTTTCTATGTTGGGAGGATGGATTAGTCATAGCTAATCTCAGGGTGGGCAAATTTCAAAACTAACTTGCAGCTCCCAGTGCAATGAATTATTCACTTGCAAAATTTGTAAAGTAGCACTGAAAGAAGTGTAATGGCACCAATATGGAAGCCCAGTAGATACTGATGACTGAATCATCTCCTCATGGTGCCCATCTCCTGCTGCCAAGCCTCTGAGTTTACATAATTTACTGAAACCCAGGGAGATTAAACCAGACATTCAAAATGTTGTGCATCAAAGGAGGAAGCAGATGGTGCGATGCTTTAGGACATTAATAGATCACCTCTGGAGACCTGCATTCAGATGTGACATCAGATACCAACAGGATAGATGTGCTTGGTTCACTCTGCTTTGCTAGAGAGCCAAAATACATTTTCAAGGTTTCATACATTTGCCAGGAAGTGAAAGTAGCAGGAATGCTCAGTCAGCTTCCACTCGCGCTGGGGGTGACTGTGCATGCTGAAAACACACAGAGAAGGTTTGATGCCAGTGCACCTCAGTAACCTCTGCCACACTGCACCATGCTTCATGCCAATTAAACACAGCTGAGACAGTATTAGCAATAATGGAGTTAACAGACAACTCCAAACATCCCAGCTCCAAACACACTCCCAGTGTTCACTATTAGCTCCTGAACTCAGTTTAACTGCATTTAATTTCTCCTCGTTTCACAATCTCGCAGCGTTGACCTCGTTCTCATCCCCTGGTTCAGTTTTACACCACTCTGGTTGCTGTTCAGCTTCAATCCAGGTTTCTCCACCCTCACATCCCTCCCAGCAGGGAGCAGATCCCAGCAGCTCTCTTGCCAAAGCAGCCATCCATTCAAAAGGAACAGAACAGGGCTCACATCATTAAGTTATTATTCACTAGACTGGGTTTCAAATCCTTTGTTATTGTACTGCTTAGCCACCAAAAAAATAGGGAAGAAAACCTTTTTTCTTGGGAAGAGGAGGAGAAGGAAGTAGTTAGTCTTTGAAATGAAGAGACAGTGGCAGAGGGATGTGAACACACAGCTCTCTCTGAGAAATGGCTGCATGCACACAGCATTCTCACTCCCCTACTGCTCCCTCCTCTCCAGGAAAGATTCTGTGTATTTCAGTTTGCTGTGTGTTCCTGTGCAGAAAAACAACTGCAAGGAAGAAAAGTTCTTTATGCTCATACAGAAAAGAAAAAAAGCCCCCTAATTTTAATTTGTCAGCTGCAGTTCAGAGTCCTTTAAAGCCCGTATTTCAGGAAGGGATTCAGTGGTGTGGCAGAATCTCCAGGCACCATGCTGGGATCAGCTCTACGGTGGCAGGTTGAGTATCACAGCCCTGGCCCTGGGGAAGCAGAAACCTGGGCACTGCCATGGAGAACAGAAACCTTCCTCTGAGGGAGGAAAAAAATCTGTGATTTAAAATTATTTTTAAAAATTAAACACAGAATACCAGGTTCATTAGTCTTACTTTCCCTGGAAACATGTCAAAAGACTCGCTTAGGGAAGGACAAGGGAGCAAGCAGCACAGGCACCAAGTACTGAGAGTTACATTAAAAGCTACCTTTAAAACAAGTATTTTCATTAAAGAACAATGGGATGGGATTTTAAGTCAGGTTGGGCTTTTAGAGAGCTGATTTGTATGACATTCTTTTCATATATAACCCCCTTTATGGGAATGTCAGCATGCCCTCAGTAATGGGACATTATTTTTTCTTTTTATCTCTCTCTCACACTCGGCTGTGGCTCCATGGAAGTTTCCTTAACAGCGAGTTGTTCTTGCGTGTCAGTCCCTCCCGGGGCAGTTCCTCTGACGCAGAGCAGGGTATTACAGAAAGCCTCAGCTGAGGATCAAGCCATAAAACCGTGAATTATGCGAGGTTGGTTTCCTTACATTCGAAAGAAATTTCCTGCCGTGGTTTCTCTTGTCACCTGGTAGTTTTTAGTGAGTGTCTGCGGTGAGAACACCGACTTCACTTGTAGTTCATTGCTCATGTCACTAACCAGGGAAAATAACGGGGTAATGCTCCAAAATAAGCACCGCTGACAGGAGTTGTCACAACAACAAAACCGGCAGGACAACCCTTGGGTTTGAGGGCGTTCCAGTGAAAAATCCAAGGCTTTGGGCTGGAAGGACCTTAACGATGACCTGATTCCACCCCTTGCCATGGGCAGCGGGACCTCGTTCCACCAGCCCGGGCTGCTCCGAGCCCCGTCCAGCCTGGCCTTGGGCCTTGCAGGGATGGGGCAGCCGTGGAGTGACCCGTGCCGGTGTGCGACCACGGTGTCCGCACAAAGCACAGGCTCCGGCCGGCCGCAGCCTGGGCTCCATGGCAGCGGGGCGGGCGGGGCCCGCTCCGAGCCCCCTCTGCCGCGGCCGCCGCGCTGCTGCCGGGGGGGAAGCGAGGCGGACCCCTCGCTCCTAGCGCGGCGGGGAGCGCCCACCCCGCGGGGCGCGGCCCGGTGGC
>WBND01000110.1:1068237-1087625 GCA_013398595.1 Tychaedon coryphoeus
GTGCCACCCCGCAGTGCCCATCCTGATCCCCGTGCCACCCCCAGTGCCCATCCTGATCCCCGTGCCATCCCACAGTGCCCATCCTGAGCCCCGTGCCACCCTGCAGTGCCCATCCTGAGCTCCACCCCGCAGTGCCCATCCTGAGCTCCACCCCACAGTGCCCACCCTGAGCTCCATGCTGGTGTCCTGCAGCCCCCCAGGCACTCTGGGCACATGCCTTTGCTCAGGGAATGACATGCCCACGTGCAGTTCATGCCGTGTGTCCCAAAAGTCACCCAGCGGTTCCTTGGGTGTCACCCCTTGCCCAGCCCAGGCTGAGCTCTGGGACTGGGGTGTTGGTGGTTGTTTGGTGGTTTAGTTCAGGTGGTGTTTCCCCTTCAGCCAGGGCTGGAATCATATAATGGTTTGGGTTGGAAGGGACCTTAAAGCCCATCTTATTCCACCCCTGCCATGGCAGGGACCCCTCCCACTGTCCCAGGCTGCTCCAGCCCCAGTGTCCAGCCTGGCCTTGGGCACTGCCAGGGATCCAGGGGCAGCCACAGCTGCTCTGGGCACCCTGTGCCAGGGCCTGCCCACCCTGCCAGGGAAGAATTTCTTCCTATTATGTCCCATCTAACCCTGCCAGCCATTCCCTCCTGTCCTGTCCTGTCCTTCCTGCACACATGGCTGGATGTGTCAGACTGACTCCCCTGGGCACTGTCCCACACCTTCCCCCAGCCCCAGCAGTGTTTGCCCATCACTAACAGTGGGCAGCATTAAATCTGTCCAAGCTCTTCACAGACCTGGTGGCCACTGCACTGACAATATCTCAGTGCAGGAGAAATTCCCAGGCAAATACATCTATTGATTTCCCTTCTACCTCCTTTTAGATAGATTTGCCAGCAAAAATTCCACCAGGTGATAAACAGACAGCCTATGTCAGTGGATGTGTCCTGGCCACAAGTCCCCACTGTCCTGCCTGTGGTGGCACTAGGTCTGTCCAGTGAAAGGTGGTGTGGGGAAGATGGATCAGAATTCCCTTTTCCTTGCATAAAATGCAAATCCCAGGTCCTAAATCAAGCCCAGCTGGGCAGCCTATTGGTGTTGGTGGGGTTAACCTGCTGAGCCTGTAGGAATCCTTGCCTGGGTCTGTTCCCACTATTCCCTCTACAACTGCAGCTGGAAAGCTTTCTCTTGTCCTTGTTCCAAACATTTCTGCTCTTCAGGAGATATCACACTCTACCCCTGATATGGCTGCATTCTTGTGGCAAGTGGAATGGTTCCCAGTTTTGGGATGACTTGGGGATGTTTTGGAAGAGGTGTTGTATGAAATGCTGGGCCACTAGGAAACCCATCATCTCCTGGGAGCTCTCAGGGCAGGACAGCACTCCAGTACAGATTAGGCATGATGCTGTTGTTTTTGTTGTAGTAGTGGTGTTACCCTGCTCCCTCATGTCCAGGCACCAGGAGGTGCTGCTGGTAATGCTGGAAGGATTTTCCCACATCAGCAACTGCTGCATCCTGAGCAGGGATGCCTTTGTGCAGGCACACATCTCGTGCTGTGGGATTGTAAAATCCTGATGGAGCCCAGAAATGGAGCCAGGCACCCCAGCAGGCAAATGATACCTCTGTACACCCTGTGCTGCTCATTCTCCTTTTCTTACACAGGGCCTGATGCCTGGCACGAGGTTGTTATTTTATTTGTTTTGTGGTGGTGGTGGTGTTTTTTTTTTTTTTTTTTTTTAATACACATTTCAGACAAAAAAATCTAATAACTCCCCCAAGTTGCTGTGATGTGTCCAACTGCATCTGAGGCTCTCTGCTCCCAAACAGATGTTGGATGTTGCCAGGGTTCAGCTGTGTTGCCAGCAGTGTTAGTGACAACGTGTTCAGATTCAGGGGCTGATAAGGGATCCCTGTATCCTTGCTGCTGCAGCTGAGTCTCCTCCTCTTCCCAGAAAGGACCTTGGGAGCATCCTGGCAGCAGTCACTTGCAAAGCCCTTCCCCAGGATGAGGCAGAGCCTTTGCAGGAGTGTCCTGGGAGGTTATCCTGTTCTATATAGGTAATAAAAGCTAGCTGAGCCTAAAATAACCTGTGGGGCTTCTCCAATTCACTGCTGAGCCCTCTCCTTGCATGCAGGGAGCTGAAGAGATAACCAAAACTCATGTCAGTGTAGGGCAGGGGGAAATTGAGGGACCCCAATCCCATCTTCAGCCAGGCTAGAGTTGCAATGGCAGGTGCAGGAATATGTTTTGGAGGGAAAATACTTCTCAGGTCTGAAAACCTCCCTGTGAGATGCCCTGAGTGATGGATAGAGGATGTGGGTGGGATGAGAGGGAAGTACTGTGTGCAGCAAGGAAACCTCCAGCTTTCTAGGCATGAGGCACCTGAGCAAGCAGATGAGGAGCATCTCCTCACTGCCTCCCTCTGGCTCTGGAGGAGCTGGCTCACAAGCAGGGTGTGCTGCTGCTGCTCCCAGATAGGTTCCCATAGCAGAAACGGGGGGATTATTTTGTTAGGGCTGTATGTAAGCACCCCAAACCCGTCCCACAGAAGCTACCAGGAATTGCTATTCAGTGCTGATGACATCCAAGTGTTTGTCTGCATGAGAGCTGGCAATTTGACAATGAAGCCAGTTTCCCTCTGCTAAACCACATCCCATTTTATTTTCCTCCTTTGGAGTTGTACCCAGAGCCCTGATACAAGGGAACACCATGGATCTTTGTCAGTCTGCAAAGGATTCCTTTTCCCCAGTGCAGCTGGGATCTGTTCTAACGAGGATTAACTGCAGACAGCCAATTCTACCTCAGCCATGGTCTGCTCTGCTCACAGTTCTGCCATGAATCACCTGGCTTTGTGGTTAATCTGTCACTGAGCCCATGGCTGCTGGGGAAGGGTAGCTGTTCTGCTTACAGTGTTGTACCTTACCTCATTTTCAGAGCCCTGGGCCTTCCCCTGTGCAGCTCCACTTGAGCACTGCTGCTCCTGAAATGGCTTTGCTCCTGCTGGTTGAACTATAGTGATCTATAATTCTTAGCTATAAAGCTAATAATTCAGAAGGAAGGTTTGATATCCTGTTGCCAGTCATGAGATAACTGATTACACTGTCTTCCCACCCCTGTGTTCATGTCCTCCCTTAAGTCATGGCTCCAAAACTTCCTTCTCCATGAAGGATCTCTAAAGCTGCTTCAGCTGTGATGAAGAGGCTTTGCAGCCCAGAACTGCAATTATCTCTTTTCTCTTCTACATGTACTTTAGTAGTGATGTTAGAAGATGTTACTCTTATTCACAAGTGAGAAGAGGCTCATGGTATTCCCCTATAAATTCCTTCTTTCTTTGCCACCCTGTTTTTCAAGGATTCATGCCTTTCCCTTATGAGACTTGAAGTTGCCTGGAGCTGATCTTCTAGAAAATAATCTCTCCAAGAAGCAGCTCCAACTCCTGTTTCCCATGTCTGTGTACACCAGTGTCTCCCTAGATGTTGAAACATCTCCCTACAGCTTTGTTTTAATTTATCTTAGCAACTGCTTCCCTTCTATTCCACTAAAACATGGTTTGGTTGGAATTTGCTCGTTCTCCCTGTGACAGCTTTGGTCCTGTGCACAGAAGCATTCCCTGACAGCCAGACAGCAGGGAAGGGCTGTCCCTACCCTCGAGGGCTCTGGGAGTCATGAATGAACTCTGTTTACTTGTATTTCCACATGGCTTGTGCCTTGCCAGATCAGCCGCATGTCACTGCAAGCCCAGTGTGTTGAGACAGCCCTTGCTCCTCTTCCACTCCTCCTCAGGACTGGGAATTTGTTGCTAGAGGCAACAGCCATAAGATGGAGAAAGCTTTTTCTTCTGTAGGTCTGTCACCAGGTTATAAAAGTTGGGCCTTCTTGGGTCAACCCAGCTATAGACAAATAATTTAAATGGAAGTGTACAGGACAGACATTGGAGTCATGTCTCCTATGCTCAATTGTGATACTTCCCTTGGCCTTAGCAAGTGTTTGAATGAATACAGAACAAAATAAAGGCTCTCCACATTTATTGTCTTATGCTCAAGACCACCAGATGGTTTCTCAGTGGATTTCAAAGGCCTGAATGTTTCCTGAAAGCAGTTGGCAGTTTGGTTTTGGTAATGCCTCTGTCTCTTCTCCATGCAGTGAGTTTGTTCTCATAGCTGCTTTTTCCCACTGCCAAGGGGCTCCATCCCTCCATGTAGTCCTTTTGCAGCCTCTTTGGATCCATTTCAGTGCCATGGACACATTAATGTCATCCACAAAAGTGACCTGAGGACCACAAGGATGAGAGGGGGCTGGTGTTAGGGTGGGGATAAAGGGCATTCAGCTCCTTGGTCTGGTCCCTTGGGGGTGTTTCTCTTTGGCAGGGAAGATATACTGAGATGATTTTGTCTCATTCTGGAGCACAGAGAATGGATATGCAAGCTAGAAAAAAGAACAGTTGAAAATAGAAGTTAGAAAAGAGAAAACAATCAGTTCTGTCAGTTTAGACGTGCTTGTCTGGAAAAGCTCACACTTCCAAGCAGTGACTTGGAAGTCCTGTTTTTCTCCTTCTCACCTTGACCTTTCTTTTTTCCTGCTCCCACCTAGCCTACACCTTCAGCAGCTGCATTTATCCTGGCTGCAGCACAGTTTGGCTTTGGGAAGAGCCCTGTGCTGAGATTTATTTAACACCGTTTGGTTTCTTCCCTCTCCCTAACCCAGAAACGACTGAGCTTGGGAACAAGAAGGAGCTGAAATCCATGCCCTTCATCACGTACCTGTCGGGCCTGCTGACAGCTCAGATGCTGTCCGACGAGCACCTCATCTCGGGCGTGGAGATCCGCTGCGAGGAGAAGGGGCGCTGCCCCGCCACCTGCCACCTGTGCCGGCGCCCCGGCAAGGAGCAGCTCAGCCCCACGCCCGTGCTGCTGGAGATCAGCAGGGTGGTGCCCCTGTACGCCCTGATCCAGGACAACGACACCAGGGAGGTGAGTGAGCCTGGCACGGCCAGCCCCACCTCTCCCGGTCCCCTCGCAGCGCCCTGCAGGTTCCCTGGGGAGGGGGGGTGTTTTTGTGTGTGTTTGCAGGGCAGTGCTGTGGGGTGGGGGCAGGTGCAGGGGAGGAAGAAATAGGAATGCCCTATAGGTATGATTGCCTAGCAAAAGATGCTAAGAATATAGAAACTGTAGGTGAGATTGAAATGAAAGCAGTGTTTGACTGAGTGGCTGGAGAACAGCAATATGGATGCCTGAAGGGCTTCTCCCTTTGTTAAGATAATGCCAGGTGCTGCAAAAAGCCAGCAGAGACCCTCTCCAGGCATGACAGGAAGGGTACAAGATAAAGTTTAGAGATAAAGCAGTAAAACATGGTAATGTAGCGATTCCTATAGGTTGTTTCTAAATGTTAGAGAATTTGTGTCTCGTACTAGATTGGTTAGTGAAAGAGTAGAATTCAACATAGAAGGAGATTTAAGACTGTAAAGGAGACCACGCTCTCTTGCTCTTACACCCTCAGACACTCCCGCTCCCTTGCTCTTGTCCCTGCACCTCTCACCTTGCTTTTTACCCCCTTTATTATCTCACTCCTCTGGGCCTGCTTTGAGCTGTGTCTGGCACTCCCAGCTGAGCCCTTTTCACCCATGCCCAATGTAATAAACTGCAAACTTCAAGACCAGAATATAGAGAGCCCCTGAGTTTGTCCTGTCCAGCGTCCACCAGCAGCTCCTACAGTCAGGTCCTGCTGCCCACCACCCACAGCCCCCTCAGACCTGCCTCTCCCTGCCTTCAGTAGGTGCAAGGCAGTGCCATAAGCAGCCAAGGCCACAGTCCTTCCCAGTGTCCATGCTGGTGTGCAGGAT
This sequence comes from Tychaedon coryphoeus, assembly GCA_013398595.1. NCBI lineage: Eukaryota > Metazoa > Chordata > Aves > Passeriformes > Muscicapidae > Tychaedon > Tychaedon coryphoeus. The sequence continues at coordinate 1,074,063 of WBND01000110.1, forward strand.
GTGTCCTGTGGAGAGGTCTCAGGAGCCAAGCACCAGCTCAGTCCTTCCCTCCTGCTCCAAGATCTCAGACATACCTGTCTGAAAGGCTTCCAGGCCTCCAGCTTTGCTTTGCAAAGGTGCAGAGGAAGGGAAGAACCATCCCCTTGGGACAGTCCCACAGCCACAGGAGGCTCCTGTTACTCCAGGAGGGACCAACCAGGCTGGACGTCAACAGTCCCTGGGGCTGGGCTCCTGCAAGAGCTTCAGTGTTAATCCAGTGGAGATTGAGTTCCCACTTTCTTGGTTCACTGCCACTCCCACCCCCCTCTGCAGCCCTCTGACCCCAATCTCGAGTCTAGAAATGACAGACCTGCTTAAAGTCACTTGTTAGCCCTGAGCCTGTACTTGATTGGGATGTCTGGAGTGAGCCAGTGTGCAGCAGCTGTGGGTGGGATGCAGAGGGCTGCAGGTCAGGAAACAATCCTGGCACATGGAGGTGTGACCACCAGGAATGGTGCTTCACCCCCTTCCCACATCCCTGGGAGAACAGTCCTCATGCTTCTCCCAGTACCCAAGTTTCTGGGGGCTGTCTCTGGGGACTGTCACTCCTTGCCTACCTCTTGATCTGGTTCCTGCTTTCCTGTCTATCAACCCTCTTGGTCCTTGCATGAAGCCATGCCTGACTTCCACACCTCAGTTCACCTCTCCTTCTGGATCTGTTCCTCAAACTCCCTTTCTCCCACTATGGTTTTTTTTTTCCTGCATTCTTTCCCCACCCACACCTGCTCTTCCCACTGGGCAGTTCTTGTGTAGAGGTTGACCTGCTGTTACCAGCATGTCCAGGGCAGTGCTGGGATGAGGCATTACAGGTACAGGGAGAGCAGTGGCAGGGCTGGTTTCCTTCAGGCAAGAAAGATGTGCTTCCCAGCAGCAATCTGCACAGAGACATTCTTTTAGGGATACAAGAGGTAGCTTAGCCAGTGAGGAGGGGCTAACAGTGAAGAGCCCAGCAGGATCTGAAGGATCTCCAAGGACCCTGCTCACACCCAGGTCCCCTGCATTGCCCTGTGCCCAGCTGGCAGTGCCACTCCACTTCTCTGGTCCTGGCTGTAAACTCCCCTCTTCTTCCTCCTTCCTCCTTCTCCTCTTCCTCCTCACCTTGCCCTCCCAGTCCTGCCAACACTGCTGGGCTTGCTTGGGGCGCCTCCTTGTCCTGGGGAGCTGTATTCTGTTCCACCAGCAGCCTCCCTGCCTCCCTCCTTCCCTCCCTCCCCTGCTCCCCTGGCTCCAGCGAGGGCTGGCCCCATCAGCTGCAGCTGGAGCTCAGCCCGCATTGTGCTTTCTGCTGAGGCGCTGGGAAAAGCAGCAAACAAACAAAACCCCAACAAAGCAACCCAACCAGAAACACCCCACCAGTGTTCCCTGGGGCTGTGCTCCCTGCACCTCTCCTCCATCCTCTTCCTCTTCCACCTGCTCGCCCAGGGGTGGAGGGGCATCCCCTGGGAGCCTGTCCCTGTGTGAGGGTGCTGTGTGTGAGCCTGCTGCCCTCACCCCAGGGAGCTGTCCGTGGATAAGAGGTGACAGGGTGAGGGATCTGGGGGATGCTGCCAGAGCAGGCACTGAGGGAGCTGGCAGTGAGCAGCACATGCCAGGACAGGTCACTCTGTGCCATCCACAGCACAAAATCCTGGGTTGGGCAGCAGGTGGGATCATGCTGTCTTGTCTTACCACCCCATCCTTAGCTGGGTCTGGTTGTTTCAGCTGTAGGCTTCTCTTGACTGCAGGCCCTCTGACCCCCTTCCTCCCTACAACCCATCCAAGACCATCCCCATCCTTGCCCCAGCAGACACAGGGAGTGTTTTCTGCCTTCCCTGCCCCTGCTTCTCTTTCCTAGTCATTCCCATTCTCTCAGCATGAATCCCTTGTGTTGCATCAGCTCCATCACTTTCCCCTTCTTGCTCACTTCTGATGGGCTGTCCTGCTCCCTCCATCCCTTCACCCCAGCTGGTTTCTCCCCCTTCTCTCCACCAGCCTCTCTCCTGCAGGATTTTTATTCTCTCCCTCTTCCTTCTCTTGCTGTTCTTGGCACCACAAACAGGGACAAAGCCTGGTTCCTGAGGGCTGAAATCCACCACTGCTGAGGAACTTGCTGCCACTTTGGCACAAACCTTGGTTCTCTGCACTGGAGTTTTTTTTCCAGGCAGCCTGGGCTGGGCAGAGCTGTAGCTGCCTCTCTGGAGGAAGTGCAGCTCATGGGGGCCATGTCCCTACCCTGGAGCAGATGGTTTGGTGTGGGGTTAGTGCTGCGTGGGTGAAAAGGTGTCCCCATCCTCTTGTGGCATCATGAGGTCAAGCACGATGGATGTTCAGGATGAGCAGAGGCATCATCATTCATTTGCCTTCTCCTGTGAGCAGGGAAGGTTACCAGGAAAGAGAAGGGGATTTGGGGGTAGTAATGAGCTGCCACTACCACAGGGACATCAGCCTGTCAACCAAGACCCAGCAGAAAGTCAGAGCACCACCAAGTTTAAACTGTGACCACGTTCTGTGCCCTGAGAGGCTCCCATGGGGCATGTGCCACCAGGAGCATCTCATGTATCATCTGGATGATGAATGACCCATTTTCAGTACCAAACAGAAGGCCAGAGGTGTCCCAGGCACTGCAGAGTGCTGTTGTCCTGTGCCATAAATAGGATTTTCACTTGCCTGGGCTGAACCAAGTCCAGCATCTCCAATCCTGAGTGCTCCATTGCTTTTCTCCCTTCATGTAGATGATTCTCAATCAATACAGCAAGTGCTGACCTTAGAGGAGCTGCAGGCACATCCCAGTTCTCCTGTAGTGTTAAAAAACCAATCATTGTAAACATGGCTCTCTTTGCATGTGTCCACAAAGACAATGCTGTACAGACAGATAACAAGGTCATTTACAAGGTGGATATTGACTTCTATAAACTCGGCTCAAAGTTTTCCTGTATAAGCTGAGCAGCAAAGATGAAGCTAAACACAGGTAAAGACATTTTGCCCTCTTCAGCGTGTATATTTTTTTAATAGGTTTGTCTTTTCATCTGCCTTAGTGCAGTGAGTTATGCACATTTTAAAATTTACAGCTACAGCCCGGTCCAAGGCCGTGCTCTCGGTTGCTGATGACCTTGCCAGACTCTTAAATGCTGGGGTTTCAGTTTCCATGCTGGGTGTCTGCTATGGGCTGATTTGTGATATTTCTTTGTGTGCATGTTTGATTTCAGCTAAAACTGACCATTTCCAAGCAGGAGATGAGGTGAAAATATATTACTTTGCCCACGTGAAATGAGTTAGAAAACTCTTTATTTCCATGTCAGTGGGAATTGCTGTTTTCTTCTTGCTTTGAAGCAAGGACCTGAAATGTAAAGGGCTCCAGGAGTTTTGCCTTTTGCTGTCCAGGGAGCATTTTTCCAGAGGAAATGTCCTCGAGGAAACTCTCAACTCTGTGATCTGTTCTTCCAGCCCAGCTCCAGCATGACTCCTGCTCCCAGCAGTGGGGAGAAACAACCTCAGTATCAGCAAAAGTATCAGGCCCCTCTTTTCCTTCTTGTATTTCTTTGTTTCCCCCTGTGGTTTAATAGTGTTGACCAAAAAATTTGCACCATTACTGGTCACTGCAGCCTGACTGGGGACTGTGGCAGTGCTGAACTTGCCAGGGTGAAGGTGTTGTGGGGGTTCAAGCAGTTTTTGAAGGGCTTTGTTGAATGTCTGGAGTCCCCTCTGCACCAGTCCCAGTTACCTGGTGGGATCCAGCTAACCCACGTATTTCCTAGGACTGTTTCTGTTGCAGCTCCAGTGCTCCTCAGTCCAAGTGTTCACACTGAGAGTTCAAAGGAGTACAGAGACAGAGAAGCTGTGACCTTGGCTGTCATCTTCCAGGGACTTCTTTGGAGCGCTGTGGGTCCTGCTGGATCAGTTTTGATCGATGCCAGCATCTCTCTTCTGGTTCCTTTGTGCTCTGCAGTGGTGCAGACACCACCGTGGTCCCTCCACATGATGCTGCAGGAGATTCTTCACTGCAGGGCTGTGGAGGAAACCTCCACCAGAGTCAGTGGCTGGCCAGGCCCAGCAGCAAAGAGCTTCTGTCTGTGCTGGGGCTTTCTGCTGGCAAAATGCTCTCAGCACCTCAAGGGCTGGATGCTGTTGAGTGCATGTGGTGGGAGAGGAGAGAGATGTGGTGACCCCAGGTGCTTTCCCTTTAGGGAACATCCTGGAGTCAAAGAGAAGAGCTGCTCCTCACCCCAATTTGAGTCCCCCCACATTATGGTGACTTTCCTCCTCCACCTTAAACATACTTCTGCCAGCCCTCATGGGATGGGCACCATCTTTCTTAGTGTCCAGCACAGCCCTGGAGTGCACCCAGACGCACAGACTGAGAGTGAGAGCACAGGTCTGCACGATCTGCATGATATTCATGAGCTGCAAACATCCTTGTCCCTTACAGGAAAGCAGAGAATGCCCTGCTTCCCCCATCCCCTCCCAGGAGCATCCTTGACAGGGATGCACGTGTGCATGTCCAGAGCCACAGGGCAGCCGTGGCCAGTGGAGGGGACAAAAGGCAAGGTATGCTGGGCAGTGTGGTCCCTCCTGTTCGTGGTCTGTTCATTTTCCCCCAAAAAACCCTGAAACAAGCTTCTGTGGAGCAGCTGCAGAAATGCTTAGAGGGTGGTGTGCTGAGGGGGGTGTGGAGAAGGGAGGCAGGAGAGATCAATCTCACTCCTACTGGGAAATGGACTCAAACTCCTGCTGTGTGTATTTAAGGAGACAAATGGATATGGAGCCTGGATTTTTAGGAGACCCCTAGGACCTTGCTTTAATTTGAAAATTGAGTAATCTCAGCATTTGCTGCAGCCACGGCCTCCTCACGGCACACACAGCCCAGCCCACGGTGTGGGGGCTTGCTGGGGGGCACATCTGGGCTGCTGGTCCCACTGGCCTCAGCAGGAGCCCAGAGCATGGCTGGGACCCTGCAGGGCTCTTGGGGACAGCTGGGCGTCACCAGCTCAGGTGACAACTGAGGCTGGAGCAAAGTTCCCCATCTTTTCTCCCCACTCCTTGCCAAGGAGCCATCTCCTGCAGAGCAGAGCACGGCCACCACTGCCCAGTGTCCCCAGGGTGTTTGTAGCCAGGGTGAAAGGTGTCCCCAAGGCCATGGGCTCAGTTTGACCCCAATCCAGCACCGATGGCAGAGCTGCTGGAGGACACACAGCTTCCCCAAAGCAGCCCTGAAGGCTTGGGGAGACAGAGCCAGGGATTTATTTTTCCACTGCAAAAGCTGACAGGGAGCCTGGGCCAATGGGGACTGTGTTCTTGTGGTTGAGCTGAGTTTTTTGGTTTGGTCTGGGGTGTGTTTATTTTTATTTGTTGTTGCTTTGTTTTAATACCTGCTAATTGGCCCTTTCCTCCTCCTCTGGCCCTGGAGCAGCACACGTCCAGGGGAAGAATGGCTGCATTGTGGCACTGGGTCTGGCTGTAATGAGGAGCTTTGTGCCGAGGTGTGAAAGCAGAGGTGGCTCCCCACTGCAGAGCACAGGGCTTTGATCTCCCCTGTGTCAGGTTTTAGTGTCCTCTGCCACTCCCTGGCATCCCCTGAATAACAGAACCCAGGGTGCTGCCCAGCTTGGGTCCCTTCCAGCACCCTGCCCTTTCCAGCACACCCCTGCTGTCCCTCTGCAGGATGAAGTGCAGGTGCTGCTGCTCCGGGGGGAGGCAGCCGGAGGCAGGGAGGGTGTGAACACCACAGGGTGAGATCACCTGCCAACAGCAAAACTTCATCTTCCTTTGCTGAGAAGCTGGAGCAGCCTTTTGGACACGAGCTGCATGATCCTGGAAAGAGTCTCTGGCCTGGGAAATCCTCCCCTTTTTTGTTTTTCTCCCCCCTTCCAGAGATGTCTAGACTGAGGAGCAGCATTTATCTCCTGTGAGCAGCACTGAGCATTGCTGGGAGGGCATGGAAGGCTTTTCCTCCAGCCACCCTGCCATCATGGTAGCATCCTGTTCAGGCTGTGGAAACCCTTCTTGAGCCTTCATCCTCCTCCAGTGGCCCCTGCCTGTGCCTGAGGGAAGGTGTGCAGGCCCCATCTCCATCCTGCACACAGGAAGGGACAGGATGTGTCCATTTGCTGCCATGTCCCTGGACATGGGTTGGAGCCTGTCTGCTGGCATGGCTCAACCTGCTGCCACACTTCCTTCTTCTGCATTGGGAAGGGCAAAAAAGCAAACAGAGACTGGGAAATCAGTACAAAATCAAAAATAAACCTAAGTTCCAGCTTCCAGATCAGCTCCTTTATCTGCAGCACATCTCTGTCCAGCCTACATGTTCACCTCTATCTCCCTGTATTTCCTTTTTGATTTTTCCAGAAACAGAGATGTGCATCCTAGACTCAGTGAGCCAGATTTTCATTCACTGTCATCCATGGAGAAGACCAGGTATTCACAGATAAGCACCCAACACATGCCCTTTCCAGTATCCCATCTGCAAACACCAGCCCAATGGTGTGTGCTGAGTCCTGCAAATGCTGATCTGAAAGGTTCCTCCATGTCCTCTCGCTTTCCTCTCCTGGGATGTCAACAGAAAACCCACAGTCAGGAATAACTTAATGCTTCTCCCTCCATCAGCCAGGTCTAACAGAGGACAAAGGAAGTGTTCTTCTCTATTCTGTTACAGAATGTCTCAGCTATAAAATGGGGCCAAATGGCCTCCCCCTGAGCACAAATAACAACAGGAGAAAGATCCATATGCAATCGAGTGTAGGATAAATGTGCTTAGCTGATCGTTTGTTTCCCTAATATTTTTTTTATGAATAGGCTTAGCTTATGGTAAGATGGGACTTTATGGTCCTGTAAGTCTTGCTTGTGTCAAAACAAATGAACTAGCCATCCTAGGGGGGAACTATCAATCCAATATATGTGTGTGCATGGGTGTGGGGAATCAGACCTATTATACCTTTAAGAGCAAATTAGATGCTGTTCCTATGATTCATAAAGCTATATATCTAATGGCATGACTCGTCATCTAGAAAATAAACGTTTCGAGCCAGTTTCTCATCTCATAAATTTCCCCTCTGGCACCGAAGGACATAAACTAAATGGGCTGACTCACAGGGAAACAATACAATTTGGATACTTTTAAATGAGAGATAAAATTGCCTTCGGGCACAGAGGGGTCCTGGGGAGTGCAGGACAGGGCATTGGGGGCCACTGCCATTCCCAGCAGATCAATCCCCCCTGGGAAGCCCTTCATGATTCCAGGCTCTCTTGGGATTGTGAAAACTTGACCAGCATGGTGAAGCATCCAAAATGGAAGTGGTCATGTTTGAGATGGACTTGTGTGGGTGCTGTCTCCTGGCAGGGAGGAGAGCACTCACTGCACGTTTCTGAGCAGGGCAGGGGAGGACAGAGATGTGGAGAGCCCAGGGCAGGAGGGAAGGTGGTTCTCAGCCACCAGAGATCAGGAAGGCCCCTGTGCATTCATTCCCACCTGAAGCTCTCCCAAAGGCTGCAGCTTCCCTTGGGATGATCTCAGCACCTTCCCTGCATCCTTGTCCATCACTCTTGGTCCTCCTGGTGCCACAGGGTCCTTGTTTGGGTGGCAGCTGCCATTCCCTTCTTCTGTGTGATCTTACCCATTTCTGCTCCCCATCAATTTGCTCTTGATGCTTCCTCACCCCTCAACACGCACTCCCCAGCAGCAATGGGAAAATCCCAGAAGTCACTGGCTCGCAATTCCACAGGAAAGCAAGAGAAGTCATAGAATCACAGAATCATTTAGGTTGCAAAAGATGTCCAATTCTGAGTCCAACCTTTAGCCAATCAGCCCCTTGTCACACCACAGCACTAGTGCCTCATTCAGTTGTTTCCTGAACACCTCCAGGGATGGGGACTCCACCACCTACCTGAGCAGCCCCCTCCAATGCCTGACCTCCCTTTAGTGAAGAAATTCCTGCTGCTGCCCACCCTGAGCTCCCCTGCCCAGCCTGAGGCCGTTCCCTCTCCTCCTGTCCCTGTTCCCTGGAGCAGATCCCAAATCTCCCTGGCTGTCTCCTCCTGTCAGGGAGTTGTGCAGAGCCACAGGGGCCCCCCTGAGCCTCCTTTTCTCCAGGCTGAGCCCCTTCCCAGCTCCCTCAGCCTCTCCTCACAGGACCCACTCTGCAGCTCTGTTCCCTTCTCTGGACACGCTCCAGCCCCTCAATGTCCTTCTTGTCCTGAGTGGCCCAGAACTGGACACAGCACCCAAGGTGCAGCCTCACCAGTGCCCAGCACAGAGGGACAAGCCAGGGACAAGCTCAGGCTGCCTGGCTCTCCCAGCCTGGCCTTGGCAGGAGCAGCAGGGGCGGCTGTGCTCCGGTGACCCGGTGAGGGGGTGGAGGTGTGCTCACCCTAATGAGCACTGCATCCATCCCATAACCTCGTTTGTGTGAAGGGTGACACAAGGCAGATGACAGCTGGGTACCTGAAGGATCTAATTAAAACTTATGTGAGGCTGGGCAGGCGGAGCACAGGGGATTGCTCATCCTGCTAGTGCTTAACAGCAGGAAATAGAAAATGAAGGAATTGACTACTGGATTAACTAAAGGGCATGGATGGGGCAGGTGGGGTTTGTTCCCTAAGTCAGAGATGTGCAGGGAGGAGCTGGATTAGGGGACAGGGAGGGGGTGTGGAGTGGCAGGGGTTGGGGGACAGTGGAGCAGTGGCTTCAGTGTGGCAGTGCAGCCCTTCCAGGATCACCCACATCTGTCTTGCCTGCAGTGCCTGTCTGTGCACACAGGTACCCTCAGCAGAGGGCATTTATCTTGCTTCCTGGGGAGAGCACATGCTTCCCCTTCCATCTGCACACATCTTTTGCTGCTCCTTCCCTGCACAGACCCACTGCTCTCTCTCTGCAGACGTGTGTCTGCATCCATTTATCTGGGTGTCAGATAAACTCCTCTCTTCATCCCTCTCTCCAATTACTTTGGATGCCCTTTCCAGCCTAGCACTTCAATTACTTTCTACAGAACAGAGTAAAATAATGTCACATTTTCTTTCCTTCACATGTTCGTTCCTTTCTTGGGTTTTTTGGTTTTGTGTTTTGTTTTGTTTTTTTTTTCCTTTTCCATTTTTTCCATCTGGAACATTCCCATTTTGTAAATGCCTGGAAGCAGAAAATTGTGCAGATGCAGGAGCCTTGAGGTGCCTTGTTGAAGGTGCTGGGGGTGTTTGAGGAGAGTGACAAAACCTGGACAATGGGAGCCCTGACGTCAGGCTCTATTTATACCTCCTCCTTTCAGAAACCTCCCTGGGATGGCTCTTTTCCTAGAGTGTTCTGCTCAAAGCTGCAGCCTGAGCTGTACCTGTCCTCCCAAAGGGCACAGTTTTATTTCTAGGCATACCCTTGCAGCACAGGCCATATCACCAGGGCCAGGCTTCAGCTGGCAACTGTTCATGGGAGGAACAGTGCTGCCACAAGTAGGGTTGCTCCATGTGGATGAGGACCTGTGGAGGTGTTTCAGCTCCCAAATGTGCCTCTTGAAAGGTCAAAAGCTAGTGTTCTGGTGTTCTGATTATTCTAGGTGGGCATTGTGGCTTTGCAGGGTTGGGTTGGACATTGTTCTCTCCTGTGAAGGAGAGATGTTCATGAAGCTGGAAGTTTCATTACTGGTGAAGGCTAGTGGGAGAAACCACCATGAGTCCGTGTGGTCCAAACTAGAGCAGGGTATGGAGTGAGGGAAGCCCCATCCTGTGATGTGGGGACCAACACTGAGCACCTGAGCTGAGGGATGAGCACAGCAGGGACACTGAGGGGTTAGACCTGGAGGGCTTTGCCAATTCTGATCACAGTTGTTATTCCAGAGATTCATTGGTATTATTAGGAGCAGTCAGGGTGGCTCCTGGGGACAGCCTGCAAGTATTTTCCAGGTTTTATTTTTTCCTTCCTGATACTTCTGTTTTGCTTGGGAGTGTTCCTTAGACAAGTGAGTAAAGCAGCAGTTTGCTTGCAGGAGGGCACTTTGTGTGAGTAACAAACCTGTGAGAAGGATGGAAAGGGTCTGTGTTGTTGGGAATGTAGGCTTTATTCTCAGGGGGAGAAAAGCTGGGTAGAAGGGCACAGGGGAGAGTGGAAGAGTTTCATTGAGCACAGCAGCAGTGTGCAGGTACTGTGTGCATTCTGTTCACTGTCACTGGGGGATTTAGATTTGGCTCCTTCAGGCAGCTCAGTCCTCCCCCACAGGAGATCCCCACTCCAAAAGCATTCAGGGATGAACCAGCATCACTCAATACACGGGAGGTAAACCCAGGGAGGTGAAGGGCCATGCCCAGGGCCGTGCAGAGGCCATGGCAAAGCTGGGGAGGACACACTCCCCCAGCCCATCCCGGATTTCCTGATCCCAGAGCTCTTCCCCGGTGCTCAGCCCCGCAGCCAGATTTCACTGAGTCTTTAGCACACGTGTTCACGCTTTTTGTTCTCACACCAGGCCTTCAAGGGAGCCCTGATGAGCTCATACTGGTGCTCTGGGAAAGGTGATGTTATCGAAGACTGGTGCAGGTGCGACCTCAACGCCTTCGATGAGAACGGACTCCCGAACTGCAGCCCCCTCCCTCCGCCTGTGTACGTATCCCTGCGAGCCCTCTGCTGACCCCCAGCCCCTTCCCTGGGTCACAGCCCCCAGAACCCCTCCATTTCCCAGGGCCTCAGCCCGTGGGCACCTCCTTCTGCACCCTTGGGCCTGGGGGCTGCAGTCCAGCCCTCCTCCCTGCGTGACTGATGCCTTTAGGATATCCTGGCTCTGGCTCTGGCTCTGGCTCTGACCCTGGAAGGTTTCCTTATAGATTTTCATCACCTGATTAGCAGGGCTTGTAGAATGGGATTTCAAATGTTGAAAGAAATGGAATTACAGTGCAATTCATTGTGGCTTGTCAGAGCGAGAGCAAATCAGGAGCAAACTGATGGGGAATTAGCTGAGAAAGCAGGAAGACTGGCTCCAGCGAGCCACAAGGAGCAGAACACCTTCTCAGTGAGCCAATATCCTCAGAGGGGATTCATTTCCCATCTCGAGTCCAGCAAACATGCTGTGTGTTTGGAGCCAGACTCTCCATGGCCCTGTACTCGGTGTTGTCATCTACCCTGGAGCAGAGGGAGTGGACGCCTCTGCATCAGCACAGCCAGGAGCACAGAGCTCCTCTGCCTTCATCCCAGCCCACGTTGTTCCTGCTCTGGGCAGGAGCTCCTGCACAGCTGCCCCGCTCTGGCTCTCTCCACACCCCTCTGAGGTTTGCAGCTGGGTGAATTCACGCTGCTTCTCCCCCTCTCTCCCTCCCTCACCTTTTCTTGCTGGCGATGCAGACCTGACCCTCCCCTCCTGTGAACTCAGCCCTGCTGGCTTTCAAGAACCTGGATCCTCTCCTGTTTTGCTCCTGGGGTGTTGGTCCTTGCTTACCTTGCTGAAGTTCAGCAGCTCTCCCAGACAATGAAGAGACAATAATATCTCTCCCTTTAGATGAGATATTTGGGGTTACATGAGTTTGCCTTGTCCAGGAGCAGGGGGAGGCTACCAAGGGCACACATTGGGCTGGACTCAACTGAACTTCAGCTGCAAGTCCTTTGATGCTCAGGAGCCTGCTCTGCCCCGGTGACCTCTGTCCTTGGGGCTTTGTGGGCACACCCACGTGTGTGAATGTGTGCCTTCCTAGGGATCCTGCTGCTTAGAGAAGTGGATTCCTGCCCAGAAAGGGAGCTCATGTCTTGTTTTCTTCCTGTCTCTGCCCAGCCTGCGGCTGTCCCCCAGCGTGGAGCCCTCGAGCACCGTGGTGTCCCTGGAGTGGCTGGATGTGCAGCCTGCCATCGGGACCAAGGTGTCAGACTACGTCCTGCAGCACAAGAAGGTGGATGAGTACACAGACACAGACCTTTACACAGGTGGGTGTGAGGGAGGGCAGCCTCCTCTGGTGCACAGGGCTCCTGGTGGTGCTTCCTGTGCCCTACCTGCCTGGGAGCAGCTGCTTTGGTGCAGAATGGGACACGGAGCCAAGGTGTTACATGGGGGAGCAAACCCACTCCGTTTAGGAGAGGTTTCTGGAATCTTCTGCAGACATGGCTTTTTGAGGGGAAAGGGAATTACAAAAGCAGAGTGAAGCAGGAAATTATTGGCCCTTTTTTGGGCAGGAGAGCTGTAAGTTGGAGTTTCTGGAGTGGGTGTTGATCTGATCAGTATGAAATGCCACAGGATGGTGGCTGTAGGGGGAAAGTCATCCCTCAACAGCTCAAGGGCTTTAGTGGTCTGTCCCAGTGAGTGTCCAGTGACCCACCTTTGAAAGGACATTTTCAGTTGTCTGGCACACCTATCAAAGGGACTCAAAACCTGTAATATTTAGGGAGATCATTCAAAGAGCACAACATTTCTCCAGGAGAACATGAAACTTCCCTGAGTTGGAGATTAGTTCTCTGGCTTGTACTGAGTGTTCTACACCTTAAAAAGGCTTTATCAGCAACTCAATCCATGCTCCAGGAGCTGCTGGACAAGGGAGAGGGCTGTGAAAGATGGGAGTTAATTTGGGTGAATCAATGATTGATTTCAGAAAATAGGACTTGAGACCCTGAGTGATGGCAGTGCTGCAGGGAAAGCCAAGCAGAACCTACTGCTTTTTGCTTGAGGATTTTGGATGTAGTTTTTCAAAGAAGCTCACGAGAGTTGTCAGGGGCAGCTGGATTGTTGACCAAAGCAGAGATTTACCTGGGACAGGGCTGGTGCTGGAGTGCAGAACCTCACAGTCCACATGCAGACTTGCATGGGCTCCCAGGGCACCCTGGCAAGATGTTCAGCTGTGTTTCCCTGTTGGGAGGACAGGCTCAGGAAGATCATTTAGACCTCACAGCCACAGGGAAGTTTCCACCCTCTCTGTTCACCTCAAGCCCATCTATTCTGCTCCTGCAGCATAGATGCCACCATATCCAAAAACGGTGTGCTACAACAGCTGGCCTGTCTCTGCTGGAGAGCACCAGATCCCCACCTGCTGGGGGGGTCCAGCTGTTTGTGGAGACCCTTGCAAGAAGAAATAGGGGTCTCCACAAACAGGAGACCTGCAGGAGGTCCCTGGATCATACACCAGTCCCATCCCATGGGACCTTTCTCCTGCATCTTGCCAGCATCCCCTCCCAAAGCTGCCCAGTGTGTCCATGGACCCTGGGTTATGTCTCTGGGTTCACAGCATGGAAGAAGGTTTGTTCTTTATCTTGGAGGGGCACCTTGCAGTAATGGAGAACAAAAACAAGCCACCAAAGGAGGGGCTTTGTTTTGGATGGGGATTCCAGATTGCTCACACATCAGTCAGGTGAGGCCAGACCAGGGAAACATGGGGTTTCTCCTTTGAAGTAGCTGGATCTTTGCCTGGCAGCCAGAGTAGGAAATACAGATTATTATTATTATTTTCCTTTTATGACTGCCATGTGTTTGACAGGCAATTGAATTCATTGTGGGGAGCTTCCCTCCCCTCTGCCTGCTCTGGGGGACTGTTTGGGACAGAATGACCCTATTAACAATTAAAGAGAATAGCCAATCCTAAATCTCTTTTTCTTTTTTCTTTTTT